>CM024754.1:82003959-82372334 GCA_014218235.1 Colocasia esculenta | reverse complement strand
AATGTATTCAGCCTCCGCAGTGGATAGAGCTACTGAATGTTGTTTTTAGAAACCAAGAGATTATGCATCCACTAGATATAAACACAAACCACTAGTAATTTTTCTATCAAGCTTACAACTAGCAAAATCAGCAACACAGTAAGCAATTAAATCTAATTTGCAAACCAACAGGATACCATATTCCAAGTTCACATGTTCCAACAAGATATTTAAAAATTCTTTTGACAGCTAACATGTGACTTTCCTTAGGATTGACTTAAAATCTTGCACACATGCACATACAAAATTGAATATCTGGTCTAAAGGTTGTTAGGTAGAGTAGAGAGCCAATCATACCTCAGTAGGTCTTTGAATCTACAGGCTTATCAGATGAATCTTCCTCTAATCTTATATTTATTGCCATTGGTGTGCCTAAATATTTGAGGTGTTGAAAGTCAAATCTCTTCAAAAGTTCTTTTACATACTTTGTTTGAC
The DNA here is from genome assembly GCA_014218235.1 of Colocasia esculenta. Classification (NCBI taxonomy): domain Eukaryota; kingdom Viridiplantae; phylum Streptophyta; class Magnoliopsida; order Alismatales; family Araceae; genus Colocasia; species Colocasia esculenta. The sequence goes on along the minus strand of CM024754.1, from coordinate 82,371,860 downwards.
TTATGCATATTCCTTCATTGGTTTGATGTACCTACAATCCTAAAAAGAATTGTAAGTCACCCATCAAACTCATTTCAAATCAGTTTTCATATGATTGGCAAATTCAGTGCACAACTCTTATTTGTTGACCCAAAAATTATGTCATCAACATAAATTTGAACAACAATGATCTGATTATTAACAATTTTTGTAAATAAGGTTTGGTCTACATTACCTCTAGTATATCCTTTATGCAAAAGAAATGAACTCAAGCGGTCATACCAAGATCTTGGAGCTTGCTTAAGACCATAAAGAGCCTTCTTGAGTTTAAAAACATGATCATGATATTTTTCATTTTCAAATCCAAGAGGTTGTTTCACAAAAACATTTTCTTTGATGTAACCATTCAATAAGGCACTTTTTATATCCATTTAATAATTTTTAAATTTCAAGGATGATGCAAAAGCAAGAAATATTCTCACAGCTTCTAATCTAGCTACAGGGGCATATGATTCTTCAAAGTCAATACCAAACTCTTGATTGTACCCCTTGGCAACTAGTCTAGCTTTATTCCTTATAACATGCCCATTTTCATTCAGTTTATTTTTGAACACCCATCTAGTGCCAATCATAGATTGGTCACTAAGTCTAGGGACTAATTCCCAAACTTTATTTCTGTCAAATTGATGAAATTCATCATGCATTGCATTGATCCAATCTTCACTGGTTAGAGCTTCATCAATAGACTTAGGTTCAATTTGGGATATTAGTGCCAAGAGGTCTTCAATTAGTACATTTTGAAAAGAAGATTTAGTTCTAACTCTATCATACAAGTTGCCAATTACATTCTCTATACGATGATCTTTTAACATTCTTGGTTCAGATGTTACCTCATCAGTTTCATGCAATTCTGGAGCAATATTACCTGATCCATTTGTGGTAGGTACGGTTGTATTGAGTGTGTATTTGAAACCTTTTAATGATGATTTTAATCATGACTAATTGACATCACTCATAATTTGGTTTTGATGATGACATTTTGTACATATTAAAATGATGACTAAATTACATGTTAATATTTCATATGTTGATGATAATGACTTATGTTAATGGTTCATACTTCATATTTTTAGGTTTACATAACTTTCTCACAGTGGTGTCGACACAGTCTGCCTGTGTGTCGACACTCACTGTCCCTTCCAGAACCTGTTCTGAAGCCAGTAGCCAGTGGTGTCGACACAGTCTTCCTGTGTGTCGACACACTTCGTCTGAAGCTCAAAAACGTGAATTTTTCTAGACACGTGGCTATATGGGAATCAAGGGAATTTACCTAGATATTTGTGCCCACGCATTCTAAGGGTCCACATGGACACATGGGACTATATATACCCATGATCCTCATACTCCAAAAGTGTGGGAGAGCTGGGACTTTTCCAGAAGAAGAGAAGAGTGGGAAAAAGCTCTTGCATCCACAAGGGGAGCAGAGGAGCACCGCCAAGGGGAAGAAGGAGAAGGGAAGAAGGGGAGGAGTTCCTGATTGAAGGAGATCCATCTAAGTCTGTACTTCGTTTGAGTATCATTTTCTTTGGGTGTGATCTGTGTATGTGTTCTACACAGATCGCCTAATTCTATTTTGTTCTACTTCTTCATTGTATTGAGATAGATCATGCTAGAGGATCTACTCTCTAACTGTGCTTGTTCTAGCAGAACTTGGATCCTTCGTGGTCCAGATGTTTGAGTACTGTGTACTCAAGTTTGGAGCCGTAGTGCTCTGAGTTGGAGCCGTTGTGCTCTGGTGCTTGAGTCGTCGTGCTCAAGTGCTTGTGAATTTGCTGAATTCACAAGCGGTCTGTGGAGTAGGTCGTTGTGCCTATCTCTTGGGTTTCTTTGAGTCGTCGCACTCAAAGAGGTTGGAGTTGTCGTGCTCCAGGTTGTATGCACTAGTGTTAGTGGTTCCTCCGTCGTGAGGAGGTGGACGTAGGAGACACAAGTTATGTTCTTCGAAGCACCTTAAAATTCTCTGTGCACTGTGGTTTTTGTGTGGTTTGTTGCATCGTTTCACTCTATATTCACACACCACTCCTGGATCTAATCAAATTGTGTGTATTACACTTTCAATTCCACTTCCATACACACACGTTTGTAATTAACTTGAATTCAGTCACCTATCCGATCCTAACAATTGGTATCAGAGCAGGTCAGAGTCAATTCTATACTCTGAGGTGCTTTAGTAATTTTCTATATTTCAGATTTTGATTCACTCAATTACTTGCTCAAATTATGCTGTGTGTTTGATTTGATTGTCTTTATCATGGACTGTAGAGGTTTCGTTGTTGAAGGTCATTCAATTAATAGACCTCCATTTTTTGATGGTACTGACTATCCTTACTGGAAGAATAGGATGATGGTTTTTCTTAGAGCACAGAACTATGAAGTATGGAGAATTGTTGAAAAAGGACCAATCGAAGTCACTGGAGATGAAGATCAATAGACCAGAGAGCAGATCAGAAGGGTCACCCTGAAGGCCTGAACTACAACACTATGAACATGCTGCAATGTGCCATCCATCCGAAGGAGTATTCCATAATCTCTATGTGTAAGTCTGTCAAGGAGATGTGGGATAAATTAGAATTGCTATATGAGGGCACATCTCAAGTTCGAGAAACTAAAGTAAACATGTTAGTTTCTGATTATGAATTGTTTATCATGAAATCTGATGAAACCATATCTGAGATGTTTTCTAGGTTCATGCTAATCATCAATGGACTTCGAGCTTTGGGTAAGGAATACTCAAATGAAGAGTTGGTAAGAAAAATTTGCATTCTTTATCTCCTGTGTGGCACACTAAAGCCACAGTCATTGTGGATTCAAAGGATTTATCCAAAATAACATTGGATGAACTCATTGGATCTTTAATGACTTATGAGCTAAATCTTAAAAGATCTGAAGAACACATGCAGAAATCAAAACCCATTACTCTTAAAGCTTCATCAAGTAGTAAAGGAAAATCTAAGGAAATTTCTAAATCTGAAAAATCTGAATCTGACAATGATAATCTTGCTTTGATTACTAGACAATTTAGGGCACTTCTAAAATCAAACAAGAAGAATTTTGGTAATAAGCAAAATGTCATGTCTTGTAAAAAGAAACACTTCTCCCATGTTGATCATAAGAAAACTGATGAAATTCCTGTGTGTTACAGGTGCAATAAATCTGGGCATATGAAGGCTGAATGTCCAGAGGCTAAGAAGGACAAGTACAAAAACCACAAGAAGGAGTTTCACAAAAAGAAAACAAGGCCATGGTTGCTACATGGTCAGATGAGGATCAAAGCTCAGACAGCAATGAAGAATCCTCAAGTTCAGAAGGAAATGAAATCTGCTTCATGGCTGGAAGTAGTGAAGAATAGGTAGATATGTCTTTTGAACTATTTACCATTGAAGATTGGCAAGAAGCATATGGTAATTTAGTTGAAAATCTTTCTGATGTTAGAAAAGAAAATAAATATTTGAAAATAAAAATAGATAACATTCTTCATGACACATCATCTTCTGGAAAACGTTCTGAACTAGAAGCTCAGATTTCAGATCAAATCAAAGAAAATGATGAATTGTTAATTTTTGTTGATGATCTGAAATTGAGAATTCACAAATTGAACAAAGAACTTATCAATTCTGTCAAGAAATTTGAAGGAAAAGAGACAGAAAATCAAGAAAATTTAAATCAAATTGAAAAACTCAATATTTGCCTTAAAGAAAATGAAGACATCATCAAGAACTTCACACAAGGCAAAGAAAATCTGAATGCTCTACTGGGAATGAAGATGAATTCAAATAAGCATGGCTTAGGTTTTGAACCACAAAATTCAAAGAAAACTGAATCATCTCCAAAGAAAATAAAACCATAAAAAATTCCTCTAATAAAATTTGTCAAGGCAGGTTCATCTGAAAACAAAGGAAAAATACAAAAACAGAAAGAACCTGTGAGGTCAACACACACTCTGCACAAGTCGACCTATCCTAGTAAGAGGTCGACACATACCCTACCTAGGTCGACACACACACAACATAGGTTGACACAAACCATGCATAGGTCTACCTACCCTTCTTATAAAAATAAAAAAAACTTCAAACCAATCAATAATCATCTTTCTCATGGAAATTGGAATGTTTTCTCATCTTACAATTCAAGATGGAATAATTCTTGGTACCAAAGATACAATGGTAACCAATGGTTCAATCCTTATTTTTATCACTCACAATTTCCTGCTCATCACCAGCATTACATGCTAAGGTTTTCACATTGGAATAAACCAACTAAGAGGTCTAATGTTCAGAAAATTGAAAAATAAAAAACTGAATCTCTTGTTTCAAAGAACACTGTGAAGAAAACTGCTCAAATATTGGTTAGAAAGGATCTACTTTCTCTTCTGACTCAGAATGTTGGTACCAATCACATCTGGGTACCAAAAATGTTTCTTGTCTAATTTGTTGTGTGCAGGAAAGCCATGCATCCAATTCAAACATCTGGATTCTTGACAGTGGATGCTCATGGCACATGACAGGAGACAGAAATAAATTTTCATGCTTGATTGAAAAGGAATGTGGATCAGTCACCTTCGGAGGTAAGAATATAGGAAAAATACTTGGAAAAGGAAAAATTGGTAAGTCTTGCATAACCTTGAGTGATGATGTTTGCTTAGTTGAAGGATTGAATTACAACTTGCTTAGTATAAGTCAATTATGTGACAATGGTCACAAAATTCTTTTTGAACATGATTCATGAAAAATAATTGACTCATCTTCTGAGCAAATAAAATTGATTGGCAAAAGAGAAAATAATGTTTACATGATAGATTTGTGTGATAACTCTTCTTCAAATGTTTGTTTGATTGTAAATAAAAATGACACTGCTTGGTTGTGGCATAAAAGGTTGGGTCATGCAAGCTTCTCAACCATTAGCAAACTCATAAGAATGAATCTTGTAAATGGTCTTCCTGAATCTTTCTCTATCATTGACAATCAAGTTTGTGGGATATGTGCTCAAGGAAAACAAACAAGAAAATCTTTTAAAGTGTTCAATGAAGTACTTACATCTAAACCACTTGAGTTACTTCATATGGATCTTTTTGGTCCAACTAGAACTCTAAGTCTCAGTGGTAATAGATATGGATTTGTGATCATTGATGACTTTACTAGATACACTTGGGTCTTATTCTTATCCCATAAAAGTGATGCATGTTCAGAATTTAGGAAATTTTACAATTCTACCTTAATGGGTTTGTCTTTCAAATTAAAATCTGTTTTAACAGATCATGGGGGTGAATTTGAAAATAAATCTTTTTCTGATCTATGTACTGATTTGAACATACTCCATAAGTTTTCTTCACCTAGAACTCCAGAACAAAATGGAGTTGTAGAAAGGAAAAACAGAACACTTGTGGAAATGGCCAGAACTATGCTCTTAGAAAGTAAGCTTTCAAAATCTTTTTGGGCTGAAGCTGTAAATACAGCTAATTTCATTTTGAATAGAGCATTGTTAAGACCAAAGATCATAAAAACCCCTTATGAGTTGTTCAAGGATAAAAAGCCAAGTGTGTCATATTTCAAAATTTTTGGTTGCAAATGTTTTGTTCATAATAACAACAAAGAAAATCTTGATAAGTTTGATGCAAAAAGTTTTGAATCAATCTTCTTAGATTATTCTGAAAATTCAAGAGCTTAAAGAGTTTATATTTTGAAAAATAAGACTGTGGAAGAATCTCCACATGTCATTTTTGATGAAAATTTTCAAAAGATTGACATTCCTAATTTATGTAGAACTCAAATATGTGATGTTGAGGATGATTTTCTTGAACACCCATCTACAAATTTTGAAGAGCAAGAAGTACCAAATGCACATGAGGTTATTGAAATGCCAACTTCAAGTACTTCAAGTAATCATGTTCCTGAAATTCTTACAAACCCTGAGGTAATTGCTGAACCCAGATTCTTAAATAATCATCCACGTGAAAGCATTGTTGGTAATTTGCAAGATGGAATAAGAACTAGATCATCATTTCATTCTGTCATAGATGAGGATTCTTTGGTATTACTATCCCAAATTGAGCCCAAAAATATTGTTGAAGCTTTATCTTGTGAAAACTAGATAAATGCTATGCATGAAGAGCTACATCAATTTGAAAAAAATCAAGTCTGGGATTTAGTACCAAAACCCTCTGATCTAACTTCCATCATTGGAACAAGATGAATTTTCAGAAATAAATTGAATGAATCTGGTCAAATTGTTCAAAATAAAGCTAGACTTGTTGCTCAGGGGTATAACCAAGAACTTGGTATTGATTTTGAAGAGTCTTATGCCCCTGTAGCAAGACTTGAAGCTGTTCGAATATTTCTTGCATTTACTACTTCTTTGAAATTCAAAGTCTTTCAAATGGATGTCAAGAGTGCATTTTTAAATAGCTACATAAAAGAAAATATTTTTGTAAAGCAACCCCCTGGGTTTGAAAATGAAAAATTTCCTGATCATGTTTTTAAACTTAATAAGGCTCTTTATGGTCTTAAACAAGCTCCAAGAGCTTGGTATGACCGGTTGAGCTCCTTTCTTGTAAATAAAGGTTACATAAGAGGAAACATTGATCAAACTTTGTTTACAAAAACTGTAAAAAATCATTTCATTGCTGTTCAAGTTTGTGTTGATGATATCATTTTTGGATTAACGGATAATAATTTATGCAATGAGTTTGCCCATCTTATGCAATCTGAGTTTGAAATGAGTCTAATGGGTGAACTTACATTCTTTTTAGGTCTGCAAGTGCATCAAACTTCTGAAGGAATATTTCTGAGTCAAACAAAATATGTCAAGGAGTTAATCAAAAGATTTGACTTCCAAAACATCAAGCCATCTAGCACACCAATGGCCACAAGTGTGAGACTTGAAAGTGATACTTCTGGTAAGCCTGTTAGTGCTAAACTTTACAGAGGTATGATTGGACTCTCTTCTCTATTTAACTACCTCTAGGCCAGATATTCAATTTAGTGTCTACATGTGTGCCATATTTCAAGCAAATCCTAAAGATAGTCACATGACTACTGTTAAAAGAATTTTTAAATATCTTCTTTCTTCATGTGATTTAGGACTTTGGTATCCTGCTGGTTGTAAATTGGACTTGATTGCATATAGTGATGCTGATTATGCAGTGTACAAACTTGACAGGAAAAGCACTAGTGGGTTGTGTTTATATCTAGGTGGTTGTCTTATCTCTTGGGCTTCCAAAAAGCAACACTCTGTAGCTCTTTCTACTGTAGAAGCAGAGTATGTTGCTGCTGGTAGCTATGGTACCCAAGTCCTTTGGGTTAAACATCAACCCCTAGATTATAATCACACATTAGGTTGCATTCCCATTCTTTGTGATAACACCAGTGCTATAAATCTGTCCAAAAATCCTATTCAGCATTCCCACACAAAGCACATTGACATTCAACATCATTTCCTTCGAGATGAAGTCTCAAAGAATTCTTTTGAACTCCACTTCATTGACACAGAAAAACAAATTGCAGACATTTTCACTAAGCCTCTTGTAGAACCTAGATTCACTTCTCTTAGAAGGGAACTTGGTTTATGCAAATTTTCACATGTCTGATATCTTCATCTCATTTCTTTGTGCAAATAAAAGCCATTCTTTCTTGCAAATAAATTCCTACTTCTCAATTGCATTGGAATTCTTGGTATATCAAATAGTGATTTGAAGAAAGACAAGTTAGGCTTGTCTGGACACTTTCACTATGTGTGAGTATATGTCTCCGCCAAGTATCAAGATCCCTTTATGCAATTGTTGAGGGGGAGTATTTGTCTTTTCACAAAACTCACTTGTTGATTCTATTCTCACTTCATTCAATTCTTATTTTTTTTTTGTTCACCTTGTGTTGGAGAGCTACTTGATAGGGGGAGTCATTGTATATTCTTCACTCATTTCTCTTGACAATTGTTGTCTAGTATGAGCCCCAACTATCAGAATTTTTGAGTCCTTGTGCTATTTTCATGTGAGAGAACATTGAAACTAAACTCATTGTGCATTTAGTTTAATTTCATCTCAAAGTTGTGCAATCTTAATACTGAATGTTTTTAAAATGATTTGCAAACCACTATTATAGGCACATGAGTGGCTTTAATATTTCACATGTGTATGTTTAAGCTTCATTTTTACCACATGTTAAGAATAATCTCTCTACACTCATATTCATGACTCTTATGGTCAAAGCAAACATATTCCTGCAAAATATCAAAATAAAATAAACAATAATCTGGAAGGATACAGACAGAGCAATGCAAACTTGTCTATTACTGAGTAACCGGGCCATCTCACCTAACCAAGTGATTTGTCTCGCGTCAAAAAGTGTTGAACAGTTTGTCATCTCTGTACAAGGTAATGAAAGTTAAACCACTGAGTAATCATGAGGTCTTGCATCTGATAAATGTGATCTCTTGCATTGAAAAGTGAGATTTAACTAATTTATTCTTGTATTCTTTCACAGTTAAAAATGAAAGCAAATTCAAAAAGACCAGATAGAAAAGCTCATGACCTGAATAAAGTTCATGTTTATTGAGTTTAGACCTATTATTCTACAATGTGTTAAACTTTAAACTTCAAGCTCATAACATCTCTGTTACATATTTTTGCTCACTCATATAGGTCACATTAATTCACATTTACATCATCATTTTAACTACATTCAGACCATTATGTCTTGCTCTACTTTGTGTTGAGTGGGTCTTTGTGATTACACTTGATTGCACAATACCAAAAACAGAATAACTTCTCTCATATGTCAATATCACTTTGCCTCACTTATTTTGATCATTCTTGAACTTCATTTCTACAACTGCATTTCTTGATCTCCTACTATTCTTTGTTCTCTTTCATGAATATCTTTTTGATGTTGTCAAAAAGGGGGAGAAATTGCAAAGTCTTAAGAGGGAGAAATTGAAGACATGGAAGAAAATTACATTTATTTTGTCATCATCAAAAAGGGGGAGAATATTGTGTTGAGTGTGTATTTGAAACCTTTTAATGATGATTTTAATCATGACTAATTGACATCACTCATAATTTGATTTTGATGATGACATTTTGTACATTTTGTACATATTAAAATGATGGCTAAATGACATGTTAATATTTCATATGTTGATGATAATGACTTATGTTAATGGTTCACACTTCATATTTTCAGGTTTACATAACTTTGTCACAGTGGTGTCAACACAGTCTGCCTGTGTGTCGACACAGTCTGCCAGTGGTGTCGACACAGTCTGCCTGTGTGTCGACACTCACTGTCCCTTCCAGAACCTGTTCTGAAGCCAGTAGCCAGTGGTGTCGACACAGTCTACCTGTGTGTCGACACACTTCATCTGAAGCTCAAAACGTGAATTTTTCTGGACACGTGGCTTTATGGGAATCAAGGGAATTTACCTAGATATTTGTGCCCATGCACTCCAAGGGTCCACATGGACACATGGGACTATATATACCCATGATCCTCGTACTCCAAAAGTGTGGGAGAGGTGGGACTTTTCCAAAAGAAGAGAAGAGCGGGAAAAAGCTCCTGCGTCCAGAAGGGGAGCAGAGGAGCGCCGCCAAGGGAAAGAAGGAGAAGGGAAGAAGAGGAGGAGTTCCTGATTGAAGCCTTGTTGATCAGAAGGAAATCCATCTGAGTTTGTACTTCACTTGAGTATCATTTTCTCTGGGTGTGATCTGTGTATGTGTTCCACACAGTTCGCCTAATTCTATTTTGTTCTACTTCTTCATTGTATTGAGATAGATCATGCTAGAGGATCTACTCTCTAATTGTGCTTGTTCTAGCAGAACTTGGATCCTTCATGGTCTAGAGGTTTGAGTACTGTGTACTCAAGTTTGGAGCCGTAGTGCTCTGAGTTGGAGCCGTTGTGCTTTGGTGCTTGAGTCGTCGTGCTCAAGTGCTTGTGAATTTGCTGAATTCACAAGTGGTCTGTGGAGTTGGTCGTTGTGCCTATCTCCTGGGTTTCTTTGAGTCATCTCACTCAAAGAGGTTGGAGTTGTCGTGCTCCAGGTTGTATGCACTAGTGTTAGTGGTTCCTCTGTCGTGAGGAGGTGGACGTAGGAGACACAAGTTCTGTTCTTCGAAGCACCTTAAAATTCTTTGTGCACTGTAGTTTGTGTGTGGTTTGCTGCATCGTTTCACTCTATATTCACACACCACTCCTGGATCTAATCAAATTGTATGTATTACTCTTTTAATTTGCTGCCATACACACACGTTTGTAATTAACTTGAATTCAGTCACCTATTCGATCCTAACAGGTATTGGATTATTCAAATTTTTCAATATTCCTTCATGCTCCTCAACAATTGGTGAAGACTCAACAATGAAGTCATCTTCTTCTGCATGTTGTAGAGTTCTGCAAGATGTAGAGTCATCAGATTTATAAGATTTTCATCAAAGACTATATGTGGAGCTTCTTCCACAATTTTATTCTTAAGAATGTAAACTCTATATGCTCTAAAAATTTCAGAATAACCAAGGAAAATAGCTTCAAGACTTTTAGCATCAAACTTGTCAAGGTTTTCTTTATTGTTGTTTTGTACAAATCATTTACAACCAAAAATCTTGAAGTAAGACACAGTGGGTTTTTTGTTTTTCAAAAGTTCATAGGGGGTTTTTCTGATTTTTATCTGACCAATGCTCTGTTCAAAATATGATTTGTTGTATTCACAGCTTCAGGCTAAAAGGATTTGGACAATTTACTTTACAAGAGCATAGATCTTGCCATTTTTACAAGAGTTCTATTCTTTCTTTCCACAACTCCATTTTGTTCTGGAGTTCTAGGAGAAGAGAATCTGTGGAAAATATTCAACTCAGTACATAAATAAGAAAAAGCCTTATTCTTAAATTCTACCCCATGATCAATCAAAATAGACTTTATTTTATGTGAAAAATCCATTAAGGCAGTGTTACAGAATTTCCTAAATTCTTGACAAGTATCACTTTTGTGGGATAGAAAGATAACCCAAGTATATCTAGTAAAATCATTAATGATGACAAATCCATATCGTTTGCTATTAAGACTAAGAATTCTTGTTGGCCCAAAAAGGTCCATATGAAGTAATTCTAGTGGCTTAGAAGTAAGTACATCATTGAAATTTTAAAAGATTTTCTGGTCTGTTTTCCTTGAGCACATATCCCACAAACTTGATTCTCAACATTTGGAAAAGATTCAGGAAGTCCTTTAACCAGATTTACCCTTAAGAGTTTATTCAATGTGTTGAAACTCTCTTATGCCATGTCCATGCAATTTCATTTTTATTAGCAACTAAACAGATGTTTTCATCAAATTTTTGTCAAGATTTATCAAGTAAACATTGTTCTCTCTTTTTCAAAAGAGATTATTTCTCAGATGAAGAGTCAATTATTTTATAAAAGCTTGATTCAAAAACAACATTGTGACCATTGTCACACAATTGACTTATACTTGGTAAGTTATAGTCTAAACCATCAACAAGCAAAACATTGTCAACTGAGTTTGAAGAGGATTTACCAACCTTTCCAGATCCAATTATTTTACCTTTATTTTTACCACCAAAAGTGACTGATCCTTCCTCCTTTTCAATCAAATAAGAAAACTTGCTTCTACCTCCAGTCATGTGTCGTGAAGACCCACTGTCAAGATACCACATTTAGAGCTGGGTGTACGACCTTCCTGGACGATTCAAATCAGAGAAGAAAAGATTTTGGTACCCAAACATTGTTGGGACCATCAGTTTGATTGAGCAGAAACAGTAAATCTTTTCTAACCCACATTTGAGTCATTTTTTGTTTGTGTTTTATTTCTGAAATAACTTCCGTTTTTGGTAATTTAACATCATGTTTTGGAATGTAAACACCAGTACTTTTTCTTTTAGAAACAGAGAAAATATTCATTTTGGCATGATTGTTCATGTGTGGAAATCCAGACCAAAAATTTTGTTGATGTCTTGAAAATTTTGGATTGAAAGAGTGTAAGTTATACTAATGAGGTCTGTTGTACCATTGATTCAAAGAACTGATCCAATTGGATTGATATGATGCCATGGACCTCCAATCAACATCATGAAAATGTGTTTTTACATTTTATAATTTTTTAGATTTTTGTTTGAATTTCTGTGTAACATCTTTTTGTTTTTCAGAGACAGATGACTTGATCTATGTTGAGCATGCATCGACATAGTGGCCATAGGTTTTAACCTATGGTTAATCTGTGTCGACCTCTCTGCAGTATGTGTCGACTTGATTGGTTTATTTTGATTGGACACATCATTTTTATTCTGATTTTTTATTATTTTTGATGTTTCCTTTGACAGTTGTTTATTTTTGTTTTTTGAATTATTACTTTTGACAAATTTTATCAAAGGAATTTATAATGATTTTTCTTTCTTTTTAGCAGTTTTATTTTTCATTGATCCTTCTGTGGTAAATCCTAGTCCATGCTTTTCAGCATTCATTCTTAGTCCTAACAAGGCATCAAGATTTTCTTTTCCATCTGTGAAATTCTTTATCACTTGATCCTTTTCAGTCAACAATTTATTAAGTTTTTGAATTTCATCAATTTCTTATTATTTTTGTTGTTGCATTTCTATTATCTCAGTGAACTTTATCAACTCACAGTTAGCCTTTTGAGATGTAATCTTGAACTCATCCAATTCATTCATAAGTTCTTCCTTTTCATCATTGAGTTTAGAATTTTCTTTCTCCAGTTCAGATATTCTTCTAGTTAGAGAAGTATCATGCATGACATTATGAATTTTCTTCTTCAGACATTTATTTTCTTTTCTTATTTCAGAGTATTTCTCAACCAAGATAGTATATGCATCTTGCCAATCATCAACAATGTATTGCTCAAAAGATGAGCTTACCTTACTATCATTGTTGTTTGCCGTAAAGTACACTTCTTCATCTTTAGAGCTTGAGGAACTTTCTCCTTCTTCTTCACTTTGATCTTCATCTGACCAGGTTACTAGCATTTCTTTTGGCTTCTTCATTTTGATATTCTTTTTGTATTTCTTGTGCATTTCTCTCTTGAACTCAGGACACACACCTTTCATATGTCCTGGCTTGTTGCACCTGTAACAAATAACAATCTCATTAGTCTTTTCATTTTTGCCAAAGTTATTGTTTGAAGAAAAAGAATTCTTTTTGCCAGAAAAGTATTTGTTTTTTCCATTGAATTTTCCTCTTCTTGATTTTACAATTTTTCTGAAATGTCTGGTCATGAGAGCAATCTCATCCTCATCAGATTCAGACTCTTCAGAATCAGATTTCTCTTGGGTTTTTTCTCTGTGATATGATGAATCCTTAAGTGCTATTGGTTTAACTTTAACATGTGTTCTTCAGTCCTTTTCAAGTTTATTTCATATGTCATTAAGGATCCTACGAGTTCATCCAAAGACATTTGGATAAATCCTTAGAGTCTTCAATCATAGTAGCTTTTGTATGCCAAATTGATGATAAAGAGTGCAAAATTTTTCTTACCAATTCAGCATCAGTATACTCCTTACCTAGTGCCTTCAATCCATTAACAATTATCATAAACTTAGCAAGCATTTCAAAAATTGATTCATCAGTTTTCATCATAAACAGTTTATATTCAAAAGCAAGTAGCTTCTGCCACTTGTTTGCCTAAGTCCATCATTCAGCAGATTGAGCGCTCCTGTGCTTCCTTTTTTGGAATGGTGGTGATGAAAATAGAAAACGGCACTGGATATCTTGGGATCGAATATGTAAACCTAAACAAGGAGGTCTGGGGGTTAGAAGTATGTGGCATGTTCAGATTTCCCTCATGGCTAAGCTCATCTGGAATGCAATGCATGGCAAAACTTTATGGTCTTCCTATGCTAGAAGTAGATTCATGGTTGCTAAGTCAAATGAAGTTGTCAAGGTGTTTCCTACAGGGATTCCTAATGTAGTTTTTAATACTGCTCACTCCCTGATTTTATAGAACAGCAGGTGGATTTTGGGTGATGGCAAGAATATTGATATCCTGAGGCATACGTGGGCTGGCAATTGCCCGCTTATCTCCTTAATCCCTGTTCCTAATCAATACCCCTTTACTACTGTCCATGATGTAGCGGCTAACACTAATCACCCTTTGAGGAATCATGCAGCGATTGGGAGTCTAATGGACAAGGTCGACATTTTCGATGCTCCTGATAAGTGTGTTTGGATGAGTAGTGCTGATGGGACTTTCTCTACCAAGTCTGCCTTCCAGGTCCTTAGGCCGCATGGTGTTCACCGGCCTTCTTTACTTAAAATATGGAATCATACTTTCAATCCTAGGGCATCTTTGTTCGGTTGGCGAATTTTACATCGTGCGGTGCCCACTGATGATAGAATTTCAGATTGTGGTATCTATCTGGTCTCCTCCTGTTCTTCCCCATCTACAGAAGATTTAGATCATCTTTTCTCAAGGGGGATCTTGCTGTAGCGCTCTGGGACTGGGCCCGCTCGCTCCTTAATGGTCAGGTATTTGGTACGCATATTACATCTACCTTATGGAACATCATTTCTGCAGTCAATTGCAAGAGCGCCATGGGGTTCATTTCGATATATGTTGTGCTTCTTGTTTTATGGGAGATCTGGAAATATAGATGTGCGAAGAGGTTTGATTCGACTCATAAGCCGGTGGGGAAGATCATTGCGGACATCAGATATGCTGTGAGTGTGGCCATTCAAGGTGTCAAGTTTAAGCATGAATGTACTGCTGATTCCATTGCTATTATGTCATCCTTTGGTTTTAAACCTACAGTAAAGCTCAAGGTTCCCAAGATTGTCAGGTGGATACCTCCGAAACATGGTGTTTGTCTCAGCGTGGATGGTGCTTGCAAGGGGAACCGGGTCCCTGTGGCGGGGGGGGGGGGGGGGGGGGGGGCTGTCTGCGAAATCCAGCTGGGGAGGTCCTTCTGAGTTTCGCTTTCTTCTATGGCCATGGAGATAGTTTGCTTGCTGAAGTTCGTGCGCTCACTGATGGCCTTAGATTGGCTGTGCTGCATGAGTTCCATGTTACGGTTGTGTACTCAGATTCTCTTGTTTTAGTCCAGTCTTTTATTCATGACAAATGTCCGTCCTAGAAGTGTTCCTGGTGGTGGAATCTGGCTCGTTCATTACTGCTGCAGATGCATGTTTGCGTGGATCACGTTTTTAGGGAGGCCAATAGGGTGGCTGACGCCTTGGCGTCCCATGCCTGCCACACTCATCACAGATCGATTTTTTCTTTTCTTCTATTCCTACCAGCTGTAAAGGTTCAGTTGTTCTTGATAAATTTGGACTTCCTTCTGTTAGATTGCTGTGATTTTGGTTGTTCAGGGGTATGCCCCAGAGTTACATGTATATTTTTCCACATATATAAAATTTTAGGCGCAGGACAAGGCTAGGGGAGTGAGAACATTATCCCCTGCTGGGGGATAGCGCACTTAGCTAGCTCTTCGTTCCTGTGTCCCTTTTGGTTAAAAAAAAAAGTATGTTTGTTTTGGTTTCCCTAACTTGAGATGTTCTTTCATACATTAATTCAAGTTTATCCCACATTTTCTTAGTGGATTTGCACATGGATATTCTTGAATACTCCTTAGGGTGAACAACACACTGAAGCATATTCATGGCACTATAGTTAAGAGTTGCTCCTCTAATTTGCTCTCTAGTCTAATTCTCTTCATTCTCATTGTTTTCATAAGGACCCTTTTCAACTATCTTCCAAATTTCATAATTTTGAGCCCTTAGAAAAACATGAATGGAATTTTTCCAGTAAGAATAATCAGATCCATCTAAATATGGTGGTCTATTGATAGAATGACCCTCAGCTACAAAACCTCGAGAATCCACAGATCAAGTTAAGACATAATGAATGAGCAAGCAGACAGTTCAAGCAGTTAGATCACACAGATCAAGCAAGAGCAATCAAATCAAATCAGAATCAGATGTTAACCTACTCTGATACTAATTGTAGGATCGAACAAGCAGGGTGAATAGATCTAGAAGGGGGGTTGAATAGATTTGTGATTAATTGCAGCGAAAACTTCAGTAATTCAAAATCACTTCAAATTGTAGATGCATTCAGATAGAAAATCTCACTGATCTGATATGTGGGTGTGTGTAGTTGATGTGTGAGACAATTAGACAAACAACATGTGTGAATGTCTAGTGTGAAATCGAAGTCCTATGCATGTATTGAACGATGAAGCAAACAAACCACAAGAGATAAGAGATTTTTAGGTGCTTCGAAGATCACACTAAGTGACTCCTATGTCCACCCCTCACACAGTGAGGCACACACTACTCAACGAAATTAAGTACAACACACACAAGAGATCGACGACTCAAACCATACACAAGAGCTCGACGGCTCAAACCACGCACACACAAGAGCTCGATGGCTCAGAACACACACACAAGCTAGATTAAGTTCTTATAAGACCAGTCCTCTATCATAGATCAGATCCACTCAAACACAAGCACACTGAAATCTATACAGAACACTTGTACAGATTTCGCAAACACTCAAAGACAAATTCAGATGAACATTCCAATAGAAATAAGGGATAGAAGTGTGAATTGGATGTTCCTCGTTGAGAGCTATCTGCTTGGAGCTTGAATTGAAACCCCTTGAGAAGATTTGATGGAGGTCTTCTTTAATTCATGATGCTCTGTTTCAGATCTGGATCTACTTCTTCTTCTTCCTCTATTGCTCTCCTTCGATATGCTACTCTTCTCCTTCTACTCTTCTAGCACTCTTACTCTCTCTCTATTCTTGGCCTTTGCTCCCCCACGTCCTCTGTGATTGATGCCTCCTATAGATGAGACAAGAGGCCTTTTTATAACCTCAGTGCACTTCCTTGTATGTGGGAGACATGTGCACAGAAACCTAGGGTACACCCAAGGTTGCCACTTGTCCATAGGTCCTTCTCTTTGCCCCTTGGATGAAAGGGTATTTTGGTAATAAAAGGTCTCCCATAATCTCCAGAGATAAGTCATACCCTTTGGAGATCATACACTATTCATTTATGAGCTTTTACTCGATGTGTGTCGAAACATGTTTTCATGTGTGTCGACCCAGCTGACTAAAGTATCAGATCCAGCTTATTGGGAGGACACATGTGTCGACCTGATTAACAGCTTGTGTCGACCTCCTGTGCTTTTCTTCAAATATAGCTCATTGGATGAATACTATGTGCCGATCTGATTGATAGCTTGGGTCGACACAACTGAGACTTTGTTCTTCATAAACTCACTGGATAGACTAAGTGTGTCGACCTGAGTGACAAGTTGTGTCAACACAATTGAGACTTTGTTCTTCATAAGCTCACAAGACAGACTAATTATGTCAACTTGAGTGACAACTTGTGTCGACACAACTGAGACTTTATTCTTCATAAGCTCACAGGACAGACTAAGTGTGTTGACCTAAGTAACAATTGCGACAAAGTTGTTTAAACCTGTATTTATGAAATGTGAACCATCAAAACATGTCATTATCATTAAAATATGAAGTATCACAAACATGTTGTTTAGGCAACATTATAATATGTGCAATATGTCATCATCAAAATCAAAGTATGAGTGTTTAGACATCAAATCATCATCAAAATATTAAATACACACTCAACACAACATATGTTAGTTAATGTGATAGTTAACATGTAAGTACCATGTGTAGTGCTATGGTAAATTGCGACCATGTTAGCAAGTAGTGTTTCTAAAGCATGTTACATGTGTAGATTGAATAGTGTTAAACATGCTAAATGATTCCATGTGTTAATTGTAGACACCCGTTTTCGGCCTATAAGTTAGACATATTTCTTGTTCATTTCATTGATGTCCCAAATTGGTCATCACTTTGGAGTCATTCTCTGACCCATCATGAGTCCATTCATGTGACGACCCTCATTATACCGATACGGTTATACCAACCCACGTCGGTATAGTGAACGTTATCACAGTGGGACATTTACCCAAACGCTATCACATGATTGAGATATACACAAATATAGATACAGACTAGCGGAAGTAAAAGAACAAGGTCTTCCATTTCATTTCATCATCCACATATAACATACATGATCCAATGTCAATTTAAAAGACTTACGGTTCACATAATGAAGTACTAAATTCAAATACATAGTTGTCCACAATTACATAGTGTTTCTATTACAATGCCTCAATTTACATACGATGGAAGTCAAAATGTCACAACTACAACTCCGCCAAGCTACTCCCGCACTCGGAGTCACTCTCTACGGTCTCCTCCAAAGGTGTATCACCTACTAAACCTGTACGCCGAAGCAAGGAATGAGTCTAAAAGACTCAGCAAATAAAACCATACACATCATACATGCATATATCACAATAAGACCTATAATCACTTTCAATAGTCAAACATATAGCATGGTAGGAAAACAACCTATCATGATACTTCTATAAAATTTAAACACATGTACATGGTTTATGTCATCCCAAATTAAAGTCCCTACCACATGCTTTCTATTTGTCTATTCACATGAGAGCTACATTCATATTTTCAACTTCAACATGATAACGATTAAACATGGAACTATTCACACATAAGTAAGAAACATCCTTAACATGGATTCTACAAATTTTGCACATGTGGAAATGACATTTTACATGCATTTAGGTTGCTGTTTTGACGTAAATCTAACAATTACACATCATGGGTCACAATTTCATGATTTACCATATTAGTTCCACATGTTTACACAATTACACATTCACATTACTCACTTTTTACACATTGCACATTTTCACATATTCACACTACACAATTTACACATGTTCACATTCACATTTCACAATTTAGTGCCGTGACACATAGTCCAAACCACCATTAGAAGGACACATCACATAACACATACACATATACGCCACCTAGGCAACGTAGTGACGACTCTTGGACTGCGCAGACCGGGAAAAGAACTCTCCACCCTAACCAGTGGTACTTGTCCACCTCCAGGATTTCATCCTAATGCCCTTAGGATCTTAACACATTGAACCTTCCCATGGGGACTTTTCCATGGTACGGTTCCACGGCCCTCTATGGAAGCAGTGTCACACATGGACATTTCACACATTATCCAATTTTTAACACACACTTTTCACATGATTACACATGGCTCTATTTTACCTAACATGATACTACTGTTGACAGACTTTAAACATTCAATACTTTACACTAATCAGGCTGAACAATGCATAATCAAACCACATTCATGATAACATGCATTAATCTCGTTTTCACATGGAAATCTCATAATGCCATTTTTTGTTATCCAAATCACATGAAAATTTAACCACACACTGTTTACAGGTTTATGACCACACATGCAAATTTTCACATTTTTATGAGTCACATTTACATTTACAGAAATTAAAACATTCAATCTCATGCCATTCATAATTCAATTTATCATGGAACGTAACATGAATCCCAGATTTGACATTTCACAGATCTGAATCTATCATACACATTGTTACATAAATTTTCTCCGAATTTATCGCACAACATA
The DNA here is from genome assembly GCA_014218235.1 of Colocasia esculenta. Lineage (NCBI taxonomy): Eukaryota > Viridiplantae > Streptophyta > Magnoliopsida > Alismatales > Araceae > Colocasia > Colocasia esculenta. Next base: position 82,352,296 of record CM024754.1, on the reverse strand, counting down.
CAATTTACTGTGGATTTTTGAAAATCCTACACATGCTTTCTATTTCCATTGCAGAAATTACAGTAAATCACACGAACATGAACAAATTCTCAATTTGCAGGGTATGGACTGACACCTATACACATGGTATAGAAAAATCTAGGGCATTTAATTCCTCAGAATCATGTGGACAGTAGGTGAACATGCATAATCCATTTTCCCAACATGTGTTTCAATAAATCTAACAATTTATGCCATCCACAGAAAAGTACAGAAAATTCCACACACATCACCTTATCTATTTACATAACATATAAAAATTACTCTATATCCTCATGCGTCAAAGTCCGGAAAATAATTATATAAGGTAGAACAATTTACTGTTCTGCACTGAAGAACTTAACAGCAGTGTCTGGCCGTTCAAGAGATTGACGGCAAGATCGCTGGCCGCTGACTGGAGATCTTGACGGCAAGAGGGCTTGACGTCAAGTTCCTGTCTGTGCAAAAACACAGACCGAGCTCCAGATAACAGAGTAATGTGAGGATCCAGGACACGATAAAAATCCATAAAAATGCCTAGGACCTACTGGATACACACATGCACCACGGGGATGGGTTACTTGCCTCTCAATAAATCTCGAAAGGGATCAAAGTTGTTGTTGAAGCTCTCCTTGGGTAGTCCCAAGAAGCCTCCAACTCTTCTTGCTCCGGGTTCTTGGTCGATGTAGACGCCAACCAACGTCGGGGAAGCCTTCCCCTATGTCCCAGCTATCCTCCAGTCGGTGTAGATCACCGGGAGAAGCCTTTAGTCGCTGGATTCAAGCTTGCCAAGTTCAGGTTTCCTTCAATCCAGAGCTAGGGTTTCTCTCCTCTTTTCAAAGAGTCAAGAGAGTTCTTCTGGTGCAGAAGGGGTTTGGTTTATAGGAGAGGGGTTTGGGATATCCTGTAGGGGTGATGGGATGTCTGTAGCCGTTGGGGACTTCTCCCCAATGGTTGGGCTTGCTTGCCCCCGGAATTTCGGGGTCTGCAACGCATGCAGGTCAGAGATATTAACGTCCACATCCATGGCCGTTTATTTAAGTATTAGCATCCAACGATAAGGACGTTTACCACCATGGACGTCCACCCTATTGACGCCAATTGGCCCTTCGGCCAGAACTTAAAAACTTACAGAAACCATGCGTACGATGCTATATATATATACATATACATGCAGTATAGTGGTATAGTATACACACCATCACACATGCAAACATACAATATTTATAACCTATTACACACATGCACACATAAGTATCACTAGCTAATATTGTACATAGATATCTACATATGCATATACAAGTTACACAACAAACATGAATTCACATAAAATAGAAAAAATGACAAACAAATTCGAGGGCCTTACACCCTCTCCCCCTTAAGGAAACTTCGTCCTCGAAGTTTAAACAAAACTACTCAAACAAACGGGGATACTTCTTCTTCATTGCATCCTCAAGCTCCCAAGTAGCCTCCTCTCGCGAGAAGTTCCGCCATAGAACTTTCACCGACGCAATACTCTTGTTCCGGAGATGCTGAACCTTCCGGTGAAGAATAGCTACTGGTTGCTCCACATACGACAGATCTGGCTGAATCTCCACTGGCTCATGACTAATTACATGAGATGGATCTCGGACATACTTCCTGAGCATAGAAACGTGGAAAATAGGATGAACACTAGCTAAAGCTGGGGGTAAAGCTAGCTCATATGCCACGTTGCCCAGTCGTCTGAGAATCTCATACGGACCAATGAATCTAGGGCTTAACTTACTATGCCTGCCAAATCTGACAACACCTTGAGTAGGTGATATCTTCAAGAAGACATGATCACCCACCTCGAACTCCAGATCCTTCCTCTGTTGTCGGCGTAGCTCTTCTGCCTATCCTACGCCGCAACAAGCTCTTCCTGATCAACTGAATCTTATCCGAAGTCTCCTGAACTAACTCCGGACCGATCAACTGCCTATCGCCTGTCTCCTCCCAACATAAAGGAGATCTACAGGGCCTACCATACAACGCCTCAAATGGAGCCATTCCAATGCTCGCATGGAAGCTGTTGTTGTATGCGAACTCCACAAGAGGTAAATGACGCTCCCAATCATCCTTCCAATCCAGCACACATGCTCTCAACATATCCTCGAGCGTCTGGATAGTCCTCTCGGACTGTCCATCTGTCTGGGGATGAAATTCCGAACTGAGCTTCAGCTCTGAACCTAACGCATCCTGAAGACCCTTCCGTAATCTCGAAGTAAATCTCGGATCTCGATCCGAAATGATCGACTTCAACACACCATGCAATCTAATGATGCTACTGACATACAGTCTAGCCAAGCTCTCTACTGACTGCTTCTTCTTCATAGGTAAGAAATGCGCAGTCTTCGAGAACCTATCTACAACTACCCAAATTGAGTCATTGCCCCTTCTAGATCGAGGCAAACCCGAAACAAAGTCCATAGTGACAGCTTCCCACTTCCACACTGGGATCTCCATCCTTTGCATAAGGCCGGATGGTCGCTGTCGCTCGGCCTTCACTTGCTGGCATACTAAACATCGGGATACATAATCTGCCACATCCCTCTTCATGCCAGACCACCAAAAGGACCTCTTCAAATCCTGGTACATCTTAGTGTTACCCAGATGAATAGAGAACCGCGATCTATGAGCCTCCGCTAACACATGCTCACGGACATCTACCAAATCAGGGACACAAACACGGTGATGGAATCTAATCACACCGTCCTCATCACGAGCAATGCCTGCCTTGCCCACTAACTCTAGGAGTCTAGGGTCGGCTTTCTGCTGCTCGATCACCTCATCCAACACTGAGGATCTAAGGGATAGCTGAGCTACGAAAGCCTGACATAGCGATGGCTCTAACTCAGTCAACGCGCAAGCCGCATCCTCCAACATCTTCCAGTCCTGCTGGAGAGATGGTCTCTTCCTACTCAGGGCATCGGCTACGACATTCGCCTTCTCAGGGTGATACTGAAGGTCGAAGTCATAGTCCTTCAAGAACTCAATCCATCTTCTCTGCCTCAGGTTTAATTCCTTTTGGGAGAAAAGATACTTCAAGCTCTTGTGGTCGGTAAACACCTCAAATCTGACACCATAAAGATAGTGCCTTCAGATCTTTAGTGCATGAACCACTGCTGCAAGCTCCAAATCATGAGTCGGATAGTTCTTCTCATGCTCCTTCAACTGACGAGAAGCATATGCCACTACCCTTCCTTGCTGCATTAGCACACAGCCTAAGCCAATCCGAGACGCATCAGTGTAGATAGCAAAACCCTCTACACCGCTCAGCAAGACTAACACCGGAGCTGACGTGAGCTTAGTTTTCAACAATTGAAAACTACTCTCACACTTCTCGGACCAGACAAACTTCACTCCCTTTCTGGTGAGCTGAGTCAATGGGGCAGCGATGGATGAAAATCCCTCAATGAATCGCCGATAGTAACCAGCCAAACCCAGAAAACTACGAATCTCCGAAGGGGTCTTGGGAATCTCCCAATCCATAACTGCCTGAACCTTTGCTGGGTCAACTGCAACACCAGCACCGGAGATAACATGCCTGAGGAAATGAACCTCGTGCAACCAGAAATCGCACTTGCTGAACTTAGCATACAGCTTGTGCTCACGAAGAACCTCTAATACTACCCTCAAATGCTGACGGTGTGTGGCCTCGTCCGGAGAGTAGACCAGCACATCATCAATAAACACTACGACAAAGCTATCTAGATACGACCTAAACACCCTGTTCATGAGATCCATGAACGCTGCAGGGGCGTTGGTCAATCCGAAAGGAAGGACCAAAAACTCATAATGTCCATAACGGGATCTGAATGCCGTCTTGGACACATCCTCACTCCGAATCCTCAACTGATGATATCCCGATCTTAAATCAATCTTAGAAAAGACTGATGCATCTTGCAACTGGTCAAACAAATCATCAATACGAGGTAAGGGATACCTATTCTTCACTGTCACTTGGTTTAGCTTCCTGTAATCGATGCATAACCTAAGTGATCCATCCTTCTTCTTTACAAATAAGACAGGTACGCCCCAAGGGGAAACACTAGGGTGAATAAATCCCTTATCTAGCAACTCTTGCAACTGCCTCCTTAACTCGGCTAACTCTGCAGGTGCCATCCGATATGGAGCCTTTGAGATAGGAGAGGTGCCCGGAAGCAACTCTATGGTGAACTCTATCTCTCTATCCGGTGGCAATCCAGACAAATCATCGGGAAAGACGTCTGGAAAATCCTGCACTACCTCGATCTCTGCAAGAGTAGGTGGCTCATCAGCCTCAGGTACTAACACCACGCTGGCAAGAAAAGCATCACAACCCTTGTTTACCATGCACATCGCCTTCATGGAAGAGATGACCAACTTTCCCACCAAGTTCCTTGGCAAGGGATGAGAGAACTCGTCCTCACTAGGAATGCAGAAAACAATCCTCTTCCCACGACAATCTACTAACGCATAGTGCTCCTCTAGCCAATCCAGACCAAGAATAGCATCATAGTCCTTCATCTTTAGCAAGAAGAAACACCCTTCTAGGACTCTATCTTCAATGCACACAGGTAACGACGGAATGCACTTCCTAGTCGATACCGTACCCGCAGGTGTGTGCACAGACAAAGAGACCTCTAACTCCTCAGACTCTATGGCTGACTCTAGATCTAACTGCCTAGCAAACCGCTCGGAAATGAACGAGTGAGTGGCATCCGTATCAAACAAAACCCGAGCGTGCACACCTAGAAGTAAAACCGTACCTTCGGTGACATGCTCCGCCTGCTCGGCGTCCTCGCGTGCTAGAGAAAACACTCGAGCTGGGGCTCGAGGCCTTCCTGGTCTTCCTGTAGCTGGCGCTGCTCTGCTACCTCTGCTGGGGCTGGCGCTCCGCGCTGGACTCCCTGCTGAAGTCTCGGACAATCCTTGATCTTGTGGTCGCTGCTTCCGCACTTCAAGCACTTTCCCGCAATCATCCAACACTCGGAACCACCATGCGTCTTCCCGCAATGGGGACACTCCTTCTTCACACCAAGGGAACGTTGAGAAGATACCTGTGCACCCTGGTTGTTACTGGACGCTGTGGTGCCTAGTACACTGCTTTCTTCTTGTCCTGCCGCTGGAACGTAGCTGCAGGCCTCTCTGCGAAGCCTTCTTCTCTTCCAGATATTGCTCCATCTCACCCTCCTGTCTACAAGCAGCACTAAGTGCCTCGTCCAAGGTACGATGGTCAAACGGCACTAGCCTCGTCCTCAGTGATGGCTTCAGGCCCATCACGAACTTCTTTGCTTTCCTGCGCTCATCTGTCACGATATGAGGTGCATATTTAGATAATTCTGCAAACCTGGCCTCATATTCGAGCACGGTCATGGAGCCTTGAGTCAAGGAGAGGAACTCTTGCTCCATCCTATCCTGGATATGCTCGGGGATGAACTTGGCCCGAAAGAGCCTCACGAACTCGTCCCAAGCAACCTCAAAAGCGCCGTCCTCGAATCGGGTGCGCAGTAATGAAGCCCACCACACATCAGCTCTCTCCTGTAACATAACCTTCATAAGAACCAACTAAACAACTTCAACTTAACAGGGGATATAACAAATAAAACTAGCACATACCTGTAGCATATAGGTGGCTAAAGTAACCTTATCATCGTCTGCACATCTAATAGCCCGGAAGATCTTCTCGATCTCCCTCATCCAGCTTTCTGCTAGTAACAGATCGCTTTCCCCCTTAAAAGAGGGTGGCAGCATCCTCTTGAATCTTTCCATGATGGAAGGTCCACCATGGTCCTGAGCTGGAACTTGAGCCTGCTACATCCAACAACAATTAATACACATTCAACATAACATCATACAATTAAATAAACAGACTACACTTTGATTAATTATGCTAACCTGAGCCTCCAACTGAGCCTGGAGTGCAGCCTGGGTGTGGGCCTGCGTCTGCATGGCCTGCACCAAACCTTGCATGAACACTCCATAATCCACAGGCGGCGGTGGGGGAAGTACAGGACCCTGCGGTGCCGGGGCCTGCTGCTCCGCCCGCTCCTCACGTCTCGGCTCGTCCTCACGGGCCGGCGCTCTGCCACGCCTACCTCTCGAAGCCATGGCTGCAATAAATTTCAGCCACCATTAGAGCTATGTTAATTTATTTCCTAACCATTTTCTTATCTATTTTTCATTCATTATTAATCAATTCTACACATGTGGACAATCTATGAAGATTTAGCATGTAATGAAGATGCTGATTCATGTATATTTATGTATAATCTCAATCGGTTGCTCTGATACCAATCCCTGTGATGACCCTCATTATACCGGTACGGTTATACCAACCCACGTCAGTATAGTGAACGTTATCACAGTGGGACATTTACCCAAACACTATCACATGATTGAGATATACACAAATATAGATACAGAGTAGCGGAAGTAAAAGAACAAGGTCTTCCATTTCATTTCATCATCCACATTTAACATACATGATCCAATGACAATTTAAAAGAATTACGGTTCACATAATGAAGTACTAAATTCAAATACATAGTTGTCCACAATTACATAGTGTTTCTATTACAATGCCTCAATTTACATACGATGGAAGTCAAAATGTCACAACTACAACTCCGCCAAGCTACTCCCCGCGCTCGGAGTCGCTCTCTACGGTCTCCTCCAAAGGTGTATCACCTACTAAACCTGTACGTCGAAGCAAGGAATGAGTCTAAAAGACTCAGCAAATAAAACCATACACGTCATACATGCATATATCACAATAAGACCTATAATCACTTTCAATAGCCAAACATATAGCATGGTAGGAAAACAACCTATCATGATACTTCTATAAAATTTAAACACATGTACACGGTTTATGTCATCCCAAATTAAAGTCCCTACCACATGCTTTCTATTTGTCTATTCACATGAGAGCTACATTCATATTTTCAACTTCAACATGATAACGATTAAACATGGAACTATTCACACATAAGTAAGAAACATCCTTAACATGGATTCTACAAATTTTGCACATGTGGAAATGGCATTTTACACGCATTTAGGTTGCTGTTTTGACATAAATCTAACACTTACACATCATGGGTCACAATTTCATGATTTACCATATTAGTTCCACATGTTTACACAATTACACATTCACATTGCTCACTTTTTACACATTGCACATTTTCACATATTCACACTACACAATTTACACATGTTCACATTCACATTTCACAATTTAGTGCCATGACACATAGTCCAAACCACCATTAGAAGGACACATCACATAACACATACACATAGACGCCACCTAGGCAATGTAGTGACGACTCTTGGACTGCGCAGACCGGGAGAAGAACTCTCCACCCTAACCAGTGGTACTTGTCCACCTCCAGGATTTCATCCTAATGCCCTTAGGATCTTAACACATTGAACCTTCCCATGGGGACTTTTCCATGGTACGGTTCCACGGCCCTCTATGGAAGCAGTGTCACACATGGCACATTTCACACATTATCCGATTTTTAACACACACTTTTCACATGATTTACATGGCTCACATTTCCCATTCATACACATGGCTCTATTTTTACCTAACATGATACTACTGTTGACAGACTTTAAACATTCAATACTTTACACTAATCAGGCTGAACAATGCATAATCAAACCACATTCATGATAACATGCATTAATCGCTCGTTTTCACATGGAAATCTCATAATGCCATTTTCTGTTATCAAAATCACATGAAAATTTAACCACACACTATTTGTAGGTTTATGACCACACATGCAAATTTTCACATTTTCCTGAGTCATATTTACATTTACAGAAATTAAAACATTCAATTCATGTCATTCATAATTCAATTTATCATGGAACGTAACATGAATCCCAGATTTGACATTTCACAGATTTGAATCTATCATACACATTGTTACAGAGATTTTCTCCGAATTTATCGCACAACATACAATTTACTGTGGATTTTTGAAAATCCTACACATGCTTTCTATTTCCATTGCAGAAATTACAGTAAATCACACGAACTTGAACAAATTCTCAAATTTGCAGGGTATGGACTGACACCTATACACATGGTATAGAAAAATCTAGGGCATTTAATTCCTCAGAAATCATGTGGACAGTAGGTGAACATGCATAATCCATTTTCCCAACATGTGTTTCAATAAATCTAACAATTTATGCCATCCACAAAAAAGTACAGAAAATTTCACACACATCACCTTATCTATTTTACATAACATATAAAAATTACTCTATATCCTCATGCGTCAAAGTCTGGAAAATAATTATATAAGGCAGAACAATTTACTGTTCTGCACTGAAGAACTTAACGACAGTGTCTGGCCGTTAAGGAGATTGACGGCAAGATCGCTGGCCGCTGACTGGAGATCTTGACGGCAAGAGGGCTTGACGTCAAGTTCCTGTCTGTGCAAAAATACAGACCGAGCTCCAGATCACAGAGGAATGTGAGGATCCAGGACACGATAAAAATCCATAAAAATGCCTAGGACCTACTGGATACACACATGCACCACGGGGATGGGTTACTTACCTCTCAATAAATCTCCAAAGGGATCAAAGTTGTTGTTGAAGCTCTCCTTGGGCAGTCCCAAGAAGCCTCCAACTCTTCTTGCTCCGGGTTCTTGGTCGATGTAGACGCCAACCAACGTTGGGGAAGCCTTCCCCTATGTCCCAGCTATCCTCCAGTCGGTGTAGATCGCCGGGAGAAGCCTTTAGTCACCGGATTCAAGCTTGCCAAGTTCAGGTTTCCTTCAGTCCAGAGCTAGGGTTTCTCTCCTCTTTTCAAAGAGTCAAGAGAGTTCTTCTGGTGCAGAAGGGATTTGGTTTATAGGAGAGGGGTTTGGGATATCCTGGAGGGGTGATGGGATGTCTGATAGCCATTGGGGACTTCTCCCCAATGGTTGGGCTTGCTTGCCCCCGAAATTTCGGGGTCTGCAACGCATGCAGGTCAGAGATATTAACGTCCACATCCATGGCCGTTTATTTAAGTATTAGCGTCCAACGATATGGACGTTTACCACCATGGACGTCCACCCTGTTGACGCCAATTGGCCCTTCGGCCAGAACTTAAAAACTTGCAGAAACCATGCGTACGATGTATATATATATATACATATACATGCAGTATATGTGGTATAGTATACACACCATCACACATGCAAACATACAATATTTATAACCTATTTACACACATGCACACATAAGTATCACTAGCTAATATTGTACATAGATATCTACATATGCATATACAAGTTACACACAAACATGAATTCACATAAAATAGAATAAAATGACAAAAAAATTCGAGGGCCTTACAATTCACCCTTAATTTCAAGTCCATTCTCAAGCCCATGGCCAAGATCCATTTGAAACATCAAAACTGTGCATTATGCCCTATCCTCTGAACATGTCTTCAATTTGAGAGCTCAAAAATTCCTTCTTTTTAAGCCCAATGTGGCATATAACACCATCATTTTGTAGCTCTCTGCGTCTAGAATACAACGCAACAAATGGCTTGTCAATCTAATATCTATAAAGGAAGCTATGGCCCATTTCGTGGACCCTACGCGGACTGTCTTGCTGTCGCGATTGGGTGCATGGTCGTGACAAAAACGTGACCCCACGACCCGTCATGACAAAACCATGCACGTTAACACGTATTTGTTGGCCCACTTACGGTTGGCAGTAAGACTAACCTAGAGGGGGGGGGGTGAATAGGTAATCTGAAAAACTGAAACAATAATCACCACTTGAAAAAGTTTGGTTAGTCTAAATAAGAGAGTGCAAGGAAATTAATGGTGCGGAAGCAAGCACACAAAGAACACAGAGATTTATCCTGGTTCGGCCCTTCCAAAAGAAGTCCTACGTTCAGTCCCCAAGCAAACTCTTGGTATTTCACTAACCACCAAGTAACCTTGGTCTTCCCTTAAACAAGGGCCTAGCACCCCAGCTGGTCTTCTTCTCTTTCCCAGGCAAGAAGGCAGCCCACTTCTCTTACAGGTCAAGAAGCCAACCTCTTGGTACAAACCCCAGTGCGGTTCTTCCCTTAACACAAGGGGAACACTTGCATTGCAAGTCTTCTCTTCCAACCGAAGAGGAACACTTCTGAACACAGAAGCTAGGACTTGAAGCCCCTAGATCAAGCTTTAGATAAACAATGAAATACTTGATCTGAGACTGAGCCTAAGAAGGAAAGAGTTTACAAGACAAGACTCTCCTTAGGCTAAACCCCCAGCTCTCTCTCTCTCAAATACACAGAGACACAGAGAGAGAGAGTAAGGAAGAAGGAAGACGACTTGTATGCTTCAGCTTGAATGGGCTCGAGCTCTCTTCTTTTTCTACTTGAGTGTGTATGGAGTTGGATGCTCACTGGATGTACACTCCTTGAATGATCTTCAGGTTCGCTCTCTATCCTTCTTTTTCTTTTCCTTCTCCTTTTATGGAGCAGCTTTGAACAGATCCTTTGACAAATGGACGTTGGAGCTCTCTGATCCGTTGCTCTTCTTCTTCTTCTTCATTTTCTTTCCTTTGAGTCTAACGACTATCTTCTTATGCCTACTAACTACTTGGAATGGAGGAAGATGTTCTAGCTGGTGCGTACTTCTAAGGATGCCAACAGTAGGTCCAAGATGTTGATTGTGTGTAGAGGTGGACCTGCAGACATTATGATTAGACTCATGAAGTCTCTTGTCAAGTGACTCATACCTCTTTTTGCATTTTGTATGTATTTCCCGCAGATAGCTAGAAATAGAATGTAGGTGCTTTTCTTTTGTTGTAGGAAGGAAGAGATCCTATGAGATAGGCAAAAAGATCTTCAATCAGAGAAATAATAAGTTAAGCATATGAAGTGCATTTGAGTTTTCATTGGGAGCCAAAGACATTTTAAAACATTTGAAATATAGAGGTAATCGATGTTTAAGTATAATTGTAATCAATGTGAATGACAATCGATGTTCCAATGTAACCGATGTTTCAATGTAATCCATGTATGTAATCGATGTTTAAGTGTAATCGATGTTTGAATGTGATCCATGTATGTAATCGATGTTTGAACACAGTCAATGTTCTAAGATAATCGATGTGAAAGATAATCGATGTATAAGCATAATCAATGTTTAATCATAATCGATGTGAACGTAATCGATGTTTAAACATAATCAATGTGAAAGCATAATCAATGTTTAAGTAAATTGTAATCGGTGTTCATGTAATCGATGTTTAAGTAAACTGTAATCGATGCTTGAGTGGACCGTAATCGACGTGTTTGTATAGTAATCGATGTGGCACCTAGTCAGTAATCGAAATGCATTGAACAACAATCGATTTAGCTTTCGAGTGCAAATCATGAAACGATTGTGCCATAGTATGATGTATTTATGAGGAAAATATGATATTAAATATATTCATAATATTTAAGTTAATCATGAGTTTTGTTATCACCAAAATAAAGAATAAAATATAAGAGTGGTTCAACAATCTCCCCCTTTTTGGTGATGACAAAACTTATGAGAATTTTCTGACAAAGATACTTCAAAAATATGGAATAAACATAAAATTCATAGTATAAACAGAAAATTGATAGTTTAAACTTACTCTCCCCTTTTTGTCAATAACCAAAAATGAAAAATCTTACCATTTGTATTCTCCCCTTAAAGAATATTCTTACCATGTTGAAGGAGAGGGGTTCAACAATACGTTTACTGCTCCCCCTTAGTGTTTGCTCCCCTTGAGAGTGATACTCCCCCTTAATGTGGGGCTTGTGAGTCTTCACGAAGATTCCTATATAGGGCTATAAAGGAGACAGAAATACTTTCAAGGACATTAGTAGCATTGTAGTTAAAAATATAGCAATAGTATGAATAAAAGTAAAAAACAATTAAGTTAAAAAAAAGGATGACTACTTCTTCTTCAGATAGGAATGAAGTGAAGAGTAGGTAGTCACTAATCGGATGCTTTTGAGCATCCTTAACCGTACCCATTTGAATACCTTTTTGCTGTTTTATTCATCAAGAGCAGATTGGCATTCTCTTCATCTTTTTCTATGCTTGAGCTGTCTGAGGAGTTATCTCAAGTAGCTGTGAAGGTTTTCCTTTTGTGTTTCTTATGTTTCTCCTCTTTTCTTTTCTTTTTTTGATCTTTCAGATCTTCTAAGTGTTGGACAATCTGGCCTTAGATGTCTAGGCTGCTTACATTCATAGCATGTGGGTTCCTTCTCCTTTTCTTTTTCCTATTGACTAAGATCTTTCGAATAGATTCTTCTTCCTCACTATCAATATCACTGCTCTAACCAGTAGTGTCTTCATTTGAAGTGCTCGCCTCAGCCTTGAATGTATTATTTAGCCTTCTTCTGAAAGAGCTTTCTCCTAATCTTTCCATGTTGATCTCATGAGCCATGAGAGATCCAATGAGCTTTTCTAGTGTCATTTTGGAGAGGTCATTAGCTTCTTCTATAGCAGTGACCTTTGGAGTCCACTCTTTTGGGAGAGATCTTAGGATCTTCCTGACCATATCTCCTTGGCTATACTTCTTTCCCAAACTTGCAAGTCCATTTACAATTTTAGTAAACTCGTTGTACATCTAAGATAGGGACTCACCTTGTTCCATTTGGAACTTCTCATATTTTGACACCAAGATATCAATTCTTGTTTCTTCTACATTGTCAGTCCCTTCATATAGCGTTTCTCACAACTCTTGCTTGGTTAGCGCGCAACACATGAAGCTTTTACCCTGACTGTTCAGAGATGTCTTCTTTTTCTCTTTAGCTGTCCATTCTTCCTTGGGCTTGGAGATTTGGAGATCACCATCTTTGATGATGGTCCAGATTTGATAGTCGTAGCCTTGAAAGAAGAACTCCATCCTAGTCTTCCAGTATTGATAATCTTCTCCATCAAATAGTGGTGGCCGGAATATGGATTGACCTTTTGCAAAACCTTGAGCTGCCAATGATCTTTGCTCAAAGATCATTGGATCTTCTAGAAGTTCAGAGACCAGAGCTTTGATACCACTTGCTGGCCCACTTACGGTTGGCAACAAGACTAATCTAGAGGGGGAGGGGTGAATAGGTAATTTGAAAAACTGAAACAATAATAACCACTTGAAAAAGTTTAGTTAGTCTAAATAAGCGTGTGCAAGGAAATTAAAGGCGCGGAAGCAAGCACACAAGGAACACACAGATTTATCCTAGTTCGGCCCCTTCCAAAAGAAGTCCTACGTCCAGTCCCCAAGCAAACTCTTGGGATTTCACTAACCACCAAGTAACCTTGGTCTTTCCTTAAACAAGGACCCAACACCCCAACTGGTCTTTTTCTCTTTCTCGGGCAAGAAGGCAGCCCACTTTCTTATAGGTCAAGAAGCCAACCTCCTGGTAGAAACCCCAGTGTAGTTCTTCCCTTAACACAAGGGGAACACTTGCACTGCAAGCCATCTCTTCCAACCGAAGAGGAACACTTCTGAACACACAAGCTAGGACCTGAAGCCCCTAGATCAAGCTCTAAATAAAAAAATGAAATGTTTGATTTGAGACTGAGCCTAAGAAGGAAAGAGTTTATAGGACAAGACTCTTCTTAGGCTAAACCCCCATTTCTCTCTCTCTCAAATACACAGAGACACAGAGAGAGAGAGTGAGGAAGAAGGAAGACGACTTGAATGCTTCAGCTTAAATGGGCTCGAGCTCTCTTCCTTTTCTGCTTGAGTGTGTATGGAGTTGGATGCTCACTGGATGTACACTCCTTAAATGATCTTCAGGCTTGCTCTCTATCCTTCTTTTTCTTTTCCTTCTCCCTTTTATGGAGTAGCTTCGAACAAATTCTTTGACAGATGGCGTTTGGAGATCTCTGATCCGTTGCTCTTCTTCTTCTTCATTTTCTTTATTTTGAGTCTAACAGCTATCGTCTTGTGCCTACTGGCTACTTGGAATGGAGGAAGTTGTTCTAGCTGGTGCGTACTTCCAAGGATGCCAGTAGCAGGTCCAAGATGTTGACTTTGTGTAGAGGTGGACCTACAAACATTAAATGCAAGGCAGATGATTAGACTCATGAAGTCTCTTGTCAAGTGGCTTATACCTCTTTTTACCTTTTGTCTGCATTTCCTACAGATAGCTAGAAATAGAATGTAGATGCTTTTGTTTTGTTGCAGGAAGGAAGAGATCCTATGAAACAGGCAAAAAGACCTTCAGTCAAAGAAATAATAAGTTAAGCATATGAAGTGCATTTGAGTTTTCATTGGGAGCCAAAGACATTTTGAAACATTTAAAATATAGAGGTAATCGATGTTTAAGTATAATAGTAATCGATGTGAAAGACAATCGATGTTCTAATGTAATCGATTTTCAATGTAATCCATGTATGTAATCGATGTTTGTGTAATCGAAGTTTGAACACAGTCGATGTTCTAAGGTAATCGATGTGAAAGATAATCGATGTTTAATCATAATCGATGTGAATATAATCGATGTTTAAACATAATCGATCTTTAAGTAAATTGTAATCGATGTTTAAGTAAATTTTAATTGATGTTTGAGTGAACCATAATCGATGTTTTTGTATAGTAATCAATGTGGCACCTAGTCAGTAATCGATATGCATTGAACAACAATCGATTTAGCTTTTGAGTGCAAATCATGAAACGATAGTGCCATAGTATGATGCATTTATGAGGAAAACATGATATTAAATATATTCATAATATTTAAGTTAATCATGAGTTTTGTTATCACCAAAATAAAGGATAAATTATAATAGTGGTTCAACAGGTTTTACGTGATTTTCGGTCTATCCTTCCATCCTAGAGCCTATCCAAAGTCCTTTTGAGTTGGATTACAACCCAAACCTCATATCACTATCCCTAGGGAGCCCCCAAGTCCATCCAAACTCAAGATAGACTCTCCATCTCTTCTCATGCATGAACTCTCTCTCTAACTCGAGATTGGACTCTCTCTCTCTCTCTTAAACACATCCTAGGACTCTATAGGATAGGGGAGGGCTACCACCACGTGAAGAGACCCCTAGAGGCTCTGCTCACCAAGCCCCATCGCCCCAAACATAGAGAAGAAGCTATTCTTCCCATTTCCTATCTTCTCTCTCCTCTCTCTCCCATATCTCCTCCAGGACCAGCAGGGCTTGCACAGCTTGTGGAGATCCAACCAAGCCAGATCTCTTCGAGCTGTCTTCATCAACGTTGTCCCCTATAGATCCCTCTACAACCTAGAAGTGGAATCACATTGATTGGTGGTCTGTGCTCAATGTTATAGTAGATTATTCTTTACCTTCTCTCTCATATCGAGATTTGCACATCCGGGATTATCACGCTTTCCACAGCCCAAAGGAGGGTATATCTCTTCAAGAATCTTCATGAAAGTTGTTCCCCATGGCCTCCTCTATATGCTCCAACTAGAATCATGTCAAACAGTGCAGTATTGATTTAATTTTGATTTTTTACTTTATTTTCTGTGTTTTGTACATACATGAATGCTAGTTAGGGTTCCTCCCTCTTCTTTATGCTTAAATCTATCCATGCACTTCCCCTCCTTGTTTTCCCACACCCAAAAGGGGTTTCCAAAACACCCTAGGTTCATTCCCTCCATGCTTTCCTTCTTTCCTTATATGTTGTGTAGATACTTCACTTAAAAGTTGTCTAGTAGGGTCTTTCTTTTCTTGTTTCTTTGTTTTGGTAGGTACCCTAAGAAGAGTAGACGAGGAGCTCTCCTCTTCTGGCTGGCCGAAGGAAGGGAAGGAGTTCCATACACACTCCTACACCTTACTGAGAAGGCATCAGATGAACAAGTTGCGACAGGCTTCCTATCACGCTGGATCTCCTGGTCGCGACAAGGGTAAGTAGTCTTCTCTCTTTCCTTTTCCTGGTACATTAGCCTTCTACTTTCGATCATATCTTAGTCAACATGCTAGGTGGAGATCGCATCCTTTATCATCATATGTAGCATATTTATTTCTTTTTATTTGAGGGTCACATTCTCATGATTACACCTTTTGGCAATCACAGTGGGACCTCCAGTGCTAATCCTAGTCTGCTCTACCTACTTTTCTTTATTATTTTGTGTGTTAGAATCCTCGTGGGATTGGATTTCCCTTTTTATTTCTCTTGTTGTTTCATGTTCCTTGTCGCGCCGGATCGTGGGGACACAAAGCCATCACGACCAACAAGGCAGTCGCGATAATAGGGGATTTGGTTAGCATTGCTTTTCACATATTGCTTCTGATTGAAGGTCTTAGATATCTGTGTATCATGTTCCAGTTGTTTTCTGCATTTTGTTGTTTGTAGGATAGTTTGTTTGCACTCTATTTATGTGTTGTTTAGGGTTTCTGCGACATATCTTTATCGCGACCAACTTGGCAGTCGCGATATTGTCGAGTCGAATACGGTTGACGCGACATCAGTAGTGATCCCTAGACTGCTGCTTGTTAGTCTAGGTTAGTATTTGCATGCACCCTAGGGAAATTAGGTACATGCATACACTTTCCGTGTAGATAGGACTCCTCCTTGTTTGCATAGACCCTCTCACCTGTGAGTAATCATGGGCTGACCAGGGCATGCTATTGAGGGCCTCCGTAAGTCCCCGTTGTCGTACGCACGTTGCAGCCGCCAGGCTGGTTTGAAATAAACGTGTACAATGTACAACCAATAGGGGAGGGGTGAATTGGTTGACTATCAAATTAAAATTTAATCTAACTTGATAGTGAAAAACAAAACTATCGCACCAGACCTGTTACTACAAACCAACCACGTACGTAGAAGAGGTAGAAGAAAAGGAACAAACAATATAGTACGTAGTTATTTAGGTGGTTAGGTCACACAAGGTTTGTGCACCTACGTCCACCCCTCACAGACGTGAGGTGGCAACACACTACTCTGAACTTGGCCGGAGATATAGAGTACAACCCCTCCATATACACAGAAACAAACACACACACACACACACACACCACACACACACACACACACACACACACACACACACACACACACACACACACACACACACACACACACACACACACACACACACACACACACACACACACACACACACCACACACACACACACACACACCACACACACACACACACACACACCACACACACCACACACACACACACACACACACACACACACACACACACACACACACACACACACACACACACACACACACACACACACACACACACACACACACACACACACACACACACACACACACACACCACACACACACACACACACACACACACACACACACACACACCACACACACACACACACACACACACACACACACACACACACACACACACACACACACACACACACACACACGGTAACAAGACTTCGCTGTCAAAACCTACACACACATACACATGCTCGTAAAAACACGAGAACAACTCTCACATAAACAAATATATGAAGAAATAATGTTGTGAGGAGATTCTCAACACTAGGAACAAGAGAATAAAGTAAAAACACATAGGTTTAGATTTCTCTTGTATGCAATGTTGACAAAACGTTGAAGCATAAATCACAGCAGATGAAGTGGCTTCCTTGGACGATGCACTGTAGTTGCAGATCTAACTTAGCATCCAAAGGTTTACCATGAATCAGCAATCCTTGAGGAAGAAGGCCTGGAGGAAGCTGTGGTTCACCTATGTGTTCTTGACCTAACTGGATGCCTCAGACTTCTTCTCCAATGTTGTATCTTTATACTGAACCCAAGATAGACTTCTACCTTGAGACCCACAACCAAATGACTTCTTTTCAACCGTAGATCTAAAGATAACCTCGTACAAATCTTAAACAAGGAGGAGTCCTATCCAGAACGAAAACTGGGTTTTCGGAGTCGGTCGACCAATTTCCCAAGATTGATCATCCGATCCAGAACTCTAGCTCTGGTATCGACCTATTTCTTCTTCTGTGTCGACATAGACCACTGGGTCGGTTGTCCAATTCCTCTGGATTAGTCATCCAATCCTAACTTGTGTGTCACCTGTGCAGAACATGTGTCGACATCCTTTGAACATCGGTCAACCGATTTCTCAGGGTCGGTCGACCGACTTGCTGACTGCTACACTGCTAAGAGGTACTGGATAGGTCGGTCATCCGATTCCCTGGGATCGGTCGACCAATTCCCTGCAAAAGTGCAGAAATCAAGTCAGTCATAATTCTTAACACTTGAAATAATTAAACACTCACCTTGGTCTTTGTGTGTGAACTCTAATCATCATGAAGGCCTTGTAGAGTTCATTAGCATATGAAATTAACCAAAGTAAATTGATTATGAGTATCGTACACAAATTTACATAAAATCCACAAAATACTCATAACCATATGCTTCAACTTAAACTAATTTTGTCAACTTCAAAACATTATGCACATAGAGACAACAATCTCCCCCTTTTTGATGTTGACAAAATATATAGATATGAACATTGTTTATGAAGCATCAATCACACACAAGAAGAACACTTGGATTTTCTGATTATTCCATTTTTTTGTCTTCATTCATATTCAATTTTTGTTGTTGTTTTTACAAGAGATTTACAAGAGGTAGGTTGATGCACAGTAGGCTGATGCACACTCACCTAGACACAAGTAACCTTACATAGCCTAAATGCATCAAGCAAGCACACATTCATACAAAAAAAATAAAAATGAAAAACACACCACACATAGATAGAAATATAGCCTATATATCTAAATAACTTCTCCCCCTTTGTCATAGCAAAAAGGAGGGAGTGGGATAGCAAAGAAAGCAAGAGACTCCAAGAAGGTATGACAGCCATGGGATCACTGAGGAGGACGCTGATCCTGAGTAGGACGTAGATAACCTAAGACTTCCCTAAAGAATTGAGCTTGGGAGTTCATAAGGCTCTGCTGGTTAATCCTCATCTCATCCAAATCTCTAGTGAGATCTCTCAGCGACTCACCCACTTGGCAGACTTCCCCTCTCATAGAAACCATGTCCTCCTCAAGCCTGGTCAAACTCTACTGGAACCATAGTGAGAAGGCTTCACCTTCGGGACCGGGAGGAGGCATGTCTTGTTCTATGGGAGCCGGATGCTCTAGATCTCCATGTCTTGGCCCAAAAGCATGATCTTCACTCTCACTATCTTCAACTTTTTTAGTTTCTGAATTTTCTGAACTCTTTTCACTATCTTCTATTTGATGAACACCCAGATTTCTTCTAAACTTTCCATTCACAATTATGTAGTTCATAAACCGGAAAATATTCATTTGATTGTAAACAAGGGATAGCAGAATATTCTCAACACTTTCATTTGTAAGGTCAATGCCAGCTTGTTCAAATAGAATTGTGAGGTGTGATGCATAAGGCAGAGATCGCCTAGGTTGGTTTTTCACCAACTTGATAAGCGTAGTCATCAGTGCAGGCAAGCACAGAGGCACATTGTGAAATAGATAATGAAATATACTTTTGTGCACTCTGGTCACTTCATCCCAACTGCCACCTATGGGAAATATTATCGTTGTGATGATGTGGTGAATGATTCGTTGTAGTGAGGGAAAAGCATTTTCATTAATCAGGGCATGATGTACTACCCACTCTACTGGATCTTGCCCCAACATCACCTGGAATAGATCACTCTCACTGTAGGGAACATGCTGCGCAAAATAGCCAGCATTAGGAATACAGAAAGCTAGACTGAACATTGCTTCATTGACTGGTATTTCAACCCCGTTCACAGTAGTAAAAAGTCTGTTGTTGCTTGTGTAGAAATTAGCATAAAACGACTGAACCAACTCAGGATAATAGACCTTATAACTTGATAGGAATTTCCCCCAACCTTAAGTTTAAAATAAGAGAGACAACATGGGTTCAACCTCATCCAAATCATCAAAGTTGACATACTGTAGAGGGAGTATTTTTCTCCTAAAATCAACCAAAAACTCTCCTGGTGCCACTGGAACTTGTGCACGGACTCCAGAACTCTCACCGACCTCCTAGTGATGCCTCGAGTTCACACGACCACCATGGACCCGTGGAGCCATCTCAGAACCTTTAGAGAATGGATCTGGTGAGGTTGGGACGCCTCCTGAGTCTAGGACGATGAGAACCTCAACAAGGATCCGGCTAACAGGAAGAAAACTTGCAATGTGCAAGCCAAGGAGAATGGGAAGGAGAATAGTTAAGATGGTGGATCTCCCAATGACTCTAAGGCTAAGAACTCTTGATAAAGGGGAAAGAGTTCAAGGGTTTAAAAAGAGGGCGCTTGGGGGCTGAAGGGGTGCAAAAAGAAGCTCAAGAGACATCTCTTGAAACCCCAAGGCCTTAAGAAGCTAGGCTGGGTCGCACCAACAAGGTTGGTCACGACCGAAGTGAACCAGTCAAGCTCGCAATCAGAATCAGTCGACCGAATTTGATGAATCGATCAACCGATTTCCCTGATTTCAAGGAAATTTGGTCCATCACCAATGAACTGGCATGAACGGCCCTAGGATTGGCAAATCATAAGGATTTTTGTCAATAAACAGTATATTATTGCCGAGGTTGGATCCCTACAAGATATTCTGAGTCTATTTTTCATGGAGACACAATAAATTATAGGATAGAGAAGATCTATAGGTCCTCCAATTTCCTTAACATGATAACATCCAATGAAGTGATTTGTAGCAACCTGAATTTTTAAGAAAAATAAAAATTTAAATAAAGAATTAAAACCTAGCTAAATGGATATTTAAATGAAAAGAGCATTAAATAAAACCCATTAAATGGAAAAGAGTAATGGACTTTGCTTAATGGACCCTCTAGAATTTATTGGGTCAAAAATATGAATTTACAAGGGGGAATAATAAGAAAATACCCTAAATTCGGAGTTTAATTATTTCATAATTGGAAATGGGTTATTAAAGCAATAAAAGTGGCAATTAGAGTTGGAATTGGATTCCTAAACCTACCCCATATAGTCTAGCACGAATTTAGGTACTATTCTAACCCAATTAGAGATTGGAAAGCAAGAGAGGAAATGTGGAGTTAGGAAATCTCGGAATTAAGAGGAATTTGAGTAGTAGTAGGAATATGAACTTGTGTTTATATAAATACATCTCTTAAACCCTCTTGGCCGATCCTAGCTCGTTGCCAAAGGTTGTTGGACGTGGAGAAGAGGCCAAGGAGGAGAGGATCTCGTGGGGAGAAGGAGTTCTTGGAGCTTCTTCCTCGTTCTTGAAGTTCTAAGCCCTAGAAGATAAATTGAGTCAAAGGTAGGCATTCTCACAAGCTAAAATTCTGAAATCTCGTCTGTAGGTTCTTCCTACCCTCTTGGATGAAACCCCCAAGTTTCATATTTTTCCATCTATCAAATCTTTTCTTATGAATTTTCGAAGTTCTGTACACTTCATGACCCCGAGCCCCTTTCTTTGGTGCATATCTTCAAATCCACTCGTCCTCATGTCATGAAACGTTTTGAGTAAGGACTGAGGGTTGATAGGCATCTTTTGCCCTTGAAAGCCCTAAATTTGATTCACTCTAGTTGGCGAATTAAATCATCTATTCCGAGTTGCTCACTGTTCTTGTTCTTCATGTTGCATGAATTTAAGGCCTATCAAATTCCTTGAAATCCGTAAATTCCTAATTGATGCATGTACCCTGGCCTGTCTAGAGTTGTTAAAAATTTGTTTCACAGATTTTCATAAACCATGTGATTTGTTCTAATTTTCCAAAGCACCCTGTATCAATTTGATTCATGTTGGCCCGCAAACCCAAGCCTAGTCTGATTCCTGTTAGAGCCAGGCGCAGACCACCAGATCGCGACAGGCTGATATGTCGCCTTCTGGGTCTAGTTGCGACAGTCCACTTGTCGTGTTCAGGACACGACAGGTAAACCGTCGCGATCTCTGTGCCTGTCCTGTCTCGATCCTTTTCCGCCCCTGTCGCGTTCTCAGTGCCTGGTCCGCAGGTCATGTCGCGACCCATGCATGTGCTTGTCGCGATCTGCCCCGTACCTGTCGCGACCCTTACATGGGTACGTCGCCTTCACAGGATTTTGCATTAAAACCCATAAAAAATTATTTCTGTCGCTTTCTAAATAATTCTTACGCCTTTTTACAGTTATACCCCCAGTAAAAACTTGTTTTAAAAATGGAGCTACATTGAATGATTTAAAATACATATTCACGACTTATTTCTATCTATGATTTCTCTTACACATGCACACACATGAACCATCCATATATGGCTGAAATCTGGCATAAAATATCTCATAATGTATCTGGTAATTTATTGCAATAAAGTATATAAATTGCCCTATTTTAAAGGACCTGTATTCGTTTCTTGCGTTGTTTATATACCGATATCGACGCTCCACTGTTCTAGAATTCCTCTAGAACGTCGAGCTCCTATGTTATACACACTTTACTTGGCTTGTGGTGAACTCTCCGTCGGATATTTCTTTCGCCGGACTAGTGAACCCTTGTACAAGGCCTCCGTAAGTCTCCTCTGATCATGGATTCCCACATGGTCGACGAGTCGGTTGTACCCTAACACCCATTACATCTTTAGGGATCTATATGATCCAAACGGCTATTAGAAGTTCGCTCTTACCTTGAATCACGCCGGACCTCCGGACCTGTGCTTAACATGGCCAGTGGTAGGGTCGTGAGTTCCACCTGACTGCCAATACGACGTGCGCGTGTTGTGCAACTGTTACTATCGCCTGTTTACCCGTCGCATTACGTGTAATGTCCATTAGCTCTCATCTATACTCTATTCACTCATCTATTCACGTTCACTCTACTATCTAGTCTATTCATCTAGTGCTCTCATCTACTTCTTGGTACTCTATATTGGCCATTGACTGATTGTTTAAAGATAAACAATATAACCAATGCCTGGCAATATATAAAGGGCCCGATCTGGTCTTGGGATGTGCGCCCGAAAGTGCTAGTGCCCATGGGAGTTAAATGATCAGAGTGTTTGGCATTACACTCAAGTGCTATCTATCTCGACTATCTATATGACAATCAAAACACAAAACGTGCTATACTCTCTCGATGTCTAGAATGACAAACAAGTGCTATACTCGTCGTGCTATTACCATACTTGTGCTAGTTGTGCTATGGCCATCCTGCTATTGTGCTATACTCGATACTTGTGCTATTTTTTGGAAACTATACACGATCTCGTGCTATTGTGCTATCTTGTTACCTGTTGTGCTATCTATTGCTATATTTTGACTCTCTTGTACCTGCTATCTTTAGATACTCTGCCATTAAATGTGTTAATTATTTAAAGCCTGCTTGAGCCTGAGATTTAAGTCCTACTGGGCGTTATCGCTCACCCTACGTTATTTGTTGTTGTGTTCTCAGGTGAGACCGAGGATGACACATACACTCACGAGGAAGGGAATGACCATGAGTGAAGCCATGAGTACCCTCGAGTCATTATGTTATCTTAGAGTTGTAGTTAGTTATTTCTTTTTGCAATGTAATCGGGCCTATAGAATGGCTCTGATATTAGTGGTTGTAACTAGACATTTGAAAAGTTATTAATGAGAAAGATTTGCTTTAGTATTATTCAATGTGCAATGGTTTGATGTCTAGTATTTGCTCTATACCTTTTTCTTGCAACTGCCTTCGCGCTCCGATATTCTGCGTCGGGGCGTGACATGATTTCCTATGAATATCACATATCTGGAGACTTGCTTTGTATATCAAGAAATTCAGTCTTAGAAAGTTCAAGGAATTGGGATATACATATATATATACACACGCAGGCAAGTTTTTTTTTTTTTAATCAGAATCATACAGAAACATTAACATGCAAACATGGAAGTATCTCACATGCATATCCCCCTTACTCAATGCACATCTAGACTTTGCACAACCCCATCTCTCTTCTCGGTGTGGTAAACCTATCATCACTCAGGGGTTTAGTGAAAATGTCAGTAATTTGTGCATTAGTTTCAATAAATTTTAACTCAAAATTGCCTTTCCCAACATGATCTCTAAAGAAATGATGCCTGACTTCTATATGTTTGGTTCTAGAGTGTTGGATTGGATTCTTTGATAGATTAATTGCACTTGGATTATCACACATTATAGATACACAATTCAGTGAAATATGATAATCAAGCAACTGATGTTTAATTAAAAGCACTTGGGTACCATAATTACTGGTGGCAACATATTCTGCCTTGGCAGTGGAGAGTGCCACAGAGTGTTGTTTCTTGGAGGTCCAAGTCACCAAGCAACCTCCTAGAAACTGACACATGCCACTTGTGCTTTTTCAATCAATTTTACATCCAACATAATATGCATCGGTATACGCAATTAATTTAAAAGAGCAACCGATGGGATACCAGAGGCCTAAGTCTATTGTGCCCACAAGATAGCGAAAAATCCGTTTAACAGCCATTAAGTGAAACTCTTTAGGACATGACTGAAAATGGAGACATAGACCGACGCTGAACTGGATGTCTGGTCTAGAAGCAGCAAGATATAACAAGGATCCAATTATACATCTATATAAGGTAGCGTCCATGGGTTTACCTTTTCATCGCTTTCCAATTTAATTGATGATGACATGGGTGTTGGAAAGGATTTAGAATTTTCAAAGCTGAACTTCTTGAGCAGCTCAATGTTGTATTTGGATTGGCATATGAAGAGACCTTCCTTGAGTTGTTTTACCTGCAGACCAAGAAATAAACTTAGCAAATTGTTTACATAGGATGGAGTTAGTTGAGCCAAATATGATATCATCAACATACACTTGAACCACAATGATATCTTTACCAGAATTCTTAGTGAACAGTGTTTGTTCTGCCTTACCTCTTTTGTAATTCTTATGTAATAAGAAATTACTTAACCATTCATACTATGCCCGTGGAGCTTGCTTCAGTCCATATAGTGCCTTCTGAAGCTTGTAGACGTGTTGAGATTTATTGACATCCTGAAAGCCTGGGGGTTGCTCTACATACACGTCCTCCTTGATGTAACCATTCAAAAATGCACATTTTACATCTATTTGGTATAATTTGAAATTAATGAGGATGCATAAGAGAGAAGAATGCGAACAGCTTCCAGTCTGGCCACTGGTGTGAATGAGTCATCAAAATCAATGCCCATTTCTTGGCTATACCCTTTGGCTACAAGCCGAGCCTTGTTCCTAACTACTATTCTAGATTCATCCAATTTATTTTTTAAAACCCAATTGTTCTAATCACGGAATGCTCCTTAAGACAGGGCACAAGAAACCATACCTCATTCCTTTGGAATTGGTGCAGCTGATCATGCATAGCCGTTATCCATGATTCATCCACGAGTGCCTCGTCCACATTCTTAGGCTCCATTTGAGAAATAAAAGCTGTTAGATCTTGATCTACCACTTGCCTCAGTGAGGATCTTGTCCTCAAGTTGTCTTCTGGACTTCCAATCACATTAGTTGGAGGATGATCTTTCATGAATCTCCACTGAAATTTCTTGAAGTTTTTCAAGTGGTGGATCTTCAAATTTCTCCAAGGTATTTGAAGGATCAAGTATATCTTTACTTGATTCTGATTCATTTTTGGGAGGATTTTCTTGATTGTCGCATGTATTTTCTACAACATTATCAGACAATTTTCTGTAATTAGCTTCAAGTTAGACTCATCGAAAATGACATGTGGAGTTTCCTCAACTACTAGAGTTCGCTTATTGAATACACAATAAGCTCTTGAGTTTATGGCATAGCCGAGAGAAATTCCTTTGTCACTTTTCTTATCAAATTTTTCTAAGCTTGACTTACCATTATTCAGTATATAACAAGTACAGTCAAAAGATTTGAAGTGAGAGATATTAGGTTTCTTACCTTTGAAGAGCTCATAGGGGGTTTTCTTAAGTATTGGTCTTACCATGGCACGGTTGATGATGTAACATGCAGTGTTTACCTCTTCAGCCCAGAAGTACTCTGGAAGACCTTTTTCACTCAGCATAGTTCGTCCCATCTCCTCTAGGGTCCTACTCTTCCTTTCAACCACACCATTCTACTTCGGTGTCCTTGGTGAAGAGAATTGATGAGAGAACCCCTGTACATCATAGAAGGACTTGAATTCTGAATTTTCAAATTCTCCTCCATGATCACTTTGTATTGTGATAATGACAAATATTTTGCCATGCTGCACTTTCCTGCACCACACTTGAAAATCTATTAAAGCATCATTTTTATTGTCCAGAAATAATACCCAAGTAAAGCGTGAAAAATTATCAACAATCACAAAACCATAAGATTTCCCAGCTAAACTAGATGTTTTGGTTGGGTCAAAAAGATCTAAATAGATAAGTTCAAGTGGGCATGTGCTACTCACAATATTTTTATTTTTGAAAGAAGTTCTTGTTTGTTTTCCTTTAGCACATGCTTCACAGACTTTATCAATTTCAAATTTCATTTTAGGCAAGCCACTTACATGGTCCATTCTAGACAAATTGGATATAACTCCAAAACTAGCATGACACAAGCGATGGTGCCATAACCATGCATTCTCATTATCATTAGCCAAGAGACAAAGATTTTTATATTTCATTAGGTCCAAATAGTACAAACATTATTTACTCTTTGACCTATGAATTTTACTTCATTGGAGTTCTTGTCCATTATTGCACAATGAGGTTTTTCAAAAATAATTTTGTACCCCTTATCACACAGTTGGCTTATGCTTAAAAGATTATGATTTAAGCCTTGGACAAAAAGTACATTTTCCACATGGTTTCCAATCTTACCTGTTCCGATGATCTTATCTTTGCCTTACCTCCAAAGGTTATTTTCCTCCTCCTTTAAGTTGAAGCTCTATGAATCTTGTTTTGTCTCCAATCATATGTCTTGAGCAGCCGCTATCCAAATACCATTTATCGCTCTCGGCTCCAAGACATACCTACAAGGACAAAAACAAATTCTAGTTGGATTTTGGTACCCAAATCCTCTTGGGTCCACTGGTGTTAGTCAAAGATGATATTAAATCTTTTTTGATCCATACCAGTTTGATATTTTGAAGATTTCTTTTGAAGGGGCAAATTTCATTAGTATGACCATTACCACCACAATAAAAACAAGTAATTTTGGACATCCGTGGTGATGGCCTTGAAAAGTAAGTACAGTTGTGAATAGGGTGCTTGGTCCTGTGAACCTTAGTTTTCTTATTAGATTGAGTATTTTTAGCATGGTTGGGCTTAAAAGATTTTAGATTGCTAGTTTCTTTGACAAATGAGGTTTTAGTTCTAGACTGAAAAGCCTTTTTCTTGTCAGGTTTATACCTGAGTCCCTCTCTCTAAAAATTCACAGGAATTGAGAGGAGCTCATCTAAACTCTGTTTACCCTTCATTAGTCTTGATACAACACCTTTTTGTTTAGAGACTTCTTTCTCAAATGTACTCAGTTTAGCTATCTCAGTTTTAAGTTCAATGTTTTCTTTATCAATTTGAACAATTTTCTCATTGCCCTTTTCACTGTTCATGCACTCAATTTCGTCTTGATATAGAGCAAGCTTAGAAAGTAAATTTTCATGAGATTCTTTCAAGATTTTGGATTCATTCTTCAATGCTATGTGTAACGACCCTCTTCATACCGGTACGATTATACCAATCCCCATCGGTAAAAAGGGCGTCGTCACAGTGGGACATGTACCCAACACTGGTCAATAGGTTGATATGTACCTAGATAGCAATAGAGTACACGGAATAAAATAAACAACTCAACTCTTAACCCGTCACCAACACACATTCCACAATCTAAATAGCGAAATGGAAAGACAATGTCCACATTAATACAAAATAAAGAGAACTACAATGTCCAAATATTGTTCATACAATAATCCTTTTTGTGCAAAAGAAAAGTACAACTGGTAACAGCTCCACAAAATAGTCTTCTATATGATGATCCTCGTCACGCTTCCTTCTAGTGCACGATACCTGTCAACCTGTACGCCGAAGCAAGAGTGAGTCCAAAGACTCAGCAAGCAACACTACCCATAACATACACGTATAAGTCATAGGGGTTTTACATGCACATTTACAATTTTCAAAACATGGCATACTAGTCATTTCCGAGGTTTCAACCTATCATGAAAGTTTTACAAGTTTATACATGGATCATGCTTTCAGATTTTGTAGGAATAAAATTTACCTATCACATGCTCCCTATTCAATTTACTTATGAAACTTGTCTTTAAAGAACCAAGACATGAGAGCTACTAACATGAACATTGTGCACACATGAAAGGAAACACAACTAGCATGGATCTTACATGTTTTTAGACAAATACATGGACATTTCTACATGCTTTAGGTTGCTGATTTCACATGATTCAATGGCTATAAATCTACACATGAGAGCTACAACGTTGCTTAAAACATATCATGTGAACAAACAATCATGCTATCTTGTACCCGTTTTCCCCAATTATCCCTAACATGGATCCTAGACATCTTTGCACATAATAACATGATAATAACATAAATTCACTGATTTCACATGATTTCAGATTTGTCTCACATGGGTTTCAATAACATATTCTCGCATTTTCAGTTTCACGTGATTGCACACTTACTCATTCACATTGTTCGCTTTTACACATTTGACATGTACACATGTTCACACTTACACAATTTACTCATTTCCACATCATTTTCTCTACCACTTTCACTTATCACATATCATGTCGATTGCACTTACCACGTGCCATGTTCACATAATTCACACTTTATTCATTTTTCATTACTTAAACGATTTGCCATGACACATAGTCCTAACCACCAGTAGAGGACACTAACAACTATCTCATAGCTCGTGCTCATTCCTTAGCACAGCTCTCAACACAACTCATAACACAACACATGACACAACTCATACACATACTCACCACCTAGGCAATACAGCGGTGAATCTTGGTAACTGCGCAGACCGGGAGAAGCCCTCTCCACCCTATCCAGTGGTACTTGTCCACCTCCGGGGTTTTCCCAATGCCTTTGGGACAAACTTATATCACATGGAGCCTTCTATAGGGACTTTTCTATATACGGCTCCCGATGCCTCTAGGGTAGCAGTGTCACATAGGCACAACTTTTACACTTTACTCATACCGAGTTTTAACATGTGTTTTACATATAACACTCATATCTCCTTGTTTTCTCACGCACAATGTGTCTTTATTTTTCACCTAATCATGCTACTACAGATTTCAGGAGTTAACACAGTAAATGCACTAATCAGGTTGGGATCAAGTAATAACTATCCACATTACGATAACATACGTAATTTATTACATTTCACATGAAAATGCATAACTTCTTATTTACTGATCCAAATGACCTGAAATTTTAACCACATGCTGTTTTCGGGTTCATGATCATACACTCAAATTTTCAGATTTTTCTGAGCTAAATATAATTTACAGAAAATAAAACACCTAATTAGCATGCTATTGGTAACTTAAGTTAACATGGAGTTTAACACATCTTGTAATTTAGCCACTTGCTGTTTAAACATAAGCTACTAATATATGCAGGAATTGAGGATACAAAATTACCCTAATTCATGCATCTATGGATTGAACCCTACAAACCATTCTTGCATGCTTTTATTTTACCGAACCAAATTTATTTGCAAATTACACAAGCATGGATAAATTACCAAATTTGCAAACGCATATGCTGACCCACTGATCTTCATGATTAGACTAAAACCAAGACATTCATACTAATTCAAATCATGAACAAGGATTTGCAAGTTTATCTACAAGTCATGCTCACAAGTTTAAAAGATACCATTATCCCACATTCACCATCACACCACATTCATCCACACATCACAACTAACAATATACATAGAGTATAAGGTTTACCATATATCCTCATCACGAAAAACATACCGAAATTAATACATAAGGAGGACAGAACAGCTCACTGTTCTGTTCAGAGGAACTAGGCGGCGGTCTCTGGCCGCTGACTCAGGGTCAGCGGCATGGTCGATGGACGCCAAGCTCATCACAGGCGTCCAGGGACCTTGCCGTCGAACCAGGTCTGTGCAGAAACACAGACCCGAGCTCTGAATCTTGGGTGAATAGGAGGATCTAGGACTCGAGGAAAAATCCATAAAAATAGCAAAACCCACCTAGACTCATACGGGGACACCATAGATAGGTCACTTGCCTTTCTAAAATTCCTCCAAGGGATTTATGGCTTGGTGAAGACCTCCTTGGGCAGTCCCAAGAAGTTGCAGAAACGCCCTCTAGATCGCCTTCCTCCGGGCTCCTGGGTGATCTCCACGCGAGGGGACGATGGGGATGCCTTCTCCCTTGCTCCAGCTTCCTCCTTGTCGCAGTAGATCTCCAGACCAAGCTCCAAGGGGTCGGATTTGGGGGTGCTAAGATGGGGTTTTTCTCACAGACTTTCTCTAGGGTTTTCCTTCCTCTATTTCTCCTCTTGCAAGGTGAAGTGAGGAGTGGGAGGGACCAAATTCGGGTTCAGACCTAAGGAGAGCCCCTCACCCACTCACCATACCGATTTGACAACCTGAGAGCCGTTGGGGGACATCCCCCAATGGTGGCCATACCTTGCTCCCGGATTTTCTGGCTCTGCAACGCATGCAGGTCAGAGAAATTGACGTCCATATCGCTGGACGCCGGAGTTAGTGTTGGCGTCCATGTCTGGACGCTGACACTGGCTCAACGGCCTGGGCTTGACGCCAAGGTGCCTTCGGCCAGAACCCTAAATTATGCAGAAAACCATGCATACCAAGCTTATATACATGCAATATGTATACGGTATTATATCCATACTATCACCATGCAATACATACCTTATTTATATTTAATATAAACACATTGACGCTGATTGGCCCTTCGGCCAGAACTTAAAACATGCAGAAACTATGCTTACTCTATATATATACATACAACGTATAAGGTGTAACATGTACATTACCATACCAGGCAATCAATATCATTCATACCTAGGCATACACAAGGATACATAAATACACTAAGATAGATGTACGTAGATATCTACCTATGCGTACATGATGTTTTACATAAGTGTGACTCAACACACGGCAAGATAGAATGACAAGAATCGTGAGGGCTTCGCAAATCATTAGGAGGTGATATGAGTTAGGTTAACTAGGAATAATCTATTCGATAAAATAGTCCTTGCACACACACACTTGATTTGACATATATATAGTATACACACACGGGTGTAGCATACTTATGTACATTATGCTTGGAATAGATGGATACAACCTGCGCACCGGTAATTAGATTAACTTACACAACTTTACCTAACATTGCTTAAGTACTATATGCATAGGATTCCTTAATATGTACTATATGCATAATTTTGCCAATTGACTATTCTCACCTAAATATCATAAAAAAATACATGCATGTTATTCTTGAGGAGTATAGAATTTCAATATAAACCACTAATTACACCTACCATGCTTGAACTCTTTATGCATATGCAATGTACGAAGTACAATATACACATTAGCTAAACCATGCAAATGAGCAACGCTTACAACTAATCATACACATGCATACACAAATACACCAAGGTGTTATGCATGTAGAATTAGGTATACAATTGTCACACGCACAAGATAACATACATACGTACATACACATATGTACTTCATACACTCCCATACAAAATTCCATGAAATAGGTAGTATAGGATATTCTTCAATATTTAGATAGCACACGCATAGTATTATTCAAGTATCCTAAGTCAGAGATTCTTGGTATTCATAATACACTTCTAATTAGCTAATTGTTCACTTCCACATTAATCATCATATACACCTATGTATACATATATAGATATTCGCACATGCTCATGCTCAAAAGAAGGATAAAACTTATAGCAGGCACAATGAACTACGCATGCTAAGCACACAACAACCGAACACCCAACACACCATTCATATACATACAGATATATAAAGAGAATAAAAATCCGGGGTCTTACACTATGCATGTTGGGAAATGTGTTTCATCATGAAGAATTGATTCAATCTTATTCTTCAGCATTTTATTTTCAGATTTCACTTTCTTGAATTTTTCAAATAAAGAAGTATAGATTAATTCCCATTGTTTTGAAGAAAAGTTTCAGTTTCGTCACTTACCACTTCAGCTTCCTTGCCATGAGCCAGGAGACACAGATTTTCGGTGCTTTCTTCAGGGTCAGTGGATGAGGTGTCTGAATCCTCGTCACTCCAAGTGGCCACCATGGCTTTAGTCTTCCTGAAGTTGCCTTTCTTGAGTTTCTTTTGTATTTCAGGACACTCTCCTCGCATGTGCCCTGGTTTCTTGCATTCATAGTAGATAACCTCCTTCTCTTTATTGCTCTCACCTTTTTGTGGGAAAGATCTTCTGGCTGGCTTCTTTGGATTGCTCTGGAAAGACTTTCTGTTGCAGAGAAAGTTTCACAATTTTCTAGTCAACATTGCCAATTCTTCCTCTTCTCCATCCATGTCACTGTCTTCATCAGTGTTGCTATCTGGACGAACTGATGAGGCCTTAAGAGCAATTACTTTCCCTTTCTTTATGTCAGGCTCATTTCTCTTGATGTTGAGCTCGTATGTCATCAAGGATCCAATTAGCTCCTCGAGTGAAAGAGTAGCCATGTTTTTGGAGTCCTCAATAATAGTTGCTTTGGTATGCCACGCCGGAGGTACTGACCTGAGGATTTTTCTGATTCAATCAGAACTGGTGTAGTCTTTTCCAAGGGCCTTCAAGCCATTTGTTATGGTTGTAAACCTTGCATACATCTCAGAGATTGTTTCTTCTAGTTTCATCTGAAACAACTCATATTCAGATTCCAGTATGTTTGTCTTGGTTTCTTTGACTTCAGAATTACCTTCATATATGAGTTTCAGGTTGTCTCACTTACCTTTAGTAGAGCTGCACATGGAGACACGTGAGTATTCGTTAGGATGAATTGCACACCGCATAATATTCATTGCACTATAACTAATCTTGTATTTCTTGATCTGATCTTCTATCCATTGCTTACAACTTTCCAGATCTCATAATCTTGAGCTCTGAGAAAGACGTGCATTCGGTTCTTCCAATATGTATAGTTATTACCATCAAAATATGGTGGACGGTGATCGAGTGGCCTTCGGCGATGTAACCTTTGTCGGCCATTGCACACTAGGATCTCTCTTTTAAAGAAAAGAGGACCTGTTCTGATACCAATTGAAATAAACGTATGCAATGTACAACCAAGAGGGGAGGGGTGAATTGGTTGACTACCAAATTAAAATTTAATCTAACTTGATAATGAAAAACAAAACTATCGCACCAGACCCATTAACACAAACCAACCACGTACGTAGAAGAGGTAGAAGAAAAGGAACAAACCATACAGTACGCAGTTATTTAGGTGGTTCGGTCACACAAGGTTTGTGCACCTACATCCACCCCTCACAGACATGAGGTGGCAACACACTACTTTAAACTTGGCCAGAGATATAGAGTATAACCCCTCCACACACACAAAAACACACACACACACACACACTTTTCAACAGTAACAAGGCTTTGCTGTCAAAACCTACACACACACACACACACACACTTGCTCATAAAAACATGAGCACAACTCTCACACACACAAATATATGAAGAAATAATGTTGTGAGGAGATTCTCAATGCAAGGAACAAGAGAATAAAGTAAAAACACATAGGTTCCGATTTCTCCTGTATGCAATGTTGAGAAAACGTTGATCAGAAATCACATCAGATGCAATGGCTTCCTTGGACGATGCACTGTAGTTGTAGATCAAACTTAACGTCCAAAGCTTCACCTTGAATCATCAATCCTTGAGGAAGAAGGCTTGGAGGAAGCTCTGGTTCACCTGTGCGTTCTTGACCTAACTGGATGCCTTAGACTCCATCTCCAATGTTGTGCCTTAGACTCCTTCTCCAACGTTGTATCTTTATACTGAACCCAAGATAAACTTCTACCTTGAGACCCACGACCAAAGGACTTATTTTCAATCGTAGATCTAAAGATAATCTCGTACAAATCTTAAACAAGGAGGAGTCCGATCCAAAATAGAAACTAGGTTTTCGGAGTCGATCGACCGATTTCCCAAGATCGGTCGTTCGATCCAGAACTCTGGCTTTGGTGTCAACCTGCTTCTTGTTCTGTGTCGACATACACCACCAGATTGGTCATCTGATTCATTGAGGTCGGTCAATGGATTCTTCGACTGTCCCACTGCCAAAACTTTTGGCTAGGTTAGTCGTCTGATTCCTCTGGATCAGTCATTCGATCCTAACTTGTGTGTTGACCTGTGCAGAACATGTGTTGACATCCTTTGAACACCGGTCGACCGATTTCTCAGGGTCGGTCGACTGACTTGCTGACTGCTGCACTGCTAAGAGGTACTGAATAGGTTGGTCATCCGATTACCCGAGATCAGTAGATCAATTCCCTGCAAAAGTTCAGAAATCAAGTCAGTCCTAATTCTTAAGACTTGAAATAATTAAACACTCACCTTGGCCTTTGTGTGTGAACTCTAATCATCATGAAGGCTTTGTAGAGTTCATTAGCAAATGAGATTAACCAAGGTAAATTGATTATGAGTAATGTGCACAAATTTACATAAAATCCACAAAATACTCATAACCATATGCTTCAACTTAAACTAATTTTGTCAACTTCAAAACATCATGCACATGGAGACAACATGATTGTGCCTAGTGCCCCCGTAGTCTTGGTCATATTCGTGTGAGGTTTGTGTGCGTCCCCCCTAGTCATCCCAGAGTACTTGAGTACACACCTATTAGGGTTCCTCTTTGGACGAGTGTAATTCAATTAAATCAACCAATTAAAAGGCTAAGTGATAATCCTAAAAATTCTAACACGTATCATGTTAACTTAGGTGTTTGCTTGAGAACTCCCTTCTAATCCTCTTCTTGTCTGATTTTAACTGTTGGTGTACCCCCTTATTTGTCTTTTAGTGTATCCTTTTAATTCCCCCATCATCATTGTCTCATGGCTCCTTTCCGCTTCACCTATCCTCCAACCTCTCCTTCCCACGCAGACCCCTTGTCTCGTGAGTCTCTTCCAAATTTGGTCCAACCTAGGCCCATCGGACCGAGGAGGGTACCTTTTCTCGCTCTACCTCGTCGTCTTCCTCTTTTGATCAGGCCACTGAATTAGAGCACCTCCTCCTTGAAATGGGCCCTGACCAAGCCCGCGAGTTCCTGTCCGCCTTTGCTCCACAGTCTTCTCCCATGATGAGCCCAATAGGCCCACACCATGCTTCTCATGTTGCCACTCCTAGGTGAAGCTACCCTTCTGTTCAGCCCACCTCATTGCAACTGGCCCATTACCCTCGATCTGAGCTGGACCTTGATCCTCGACTCCTCTCTCATGCTCAAGCCAGCCCTTGCCCCTCTCCATTCTATCTTGACTCAGGACTCTCGTTCCGAGTTTGAGTCCATGAGGCAAGAGCTCAGTCGGATGCGGAGCCAGTTAAATTCTAGACCCTCCATGGACGATTCTATTCCTAATTTCCATGGTCTTCGGATCCCTCCACTATCTCAGCTCCCTGTTTATCACAAATATGGTGGAGCTGGAGATCCATATGTCCATATGAAGGAGTCTCTTTATGAGTCGGTGTCCTACAAACATGATCGTCATTTATTGGCATACCTCTTCAGGCGGTCATTAGATAGGCTGGCTCTAGAGTGGTTTTATGCACTGCCTACTGATAACTGTAAAATTTTTCATGTTAAATATCATACATATAGTTGATTTTTGACATCCTTTGTCTATAAATAATGTACATTTTGATTTTAATTTTCATTTCATCCATGAACAGTTTTTCAGCATATTAGTTAAATTTTTGGGTAGAACACATAGTTAGATTTTCATTTAACAAAGTCAATACTTTTTGAATAGTTTGACTAATAAAAGTGTTCTCACTTTTTGCAAGTACATTGTACATAAATAATTTTTGATCTTATTTTCGTAAACATCTTTTAATAAATCTTGTAAATATTAGTTGTAAATAAATCAGATTTTTTTAGTTAAATAAATAACCAAAAACCACCATGCCACATACCCCCCCTAAAGTCCATTGTACCATTTCTCTCATCTCACTAGAAATGGCCACGTATCCACTGAAACCTTGATTTAAACCCTTTTCTTTCAGCTGAGGAGATTGGGTGTGCGAAGCTTGCAGAGGAGCTCCGCTGGCGGTGCCCAACTGTGCAGAGGTTGTGCAGAGCGGGGCTGGCGGCTGGTGAGCTCAGTGCGGGCGAAGGCAGGGGCGTGCGTAGCGGATCTGCTGGGTGCGGAGATCTGGTGCGAAGCAGGACCTGGGGGCTGGCCATGCTACTGCATCCAATGGTGCTACGCGTCTGAAGCTGGGGCATGATGAGCGAGTGCTGTGGAGGCGGTGGGACCAGGGGCTGCGGGGGCGTGCGGATCTGCAGAGGTGCGCACCGGCTGGAGGCGAGGTGCACGACGCGATGGAGGCAGCGCGATGGTGCTGTGCTGTTGTGAAGGCGGTGTACGGAGGCGGTGCAGTACCAAGGCCAGAGCTAGGCTGGCGGTGTGAAGCCGTGTGCGTGCGCGGGCCAGGCATGCAGAGCTAGAGGCGGTGCGCATCCACCGTGTGTGAAGGCTGGCGGTGCGAAGCTGGCCAGGGGGGCTGGCGCGATGGAGGCGGAAAGCAGCTGGCGATCATGCATCCTGGAAGCAGTGGCAGCCAGATCTAGCACGTGGACGACTGGAGCTGGATGTGTGTGACGCAGATGGAGCTCGTACGGTGCTCTGCTGGGTTCGTGTGCTGCTGGGTTGTGTGCTACTGGGCGTGCGACACAGAAGT
Organism: Colocasia esculenta; assembly: GCA_014218235.1. Classification (NCBI taxonomy): domain Eukaryota; kingdom Viridiplantae; phylum Streptophyta; class Magnoliopsida; order Alismatales; family Araceae; genus Colocasia; species Colocasia esculenta. Next base: position 82,315,378 of record CM024754.1, on the reverse strand, counting down.
TGGAGCTCGCGCGGGAGGGAGTCTGGCACCTAGAGGATTTGAGGAGCCTATATAAGGACCCCAAGGTCCTCAGGAGTGGGGGATTCGACTTTTGTGAGTTGGGGTGGGGAGAGGTAGACATTTTTCTTTTTTATTTCTATGAGCGTTTATTTCTTCTGTGTTCCAGAGGGGTTCAGGATTTGAGGAATTTTTCTTCCATTTCTTCTTTATTTTTTCCCTTTCTTTTTTGCTGCTGTTGCTGGGAATTGAGTTGATTTTTTTTTTTTGCTGTGGAGGATCCAGTGGCATTTTCCATTTCTTTTGTGTTCCAAAGTTTGATCCAATGACGTTTATTTCATTCCTTCTGATTTCTTTCTTCTATGTTTTAGTTCGATCCAATGGAATTAAGTCTTGGATTCTAGGGGTTAGGCTGGGAGATTGATGGGCATTTCTTCCTTTCTTCTGTACTGATGAGATAGATCCAGTGGAATTTGATTTTTCCATTTCTTCTATGTGGATTTTGCCATTTCTTTTGTGCTGCAAAGTTCGATCTAGTGTTCTCCTTTCTGCTGTGTTCTGTGAAGACATTCAGGAGGTCTTCGGCAACAGGGGTTCGACATCCAGGGGGTTCGGCTGCAGAGGAGGGCGACGGTGTCCAGAGGGATTCCGGACATCTGCACAGTCCAGATCCATGGTTGAATTATGAATCCAAGTTCCTGTTGCAGTAGGGGGTTATATTTGAATTCATGAAGAATTTCAGAGCTTCTTAGTGCTATCTTCTTATGTTGTTCTTATCCCTATTCTGTAGTGGTAGCAGTAGGCATCTGATTTAGCAACAATTAATTTCTATTTTTCTGTCTGATCCTTGAGTTGTGAGGATGATGTCCGATGTTTGTGGAGAATTACAATTGCTGATTGCTTATCCCCTGTGAGTTGTAGGGGTAAATTGCTTGAGAATTCCCAATTCAAATCTCTGTCGATCTGTTTGATCCCTCAACTATGAGGGTACATTGGTTCGGTAATTTTCTGTTGAGATTCTTGTTCTGCCATTTTTCTTATCTCTTTTGAGTTCCAATTTGTTGCAGAATTAGAGGTTGCCATTGTATGTAATTTTCAGTCATGGATTGAGCAATCGGAGATGTGAAAGTGTTCTTTGTCTAGCTTTTATTCAATCTGTTCATCCAGTCAATTGCAGATTTATAGTTCAAATTTCTACCTACCTATTTGATCCCTCAATTGCGAGGGTATAGTGTTACCAATTTTCTTTTATTTTCCACTTAGCTTGTTCTTTCATTTTGTTTAATTTGTCGAGTTGTGAGGGATTTGGTTGGCTCTGTTTACATATTCACTTTTAATGCATTGTTACTTTGGTGAATAGTGTCAATAGAGTGTTCCAAAAAGCAGTTTAAATCAAATTTTATTCAGCCTCCCTGTGGAAATGACCTGTTCTCACCACTTTGCTAGTTCATCTTTGCTATTTTAAATTTGTGAGACAGTTTACAGAAGGTGAGCATGTTGATGTGTGCAAAGAACTCTAGGCAATGAAAGCGTACAGTCAACAATGCCACGTTCATCTTGGCGCCGTTGCCGGGGAGGCGTTAGAGTTTGATTTAAATCTGCTTTCATTTGATTTTATTTGCATTGTGCTTCTTATTGACTTGTTATTGGGCTTTTCATTTCAGATTTGCACAAAGGAGGAACATGGAGATTGGGCTTGACATTTGAGCCCATTGGAGAAGGAGAGCTTGCTGATTTCTTTTCTCATTTTCCTTTAATTCAGAATTTTAGATAGAAGAGTGTGAGTGAAACTTGTAGTGAGGATTTCATGTACTCTCTGTGCATGTACAGAGATTTCTTTCTAGTTGGCATGGAATAATTGGCCTTTTGGTGGTTTGGAATTAGTTTATAGTATCACTTTATATTTTCTTAGTTAAATTTCATTTCATTTAGTTCAAAAACCAAATAAAAAAATAAAAAATCTAAAATCTAAAAAATCTTCAAATTGCTCTTTCATGTAAGCCGTTTATTTGCAATTAAAAATTTCATCTTCTTAAGATTAGAATCACTTGTTTTAGGACATTCATCATTTTAATTGTCATTTGACTTCCACTTCTTTTCTTGCATTGAAGAGTGCGGGGGAAAAGTAAGACTTCTATCTCTTGTTTCATGCATTAGACAGCATTAGAAAACCCTTGTTTGAACTTGATTGGTTGCACTTCATATTTGTAAATGGGACTGCTTAAGGGCATCACCTTTTAGAAAAAATAAAGATAAGGTGAGGGATTTCATCACCCTTTCCTTTGCCCAAAAATCACAAAAAAAAATCACATTCTTGCATTTGCCTAAGCTTTTAATAAAAACCAGTAGACTTGGCCCTAGGGTTCATAATTAGATTTATACTTTTTAATTTCAAAACTTCTCTTTAAATCTGGTGTCTAGGATTAGAGGTTAAAAAGATTATGCTTAAGTGAGCTAGATGTTATTTAATTGGGTCCTTACGAAAGCAAGGGGGCCTCCCTCTACTCCACCTCTTACCTGGCCGGTACAAGAGGAGTTAGGATTGGACTCAAGCAAGTATAAATCCGATTTTGAGAAAAATAACATAGGTCCAAGGAACACTTAGTGTTTAGGTTAATTTGTTTCAAAAGTGTTTGTTTGTTTGTGTTTGTTCATAAAAATCAATAAAAATTAAAAAATTCAAAAATCATAAAAGAAGGCTTTTCAACTGTGCATACTTGGTAGATGCTTCATGAACTTAGATTTGGCTCAACCTATAGACGAGATTGAAATATTCTTTCGTAGGATGGCCAACCAAGACCAGAACCAAGTTGCTAGAAATGTAGAGGAGGTCGCACCCAGACAGATGAAGGAGTACTTTATTCCTTCTGATTATCAACCTGCTACTTGCATTAGGCCAGAAATACCTACAAATCACTTTGAAATCAAGCTAGGAACCATACAGATGCTGCCATCCTTCTATGGCAATCCCAATGAAGACCCCTATAAGCATATAGATGAGTTCCAAGAGATTTGTTCCACTGTAAGAATCCAAAATTTCACTGAAAATGCCTTGAGACTGACCTGTTCCCATTCTCTTTAAAAGATAAGGCCAAACATTGGTTAGGAACCATAAGGAGAACCATTAGAACATGGCCAGAAATGCAACATGAGTTTTTGAAGAAATTTTACCCCATTGGCCGTACTAACACCATGAGAAGAGCAATAACTGGATTCTCCCAACACCCAGGAGAGTTAATGCATGAATCGTGGGAGAGATTAAAAGAGTTGCTTAGAAAATGCCCCCACCATGGTTTGTCGAGGTGGCAAATAGTCTAAGCTTTTTATGAAGGTCTGACAGAATCAAATAGGCAGATGGTTGATGCCTCGTGTGGAGGAGCATTCATGACTAAGAGCGAGGAAGAGGCATATAATCTGTTTGAAACATTGAGTGAGAATTCTATAATCATGCCTCACTCCACTCTTATGAGAGAGCACTAGGACCTGTAAAGAAGGCAAGGTTGTATGAATTAAGAGGGAGAGGAGAATTAGATTCTAGGGTAGAAGATCTGTTAGATAGACTTGATCAGAGATTGGAGTAGAAGTTGGAACAAAAATTCGATCAATTAATGTCTTTAACTGGGCAAGCCACACCCAAATTTTCTCAACTACCTGAAACTTGCTCTATGTGTGCTAGCTCAGCTCACCCTACCAATGCTTGTCCCACTACTGCTCAATTGCCCCCTTTTATTCAAGAACAAGTCCAAGCTTCCCAAGATTTTTACAAACCCTCTTACGATCCATATTCTAACACATACAACCCTGGTTGGAGAAATCACCCGAACGTTTCTTGGAAAAATCAATCTGAACAAGTGTCTCAGCCTGCCTTTAAGCAATCCATGTACGGTCAATCCTATCCCAATCAGAATCCAGGATTTGATCAATCTTCTTATTCCAAACCTCCACAAGTCCAAGGAAATCAAAATTCAAATCAATTTGCTCATACCAATTTCCAACAACTTTTATATAACTAACCACCACCTCCTCAGCCCAATTGGGAAGATAAAATAAACCAACTCCAAAACATGATGGCGACTCTATGCCAAACTGTGCAAGAACAAAAAAATCAATATCAAAATCAAAACCAAAATTTCAACAAAATTTGGCAAGGATAGAGTCCCAGATTACTGATGTATGTCAAAGGAGGAAATCAGGTCAGCTGCCAAGTCAAGCTATTACAAACCCAAGGAACAACCCTCCCGGATTTTATCAGAACAGCAAAACCATCAAGTCCAGGGGTACAGACCACCTGCTCGACCAAATGCCCCTCCACCACCAAACCCACTACAAGCTTTTGTCCAAAACATTCCAGCACCATAAAACCAGAATCAACCTATACAACAGGACCATCCTACTACCCAAGCTAGGGGCCCCCAAGTAAAAAATGATAAAATTGTGTCTACTTTAAGAAGTGGAAAAATTAGAATAAATCCTCACCCACACTTGTCAACATTGAATGAGGATAAAGAAAATGAAATTGAAACTGAAATTGAAGAAGAGAGTGAAGAAAATATTGAAAAAGAAAAATCCAAGGGAAGAGAGAAAATGACTAAAGAATCTCTAGACAAAATCAAAATGAATGAAGACCCAAGATGCTACATTCCAAGAGTCCATTTTCTTGAAGCTTTAAAGCCAAAATCCAAAAACAAACCAACTGGTAATGAAGAACTCTTGGAACTCTTTAAGCAAGTTCACATCAACATTCCTCTCCTTGATGCTATCAAGCATGTGCCTGCTTATGTCAAATTCTTAAAAGAAATGTGTACTCCAAAATGTGAAGTGAGAAATAAAACTGAAACAATCATTCTTCCAGAAACTGTGAGTACCATTGTCTTGAACCAACTCCCTAAAAAGCTCAAAGATCCAGGCACTCCACTAATTCCTTGCACCATCGGTGGAGTCACTTTTGAAAGCGGCCTTTTAGATTTGGGAGCCAGTGTCAACCTCCTACCTTCTGCTATTTTTAAGAAATTCAAGTTAGGAGAATTAAAATCCACTTCTGTTGTCCTTCAACTAGCTAATCGTTCAGTCACCACTCCTAAGGGCTTAGTTGAGGATGTTATTGTGAAAATCAATGATTGTTACTTCCCTGCGGATTTCATCATTCTGGACATGAACACTCCTCAAGATTTAACTCAGTCCACCATCATCCTTGGTAGACCTTTTTTGGCCACAGCTAGAGCTAACATTGATTGTGCTACCGGGATGATGGATATATCATTTGGGGATAAGCGGGTTAGTATCAATATTTTTAAGGCATCTAGGCACCATGATCAAGGAGAGAGTTGTCTAGTGGTAGACTCCTTGGAAGAATCTTGTGTGGAAGAAACAGTAGACAAACCCTGTGCTCTAGGGTTTGAGGGAGAGGAAGGACAATTTAATTCCCTATTTCAGAATAATGATCCATCATTTCTATTAGAGTGTCCTCCTAAGGTTGAGCTAAAACCACTCCCTGCTAATTTGAAGTACATCTTTCTAAGAGAGAACGAGACTTGGCCCATCATAATTGCTAGCAATCTTGTAAAGCCAAAGCCAAAGATCTATAAAGCCAAAGCCAAAACATTCCATGATAAACACATTCATAGAAAAATTTTTCAAGTACATGATAAGGTCTAGCTATATTCTAGGCTTCGTCTGTTTCCGAGAAAATTGAAGTCTCGATGGGATGGTCCTTACACTGTTGTCAAAGCTTACGAAAATGGTGCTGTCATTATTCTTGAACCTAAAACTGGACAATCATTCACTATTAATGGGCAGAGGTTAAAGCACTTCTTTGAAAATCCACCTTCCTTGAAAATTGAGTCTACCAAGCTAGCTGAGCCAAATGGAGCCTAATTGCGTCTGGCTCAAGATGATAAACTTAGCGCTCTTGGGAGGCAACCTATGTGTACAGATTTCCTTTATCAGGTAATTCTCTGTCTTACTTTCTTTTCCTGTAAATAAATTGGGAAGGGTAGAATAAGCATGCATTCATAGTCCTCACCCTAAGCAGTGCTTCATTTTTTCTTATTTTTTTAGCTTGTACATATGCAAATAAAAATTTCACAATGTTTCATCATTGAATAAAAATGTTTGGCATTTTGAAACATAGACTTTGTGTTTGATCTTTAACCATTAAATTTTTGTAGTTGTCACGTTCCTTTGCAAACATCTGTGGACGCCCCGTTCCGCACACCCCGGATGCCGATGGATGCTCCAGAGGTTCACGAACATTGCCGCTCCCTCGTTGGCATTGAATGGGTAATGGTTAACTTCGTTGACTCCTTGGTTGACTGAGTTGACTAGGAAGAAAACAAAGAAACCAGCAAAAGAAAGGGAGATGTTGTGATCGCCAGGGCCTTACCTGTGCCCAAGGAAGTAGAATGATCACGTCGATGTCGTGGCCTCACGCGCGGATGATGGCGGGACTCCAACTTCTCTTTCTTCAGCCGGCCAAAGGAAGAGAGCTCCACGATCTCATTCGTTGCGTTCCTGCCACAAGAGAAGTTCTATTAGACTCTAAGGAAGTGTAGTAAATGTCCTAAATAGAAAGAAAAAGCCCAAAAGGAGATCCCTGTACCGGTTTCGGACTTTAAAAGAGGGGTGGCCAAATGCTATTACCACCCTTCTTCCCTCTGTTTTTGGTTTGGGAAACCCCTTTTTAGGTGTGTAGGAAGGTGCCCTACATTCCTAGGGTGTGTGTGAGTGTCACGTCCTAATAAAAGGCTATTTATCAGGAGTGACAGAAAAACTAGCACGAGAGGTAATAATTATTTATCCATTCATAATGTCATAAGCGGAAGTTTTATTGCACAACTACTCCTCATAATAACTACGAGAGGAGTAGATCAAAACAACTTAATTTATACACCTCATTTCACACTACAAAACAGAATAGAAATAGATTGGCTTGTTCGTCACGGTCGGTCCACTCAACACTCAAACCCTTAAACATCATCCCTAGCTGTATCACCTAAAAATGGTAGGAAATAATGAGCTAACTAGCCCAGTAGAATTCACATTCCATAGTTCAATTCATAGCTTAAGAATGTATACATGGTAACCAAGACAAGGACAGAACGGAATATCAAAGAGACACACCAGATTTCAGAACAGTAAACTTAACATAATGACAATAAAGCTCAAATCATACTCAAATATATAGCTCAAGAATTTATTCACATATCAATTACACAGTACAGGGATCATGATGACCATATTCAGAAAATGTTGATGCAATGCCAGACATCCAGATGCCCTTTATCATTCCACGTGGTCCGAAAATGAATTCGGGTGCTCCTCCCAGGACTGGACCAGCCCTATTTGCACAGGCATATAAATCACAGAGGGTACAAGGACCCAACAAATGTCATCATCAATTGACCATATCTCACAAGGTGTTCAAGCATTTGAACTCTCAGATATCAAGTTACATGTACTCAGTTACCGAATACAGAAGAATGGACTCAACGGAGTACCATTCAGAGTTAACAATTTCAAGGATAACTCAAGGGTGAGTAAGGTACACCAAGAGAGTAATATTTACAATGAAATGACAGTAAACATTAAGACAATTAAGGAGGTAACTTGGTAGGCCAATAGGGTGGAGTTTAAGCAAGGATTCACACATGAAAAAGTGCTGAAATCCGAATCAGGGTCATAGCTATCGACAGCCAGGAAGGGGCTGTCGACAGGTAGCAGCAGACAGAGCCTAGGTTTGCTGGCTCTGTGTGTATCTGTCGACAGCAACAAGGGACCTGTCGATAGATCCACACAGTCCAGAAACCTAGAGTTCTGGAAGGCATGCACCTGTCGACAGCTTTGGGCTGGCTGTCGACAGGTAGCTGCAGAACTTCCAAAAAGGACTTTAAATCTATCCTAAACACCCTAACTATAGAACTTATGAATCAAGACATTTTTAATATCAAATAGAAGAGTCTAATTATAGATCTCATAGTGGTTTATAAACCGAACAAACAAGATGCCAGAAGAGGTTTGCAATTCAAACTTGACTTGCTTGAAACTAAACATAGTTTAGTACTAGTAGTAGAACCTTGATAGCAATGGTTGGATGGAAGGTTCCTACAGGATAAATACTAAACCACAAAATGTTTTATGGATCTAAATCAAAACTTGAAGTATCAACCATCTAAACCGAAGTCTTCATATTATCCTACAAAGATAATTGAGACTTCTACAACTTTATAGCATGTACAAAGATCAAAGGTGGAAGAAAGGAATAGGAGTTAATTTCTAAAATGGAACAAGGTTGTTCCTCTCCCAACAAGAGTACTTCTATCATGACTGGAAGGGAAAATAGAAGAACCATAGGTATAGCCACTAGTTTAATCACCAAGAAATTCTTATCATGTGTGGAAGACAAATCTGAACCAGAGGGAATTGAATCCTACCTTGTCAGACGGGTAACCATTAAACTTTCCAAACCAGAGAACCTAAGCCAGCAGAAGAAGAGCTTCTCCCCACAGTTGATGATGTGCCAGCAATATCCACGCCAAATTAAGCAGCTACAGTGGCACACAGGAGCAGAGGTGGGAGCAGTTGCAGGTGCTACGGAGCTAACAACTCCCACAACTCCCCAGCAGTAGTCCTAGGAGCTCCTCCACCACACTTCTAGCAGCCAAGAGCAGGAAAAAAACAAGAACAGAGACAGGATCCAAGGTGTAGAAAGGTTCGAACTCAAGAGAGGGAGTGGCTTTTGTAAGCCTCATGACTTCCTCATGCAAAGGCACGTCGGCCATGAGGTGTCATGGTAAAAACCCTTTGGTTTTTACCTTAACACGTTGCACATGCAAGGATTCCCAAGCTCACACGTAGTTATCCTCCATGATTACCATACCCTTAAGTGTGCTGGCCTCTCCAAGGCTCCACACATAAGCTCCCGTAAATAAACACAAAATTGGTTACTGTAATTACTCCATAAATCAACCGGTCCATTATACTTAATGTAAACATGTCCAAACAAAATCAGTTTGCATTGAAATTTTAACCATAACCTAATATGATGGTTTTACAAATTATGATGATTTTTATTCAATTTTTAGAATTTTTTTAAGTACGTGAAAAAATCACCCGAAAAATGGTCGCGTCGACTTAATCTCGAAATCCGTACGTCGAAAAATTCAGATATTTACATTTATGAGATCTCCATATTTTTATGGAAATTATGGTGTTCTCGGATTTCATTTTCGTTACCATTTTTCAGTGTCACCCTGTGGGAGCACGCACGTCTGAGTACGACACTGGGGTAACGTTAGTTAATACTAATCATACCCAAATATCAATTATTATAGTTTAAGACTAATGCTTAAGTCCAATAACTTTATTATTCATGTTTTTCTACAAATAAAAATTCTGGGGTGTTACAGTGAGTACCCTCCTTTGTGGGCTCCTCCAGCACCTGGTGAAGCCTCCTAGACGTCCCAAATGATGAGAGGAAGAAAGGAATGAGGATTGAAGCTTTAGGATACTTTCTCTCTCTTCTCTCAAAGCAACAGAGTTTGGACCTCCAGCCTCTCCTCCCTTCCTTAGGAGGCCTAAGGACTACCTATAAAGGAAGTGGGGGCGCAGCCAAGGGGCCTTGGATGCTCAAGTGTGAAGAAACACACTTGTACAAGTGACAATCCATGTGATAAGGGCTAGACCAATAGGAGGGGGCCACATAGGATTTTTACTGGGTCAAGGGGTTCCAAGGTGGCCCATTTGCCTGTTGGGAACGGTCATCGTTGACCATGATTTTTTGGAGAAATTAGAGGAGGGTGGACTGATGGGATGGCGATCTCCGAATCAATTTTAAAATAGATACCCTCGCGGGCGTCTTATCCAAATGTTGCAGAATATCATATTCGGTAACGGCACGTGGTGGGGGTCCATTGTCCTCCTCATCTTGAGTTGGCCGTGGAGGCGGAGGAATAATCCGATTCTGGAGTGTGACATGAACGTCCTCCTGAGACCTAGCAAGGATGAGTTGGAGAGGTTTGCTGTCATGGGTGGCCGACTCATAGGAAGGATAGACCTCTTGATGAACAGGTCGGATGAGAACCAAGGGCCACTCATCTAAAATGGCATCTACGGTGGTGGAGGGCTCCTGGGACTCTACGAAGGGACATGGGTACCACTCCTCAAAACCTTCTACCCCCCATTGTTGTTCTCTTCTCACGACCCGGGGTTCGAAATGTGTCATGGTATTGACGTTTTCCTGGGACTTAGAGGAAGAGGGATTATAGTTGCTTTGGTGGTTGGGGAGAGGGTTTTGCACAATACCAAGGTCCCTCTTGGTATACCTAGACTTGGCTATGGCTACCTTGACATCCTCCCAATTTATCCTACCTTGGTCGTTCATGTCATACACCCAGTCACGGAAGGTGAAGCAATTATGGAGTTCATGACCATAAGCCCTTTGATAAGGACAGTACTTTGAGGTATCGGCCCTCGGATTGACACTTTCCTTTTGCGGGGGAAGTCGGATAGCGTCACAAGACATAAGGGCGAAGAATACGTCGTCAAGGGTTTCGGTGAGGGCAGGATAATGAGACCTTCTGGGTCCAGGACGAGTGTAGCCGGAAGGAGGAGGAATAGTGGAATAAGGCTTGGAGGGGTGTGACGGGAATTGATGAGGATTGGAAGAAGGATTGGAGGGCTTGTTAGGAGGCCTCAATGGCTCACTGCAAGCGCTGACGGACTCATTGACGGTGACCCCCTCGGTGGTAGGTGCCGCGGGAGCCTTGCATCACTTGGGCTTCCCTTCAAAGAAAGGTGGGAGGGAGGAGTCCTTAATCTGATTTTGGACCACCCTAGCTCGGTTATAAAGATGTGCAAAGGAGGGGAACTCACAAAGCATCAGGATGGATCGGAGCAAAGGGGTGGTATTCGTAACGATCATGGTTATAGCTTGGGACTCCGGGATGGGAAGGTTGGCCCTCGAAGCCATGGATCTCCAACGGTTGGCAAAAGTGACAAAGTCTTCATCCGGCTTCATCTTTTCCGCCACCAAGTCGGGGAGTGTGGTGACTTGGGTGGCCATGTAAGAGAAATGAGAGATGAAGCATTCAGAGACTATATCAAAATTAATAAGATCCGATGCGGGTAAGGCGGTGAACCATCTCAAAGCCTCCCCTTCTACCGATTATTGGAAGAGGTGGACTAAGAGGACCCGATCGTACAACCACTGGTGGGAATCCATGGTAAAGCCGGCGAGGTGGAATTGGGGGTCGGCGGTCCCATCATACTTGCGATATTTCGGGGCCTTGAAACTCGGAGGAAAATAGGCATTGGGGAGCTTGCAATAGTTCTGGAGAGAGTGAGGCTTAGAGAGGGACAGAGACTCAGCCAAGAGTCTCCAAATGAGGCCCTCCATCTCAGACCGGGAGATGGATTCGGATTGAGCAGGGGGGGTGGGCTGAACATAAGGTGGATAGACGGACGGAGGGGTTGGAGTGGGAGTAGGTAGAGGAGTAGGAGGAGGAATAGGAGTGGAGATGGGGATAGGGGAGATAGGAACCTGGGAAGGGGTGACAGGCCTAGGAGTGGGCCTAGATGAAGAAGCATGGAGTGGAGTAGGGGATGGAGAGGAAGGAGAGACTGCTGCCCGGACGGTATGCTTAGAAAGCATTGAAATGATGTCCTCGGGCGAATAGCGGGAGAGGAGTTTGGGGAATTCAGGGTGTTCTTGAACATCTTGGGCATATGTGGGGTTGACCCTCAAACTCACACTATCCTCATTGTCGGCCTGAGAAGAAGATTGAACTGACTTCTCGGGCTGAACATTAGTGTTAACCATACCGACAAACTCATCATTGATATTGTCATCATATTCAAATGCCGGATTGTTAGACATATTGACAGAGTTCAACCAAGAGTCCATTTAGCAACACAACCTACTGATTTTAGGATGGTTAAGTTGATTAACTACACTGTTATTAGGAGAAATATGAATTTCTACCAAACAATGTTATCAAACAGCATCCCTAAAAATTTAGAAGTTGAAGTTGCGTGTTAATTTGACTTGACAAGGCCGGTTCTCTCCAAACTTACTCAAACCCGGGTGAATAGGCAGTCTAAATGGGTGGGTAAAGGTCCTCCTGCCTCGTACCGTGAGGGAATCCACAGAATTTAGGGACTTATAGAGTTCCCCTTGGAGCCAACCCGATTTACCCGAGAGGGAATCCCCGAGTAAAAGGTTGTGAACCAAGGAGGGGCTATCCTAAAATGTGTGAGGAGGCTAGAATAGAGAAGAAGTAAAGACCCCCCATGACTGAGGACCGTTAGAGAACAAACAGGAAGCAAACAGAGAAAGAAAATCAATTAAGACAGTCAAAAAATAGGCTTCTGTGAAATAAACGGCACGCATATGGATGCTCAGTTCATCAGAAACAAGTTGACAACATGATCGACTGACACTGACAGGAAGTAAACGACAATCTATATGGACGTTTAAAATAACTAAACTATAGGAAAAGTGGACGCTTACCTCTGTAGACGGCAAGATCGCTTGCCGTTTACTTGGGTGAATACTGAAATCGTGGCAGCACTGTCGGTCCCACCGTGATTGCCAAAAGAGAGGCTGTGGACACCCCATTCCGTGCACCCTGGATGCCGATAGATGCTCCAGAGGTTCACGAATGTTGCCGCTCCCTCGTTGGCGTTGAATGGGTACTGGTTGACTTCGTTGACTCCTTGGTTGACTGAGTTGACTATGAAGAAAACAAAGAAACTAGCAAAAGAAAGGGAGATGTTGCGATCCCCAGGGCCTTACCTATGCCCAAGGAAGTAGAATGATCATGTCGATGTCGTGGCCTCGCGCAGCAGATGATGGTGGGACTCCAACTTCTCTTTCTTCGGTCGGCCAAAGGAAGAGAGCTCCACGATCTCGTTCTTTGCATTCCTGCCACAAGAAAAGTTCTATTAGACTCTAAGGAGGTGTAGTAAATGTCCTAAACAGAAAGAAAAAGCCCAAAAGGAGAGCCCCGTACCAGTTTCAGACTTTAAAAGAAGGGTGACCAAATGCTATGACCACCCTTCTTCCCTCTGTTTTTGGTTTGGGAAACCCCTTTTTAGGTGTGTAGGAAGGTGCCCTACGTGCCTAGGGTGTGTGTGAGTGTGTGAAAGACATGCAAGAACTAAGAGAGAGAAAAGGGAAAGAGGAAGAGAGGAGGGAGATGATCCTCATTTTGCAGCTTGGCTGGCTCCTTTGTGGGCTTCTCCAGCACCTGGTGAAGCCTCCTAGATGTCCCAAATGATGAGAGGAAGAAAGGAACAAGGATTGAAGCTTTAGATTCACTTTCTCTCTCTTCTCTCAAAGCAACAGAGTTTGGACCTCCAGCCTCTCCTCCCCTCCTTAGGAGGCCTAAGGACTACCTATATAGGCAGTGGGGGCACAGTCAAGGGTCCTTGGATGCTCAAGTGTGAAGGAACACACTTGTATAAGTGGGAATTCATGTGATAAGGGCTAGACCAATAGGAGGGGGCCACATAGGATTTTTACTGGGTCAAGGGGGTGCCAAGGTGGCCTATTTGCCCGTTGGGAACGGCCCCATGCGCTGCATGGGCGAGGAGAGGGCGCATAGTGGGCTGGAATCTCAGGCAATTGCACAGACCAGGTAAACCAGGTTGACGTCCAACGATGCTGCCGCCAACTCCAAGCAGACGTCCACATAGGTGGCCGCCAACCATAGTCGACGTCCATGGGGCTTGCCGCCAACATGTAGTCAGCGGCAGTCGATGCCGCCGTCAACATGGGATCCGAGGCAAGTCAACAAATGGTCAAACAGGCCTTATTGGGCCATAGAACCATGCGGGGATGGGCCAAATCTCGCGTCTACAACATCCATGTTAGGTAGCCTCTAGTAAATGATTACATGTACTTCCTGTCTACCTTATGTAAGGATTTATGGCAAGAAGTTTTTATACACACACTACACAGCCACTTAGACTTGCTGAATCCGAATGTAGCAAATTTGTTAAGGTTAGTAAGAGAGAGAGATGATTGGTTTTCTCCCCTCCCCTTAAGTGAATTGCGAAGGAAGTGAAGGCGTGTGATCACGGAACCTGACTGCCCATCCTTCCTTTAAGAGGAAAAGAAAAAAAAAAAAAAAAGAAAAAAAGAGAAAAAATATCCATGAAAAATTCTCCGGATCTGAGTAAAGCTGGTCTCGATACTCTTGAAAAGTGATGGGCTGTGCAGCATTGTGGATGAAAAAGAAAGAAAAAATTCTGAGTGCATAAAGTGCAAATAAAGGGCAAAGTGCTCAACTCAGAGAAATAATCCTCAAGGAAGTTGGGCAGAATGGAACTGAAAGAAACAACCCAATCTGATTGAGCAAGGATCTTATTCCACAATCTTTTCTTCACCCTCGAATCAATCTAATCTCAATTACTAGCTGAGGCAGAGAAGCTCCATGAGGGCTGATGTGAACTCTTAAGTGAGCTATCATTTGTGCACTAATTTCCTGCCATAAGCCCTTACAATTAAGAAAGACATATTTCTACATTAATCTTTTACATGATAGCTGTTTAACATGATGCATTACATCTTCTAGTCCTACATCTGGAGTAATTTTTATTGCTAAGGGACTAGCAATGTTCAAGTAGGGGGGAGTGATAACTGTAAAATTTTTCGTGTTAAATTTCATACATATAGTTGATTTTTGACATCCTTTGTCTATAAATAATGTACATTTTGATTTTAATTTTCATTTCATCCATGAACAGTTTTTCAGCATATTAGTTAATTTTTTGGGTAGAACACATAGTTAGATTTTCATTTAATAAAGTCAATACTTTTTGAATAGTTTGACTAATAAAAGTGTTCTCACTTTTTGCAAGTACATTGTACATAAATAATTTTTGATCTTATTTTCGTAAACATTTTTTAATAAATCTTGTAAATATTAGTTGTAAATAAATCAGATTTTTTTAGTTAAATAAATAACCAAAAACCACCATGCCACATACCCCCCCTAAAGTCATCTCACTAGAAATGGCCACATACCCACTGAAACCTTGATTTAAACCCTTTTCTTTCAGACGAGGAGATTGGGAGGAGCTCTGCTAGTGGTGCCCAACTGTGCAGAGGTTGTGCAGAGTGGGGCTGGCGGCTGGTGAGCTCGGTGCGAGTGAAGGCAGGGGCGTGCGCAACAGATCTGCTGGGTGCGGAGATATGGTGTGAAGCAGGACCTGGGGGCTGGCCCTGCGGCTGCGTCCGATGGTGTTGTGCATCTGAAGCTGGGGCACGATGAGTGAGTGCTGTGGAGGCGGTGGGACCAGGGGCTGCGAGTGTGTGCGGATCTACAGAGGTGCGTAGCGGCTGGAGGCGAGGTGCGCGGCGCGATGGAGGCAGCGCGATGGTGCTGTGCTACTGTGG
Source organism: Colocasia esculenta (assembly GCA_014218235.1). NCBI lineage: Eukaryota > Viridiplantae > Streptophyta > Magnoliopsida > Alismatales > Araceae > Colocasia > Colocasia esculenta. The sequence continues at coordinate 82,299,984 of CM024754.1, read as the reverse complement.
AGGCGGTGCGACGCCAGGGCAGAGTTGGGCTGGCGGTGTAAAGCCGTGTGCGTGCGTGGGCCAGGCGTGCAGAGCTAGAGGCGGTGTGCATCCACCGTGTGTGAAGGCTAGCGGTGCAAAGCTGGCAAGGGGGGCTGGCGTGATGGAGGAGGGAAGCAGCTGGCGATCGTGCATCCTGGAAGCAGTGGCGGGCAGATCTGGCACGTGCACGGCTGGAGCTGGATGTGTGAGATGCAGATGGAGCTTTTGCGGAGCTCTACTGGGTTGTGTGCTGCTGGCTCGTGTGCTGCTGGGCGTGCGATGCAGAAGCTGAAGCTCGCGCGGGTGGGAGCCTAGCACCTGGAGGATTTGAGGAGCCTATATAAGGACCTCAAGGTCCTTAGGAGCGGGGGATTCGACTTTTGTGAGTTGGGGTGGGGAGAGGTAGATATTTTTCTTTCTTTTCTGTGAGCGTTTATTTCTTCTATGTTCCAGAGGGGTTCAGGATTTGAGAAATTTTTCTTCCATTTCTTCTGTATTTTTTTCCTTTCTTCTTCGCTGCTGTTGCTGGGAGTTGAGTTGAAATTTTCTTTTCTTCTGTGAAGGATCCAGTGGCATTTTCCATTTCTTTTGTGTTCTAGAGTTTGATCTAGTGACGTTTATTTCATTCCTTCTGATTTCTTTCTTCTATACTTTAGTTCGATCCACTGGAATTGAGTCTGGGATTCCAGGGGTTAGGCTGGGAGATTGATGGGCGTTTCTTCCCTTCTTCTATACTGATGAGATAGATCCAGTGGAATTTGATTTTTCCATTTCTTCTGTGTGGATTTTGCCATTTCTTCTGTGCTGCAAAGTTTGATCCAGTGTTCTCCTTTCTGCTGTGTTCTGTAAAGACATCCGGGAGGTCTTCAGCAGCAGGGGTTCGACATCCAGGGGTTTCGGCTGCAGAGGAGGACGACGGCGTCCAGAGGGATTCCGGACATCTGCACAGTCCAGATCCATGGTTGAATTATGAATCCACGTTCCTGTTGCAGTAGGGGGTTATATTTGAATTCATGAAGAATTTTAGAGCTTCTTAGTGCTATTTTCTTGTGTTGTTCTTATCCCTGTTCTACAGTGGTAGCAGTAGGCATCTGATTTAGCAACAATTAATTTTTGTTTTTCTGTCCGATCCTTGAGTTGTGAAGATGATGTCCGATGTTTGTGGAGAATTACAATTGTTGATTGCTTATCCCCTGTGAGTTTTAGGGGTAAATTGCTTGAGAATTCCTAATTCAAATCTCTGTCGATCTGTTTGATCCCTCAACTGTGAGGGTACATTGGTTCGGTAATTTTCTGTTGAGATTCTTGTTCTGCCATTTTTCTGATCTCTTTTGAGTTCCAATTTGTTGCAGAATTAGAGGTTGCCATTATGTGTAATTTTCAGTCATGGATTGAGCAATCGGAGAGGTGAAAGTGTTCTTTGTCTAGCTTTTATTCAATCTGTTCATCCAGTTAATTGCGGATTTCTAGTTCAGATTTTTGTCTACCTATTTGATCCCTCAATTGTAAGGGTACAGTGTTACCAATTTTCTTTTATTTTCCACTTAGCTTGTTCTTTCATTTTGTTTGACTTGTCGAGTTGTGAGGGATTTGGTTCGTTCTATTTACATATTCACTTTTAATGCATTGTTACTTTAGTGAATAGTGTCAATAGAGTGTTCCAAAAAGCAGTTTAAATCAAATTTTATTCAGCCTCCCTGTGGAAATGACCTGTTCTCACCACTTTTCTAGTTAATCTTTGCTATTTTAAATTTGTGAGGCAGTTTAGAGAAGGTGAGCATGTTGATGTGTGCAAAGAACTCTAGACAACGAAAGCGCACAGTCAACAATGCCGCGTTCATCTTACCAATGAAGTCGAGGACTTTGAAGTTGTCAAGGTTAGATTCATCCAATAGTACCAAGATCAGGTCGGGCTTGAGTATTTCGCCACCGATCTGATAGCACCTAATGAAGAATTTGGGACCTATGCCGACCGATGGCGTCATATGTCCACACATGTTCGGACACATATCCCAGAAGAGGAGAAAATGAAGCTCATTATTGCCAATGCAGCCCCTATGTATCGTGACATCTTGGCTATAAATGACATCACCTACATGCAACAATTATATAGTCATGGTCGCTTTATCAAAACCCAACTCCTTGACTTCCCTGGGCCTACCATGTTTGAGGCCCAACAACCAAATTCCTCATTTCAAGGGCTCACTTATGAGGGAGTTCAAACCCATGCCCAAGTTGATGCCGTCTACCACCCCATGCCTACCAACTTCACTAACCACTACACGCCTCCACCTCCATATAGCCAACTCGCACCACTTCCATAAGACCAACTGCCTCGCCCATACCACTGCACCCCATCATCCACTACCCATCCACCATAGTATCCACTTGGTCCAAAGAGAGCCCACTATCACCTGTTGCTTGAATCCCTTTCAGATGTCTTTATAGCCCTGATGTTTATTAATGCATTACAGATCCCTCCAAAAAAGCCGAAATGGGACATGACCATGGACCGATCAGAATACTGCCTATATCATCGCCATCTGGGGCATACAGTCACAAACTATTGTAAATTTCAAGATGTGGTCTATGATCTAGAGCACAAGATAGATTGGGCCAACATGCACAAGCTCATCCTACACTGTCAAGAAAACTTAAGGACACAAAGCCAGGGGCAGCAGCCCTCTCCATTGCAAGCAGTGGAACAGCCGCCGAAGCAGCCTCAGACAAATCAGTTCCAGCAGTTGCAAAGATAGCAAGCACAAACATCAAGACAGTCATCTCCATTAGCTCAAGGACAGAAGCATTTCTTTACCTACCCACCAAGTACATCACCTTCTCCATTGCCACCAAGACAACCTATTACACCAACCTTTGCTCAAGCCAATGCCATTAGGCCAACCCCACATGCCACACTGCACCACGAATGACAAGCTATCAACTCGACGTATCATTTTGGTGCGCCGTCAGTCATTTCCACCAATGCCGCAACTCACTAATCCTTCGCCTCCTCTAAACCCTCCATCCTTACCCCTTGCTACCATCTCCACGCCACTACCACCTATGTCTGAGCAATCCACCACCACAACGCCAAGGTTCGAGCAAGCTCCACTCACCTCTGAGCCGGAGAAAGAGCTTCCTGCTTCCGATATTAAGTCATGGGTGACTCACTTGTCTCCAAATTGGAAGAAGAGCTCTCTCCACCCAAGCCTGTCCTTGCCATCATCCGATCACCTCATGCTAAGTCCTCCACCTCCGACAAACCTTCCACCACCATACAACCCACCATCACCATTCAACAGAGTGGGTGTGCACTGCCAGATGCAAGCCTCAGATCTACTTCCCAAGAAAAAGACAGTTCGAGCAACGATAGCATAGTCTCGGTCATATGTTTCGACCCTCACAACTACATCAGCTGCATGTCGATCTATGTCCTTTTCTCGGGCACCTTTAGGAAGGATGAGCCCTCACTTCCTTAGGAAACGACTATTAAGGAGAGTTCCCAAGCACTGGTACCAGTCAGATCTAAAGCGAGGACAGTAGCTATTACACTACTTATTGGAGATGCTACTATAGATGTCATCATTACCCCTCGCTCAGTTATATTGCAGATGACTAGACAAAATAAGGGGTTCTCTAAAAATGTTGTCCTATCTCACACTACTGCCAAAATTGTCATGAAGACAATGCTCAATGGTCAATCATGGCGACCTTTGGTCGAAGCTCTTGACACTATAACCACCACATCTTTACTAGAGTTTCCACTCAAGGGGCACGTGATCAGACTGCCAAGCCTATCTGAGGCTTGTACTGATCTAATTCTGCCATGCAAGGAGCGACACTCTATGTCACTGCTTCTACCTAAAGTTGTCTCCAAGGGGCAAGAAGTCATGCTGCCAAGAGCATCCAAGACTACTCCCTAGGCCCTCTTTGCTATATTTCAGCCCGACCAGGGGCAAGTTGCTATACCACCAAGAACACTCAAGGTTCTGCCAAGAGTCCTTTGCAATTTGCCTCAACCTTTCAGTCGATTGGTCATGCTAGTGCTACCCATCATGCTCCCAAAAGCCTCCCCTCTCCAACTATCAAGGGAGTTGGTCTTCATGCCAGACTGTTAGATCAAGATCCCAAATCTCAAGTTGTTGGTACCACACATCAAATTCCCATGGATCTACTATATCCACTTGTCAAGGGAAATCCTCTCAACAAAGGAGCCTCTTTATGGCATTCTCCCATGGGTGCCTATAGAGGTTGGGCATGCAAAAGACAGCCAAGGGGAAAGTGCACACATGGCAGTCATGACAATAGATGAGAGAGCCATGTGGTTGCAGAGGAGAGTGAGGCCGTATGTTGCTTGGGCCCATTATTTGAGGAGAAATGCTAAGAAGAAGCAATCACATCTATTTGTGAGAATAACACAGTTGTTGCATGCAAGGGCATCTACCAAGAAGCGAAGAAGGCTAAGATCAAGATCGAAGCTCTACAAGAAACATGTTGATCTCAATATCTTGGGCAACTTCTGACCTTGAACTATCCATGTTACTCATTTTGGTCAATCTTTTTCCGAGAGGAGGTGCCTAACCTCTCAATCCTGGGCTGGTGCCACATCCTTCCCCTCCCACTCCTCCAGGGTCTCTGGACCCTCACTTAGCCTTTCCTCCTGAGCCACCTAATCACCCTCTAGGTTGTCAGGGTTTATTTCTACCTCCACCTGGGTCACCTGACCATCTTCCTTGTGCTCAGGATGCCTTACTAACTCTTCCACTTGATCTGCTTGATTGTAGGCCAGGTCCACATCCTCCAAGGACGTCTGATTTTGGTCTCAATTCCCCTCCTTCCACTTCCCCTTTTAATCCTCCAAATCCTCCATCCTCTATTCTGTAGTTCCTTCCTTTAACCCCTCCTGATCTCAGGTTTGATTGATTCCTCCTTCACTATCTGCTCAAAGTTCTGACCCTTTCTCTCACTGTTTTCGAGGCTTCATCCCTCACTAGCCAATTCCTCCCCTCCTTTGTAAATCCTTTCTTGTTCGAGGGTTCTTATCCAGCACCTTCTTGTAGAGTCCTATTTTCCTCTTGTTGTGTTGGGCTGACTCTATTTCTTGCCACCTCTTTTCACCATTTTCTGCAAGCAAGTTAATTAAAATCAACCAAAGTCAAAATTCAAGGACTAATGCAGGTCCTTCTTTTAACAATGAGGTTGCATTGTGCACATAACAATCACACAAATATTCATTTGAATACAAAGAATGACAAAAGAAAGTCACCTCAATCCACAACAACAAGGGTAGTCATGTCATGTGGTAGTTTGGTTTGCTTCTGAAACACTCAGGCTAGGGTTAGCTCCGTGCTAGGAGTCCGACATTCCTACCCCTATCACTAGAGGTCATCTTAAGTAAGGATCATCACACACTAACACAACAACCTTGGTCGGCTCCTTTGACAAGGATCGTTGCTTCGTAGGCCACACTTGGGCGGTGCGAAGGTCATTCTCTTCTAAACTCGGTTGAAGTGTAGGGACAAGAGTTGTCTTAGTAAGGCAACTGACCTAAGTACACCCTGGTGAGAGGAGGTCTCAAAAAAGGGGCTTACGAAATAAAAGTGTGTATCTCGGAGCAAGTAAAAGAGAGCAATACGGGTATAAGGAAAGTAGGGTCTCCCAAGTCTTGACCTAGGGTCCATGAACACCACTCTCTGAGCTACTCTAAAGAAGAAGAATATGGGCATGACAAAGAGTGGCAGTATAGTTCCCCGCGGGATGCCCTTGATCTCGGTCGTATACATGCCCCAAGCAAGAAACAAGTAAGAAAAAAATATGAAATGACTGAAAGTCCCTGCACAACAGACTGAATCTCTAAGGGGTGTGCCGTGGAAGGAAGCTAAACCTGATTTGTCCTTTAAAACCTGCACTAGACTTATCCTCAAACTTTCTTCTCTTTCTCCCTATAAGGCTGGGTCATCTCCCGGTTATGGCCTTTTTAGCAGCACCGCTAGCCAGGGGTAACCGTCTATAGGACGCCACCATCTTAATGCACATACGACCTTTTCAGTGGTCTTTAACGAAAGGGGAATGAATGAGGAGCCCTGGCAAATAGTTTGATCTTATTTTAGTGCTACAGTAGCAAGGATGAGTGCCATCAGTCTCCTGCGTCTTGTTTAGGAAGGGCTAGCGCCAGCTTTAGGCGTCATTCAAAAAAAAACCCAAAAAATCAGATATTGTCAAAACCCCAAAAAAATCAAATATTGTCAAAACCCAAAAAATTTGATATTAGTCAAAAAAAAAATTCAAATATTGTTAAAACCCAAAAAAATTAGATATTTGTCAAAACAAAAAAACCCAATATTGTTCAAATTCTAAAAAAATAGACATTTTTCAAAACCCAAAAAAATTAGATATTTCCAAAAAACAATTCTAAAAAAAAAATCAAATAATTTCAAAACCTAAAAAAAATAAAAATAATAAAATCAAAAAAAAAAGTTCTTTAAACTCAAAAAACATATAGAATCCCTAAAAATAATAAAAAGAGCATATCAGATCAATCGCTCACAGTGTGGAAGTACTTTGGATCTCCAGCATTGTTCACTTAAATCTCCACATTTCTTCATTGCTTTTGCCTAAGCCATGCGCACACCACCTTTCTGAGTTGTCTCTCCTCATCTGTCTCACCCATGATTTGAAGTTGAGGCTTATTATTCTACCAAGTCCTTCCCAAGTCCCATACTTATTCTCCCTCATCTCAATGACTCTATGAGAGGACTCTCTATGTGTGAATCTGACTATTCTTCAATGCTTTGTTTCAATCATATGGGTGACTGAGTTGTGTATGCTTGTTGTTGTTAGCTTGTTTAGTGTTTTGTTTATTGCTTTATTTACACAAAAATAGCTTATAACAGGACTGCAAGCTCCATCAGGTAAATAACTGTCTGCAAGGTAAGGGAGCACAAGTACCTTTGTCCTTTCGGAGGTAGGTGAGATAGAAATATACATAAATTTTATAGAACCTCGGATGGACAGATGTTCAGTACATTAAAGAACAGACAAATAGTTGTATCCTAAAAATAAGGAATGTTCTAACAAAAGGAGATGTGGTAGGTGGGTTCTGACAGATACCCCATGCTGCTTATACCTACCAACACAAATTATCTATCAAATAGAAAAGGACTAAAGTTCTGATAGAAGGCAAGAGACCAATTTGTATAATTCTTTCAAATCTTTGCAAGAATATTTTTATATGAATATTTTGAATATAATTTTCTTATCTAACAGAATATTTAAATGGTGACAGCAAGAAGAACATTATTTTGTAAGATACATAAGTGTTATTCATTCAGTAAAGGATCCCTTTGGGATTAACAAAACATAGAAATGGACAAGATTAATATTTCATGGATTTCGTGAAATGACAAGTTCATACAAATATTATTTAAGTACAAGTACACAGAAGTTGATATATGATACTTCGACTTTAGGGAGTCGGAGTCAAGGACTAGATACATACAGAACTTCGACTATGCAAAAGTCGCAGTGAGATAGACTTCAACTTCCAAAGAGTTGGAGAAGGATATAAAGACTTCGACTTCTGAGGAGTCGGAGTAAGGTACACCATAAACATAATTCCACTTTTCGAAAGTCAGAGTGAGATCAAAACAAGTCATACTTCGACTTCCCAAGAGTCAGAGTCTAGATAGACTTTGACTTTTAAGAAGTCGGAGTCCAGAAAATAGATAATAGACTTCGACTTATCTGAAGTCGGAGTAAGTCTGACTTCGACTTACAAGGAGTCAGAGTGAGGCTCAATGGATAAGCAATCAGTATAAAGACTTCGACTTTTGAGGAGTCAGAGTCTTGCCAAACTTCGACTTTTCTGGAGTCGAAGTACTACCAGTTTGTTCATCAATTGAAGCAATACTTCAACTTTTCTAGAACCGGAGTTAGTATGATATACAGTATACGTTGTGGACTTAAAGAAATTTCGTTTCTGTGTTGATACTTAGATTCCGTGTAAGCATGAATTTGGGCTAGGATATATATATATATATATATATATATATATATATATATATATATATATATATGAAAGCCTTTGTATATTAATTTTCATAAATGGTAGTAAAAAGATATTTTAAAAGATTTTGTCATAGCAAAAACATTATGATAAATGTTTAGCAATATTTTTAGGGATAGTTGCTCAACAATACTCCTCTTTTGTTAATGACAAAAACTTTTAAATAGGCAGTGTAAAAACAAATTTGAATTGTTCCTATTCTCTCTTCTCTTTACTAAAAAAATGGTTTCTCTCTTATTTCTCCCCTTATAAAATTTTGTCTCTTCTCTCACTTTCAAATAAAATTTTGTTTTCTTCTATTATTTCTCGCCCTTTGTGGCATTAACAGAAAGGATAAGAGATACATATAGGGAGATATAGAAAGATAGATACACAAAGATGTGTAGAAACATATCTATATTGATTTCTGTAAAGAACAATTTACATTCATGGAGTGAAAGTGGAACTAGGAAGATAGAGTGAAGGAGTGATTTGAGCAAAGAATGATTGAAGAAGATCCCATAACTTATGCTCATTTCTAGCAAAGAAATTAGAAAATTTCTCTCTATCTATGTTGTAGGAATATCCTACAGAGGGGATTTTCCTATAGGATTTAACATGGCGGTGATGATACCAGTTGATCCTTCTATGATAGTGATCATCTGATAGGGTTCTCTTAAGGGAAACAAACTGCTTCTTGGTTGCCTGGTGCAGGAAATCATGAACATTAAGGTTCTATAGACCCTGAGAATGAGTTACATCCTTGGCTTGATAGTATACAATGTATCTCTGAGTCTATTTTTGAGAGACAGACTTCCAAAGTGTGTCATAAGTCTTGAGGAGATACATAGAGGGTGATAGCTTGAGCCTTTGACATTCTGCACTCTCTTCTGGATAGGCTGCTGCCCATAGATCTTCATTCAGTCTCTCAGATACTGCAAAGCTATGCTGAAAATCCTTCATATGCTGAGAGTTCTTAGGTGCTTGCATCATGGCAAATCTATGGAAGGATAGCTTGATATTGTATTGGACTTTGAATCTAGCTACTATCCTGATATGCCTATTAAACACTATCTGAGCAAACTGCTTCCTAGATGAAATAACACCAACTAGACTGCGATGCAGTCTATAGGGCAATCCAATAGTCATGGAAGGAGTGATTGGTCTTTGACCCTGAGTAATCATGCGCCACTGCCCTTTGTTGACATCTGGCAAGCCTAACTTGAATCTATCTTCATTGAAGACCTTCATTCTTGTATAACTAGCCTGAAGCTCTCTAAGGAGGTTACCAAATAGGTCAAAGAACATTAGATTCAGGTGAAGGTGAATGGTGGGAAGAGGGTTTCTAGATTTGCCTGCAACAAATTTTTCAGCTTCAGTAGGATATATATTGACAAATTCTTAAGAGGAAAGACTATGGATTTTCTGTGTAATGAGATTTACATCAGCCACTAGGACTTCAAAAGTTTTAAGTAGAAGAGGGAGCCAGTCTTCGAACTTGTAGTCTAGCATCCCATGGAGTTCAAGGAAAGCTTTTATGGACAAAAATTCTTTGAACAGATTCATGTGATGTTCATAATGGTAGATGAAAGCATACCAAAATAGTGGAAGAAGGGAGCTATGACTTTGAAAGCTTGCTCCAGATGGTAGTGCCATACTAGGTACTATCTATCCAAGTGTAGGAGTAGAGCTAATTGTAGAAGAAATTGATGATAGAGGAGGAGAGGAGAAGAAATGTGGATGTGACGTATGAAGAGTGGGAGTATTCACAATGTGAGTTTTGAATCTATACTTCAAAGGAAATGAAAAAATTGAAGTATTTATTGGAGGTTGTACTTCTGGTTGGGAAGTAGAAGGAGGAGGATCAGTGGAAACATGAGGAATAGGTTGAGATGGAGGAGGCGGTGGTTGTTCAACAATAGGTGGAGGTGTAGGGTCAGTAGCAGGAGGAGGAGTTGGATCAGTAAGAGGAGGAGAAGAAATGATTAAGGGCTGAGAGGGAAAGACTAGATTACCAGATCTCATGAGTCTCCTTCTAACCCTTATCTTAAAGGTTCTGACCAAGGAATTGGCTACTACTTCTATAGATTGATCTTGCTGCTCCAAAAGCTGCTCAGATGCTTGTTCATCTTGGGCTAGCTGCTACTGCTCTGACATTGCTGCTGGATCCACACTAGGTTGATCTGAAATCTTCTCAGGTTGTGAAACCACTTCCTCAGGCTGCTACTGTTGCTGCTGCTATTGTTGTTGCTATTGTTGTTGTTGCTGCTGTTGCTGCTCAGGTTGAGCAGGAGGGGGAATTTGAGAACTCCCTGTGCCCTGTTGGCACACCAACTGTAGGAGCAGGTCCGTCATCTGCTGGACCTCTTCAGACATGAAGTCAAATTTGACATATATCTGTTGAATTTGCAATTATAGAACAAATATCATCTCTTGCTGTTTTAAGATCAACTCCATCACAGTATCCACTGGTCTGCTGGTCTCCCCCTGAGACCTTGGTCGGGCCTCACCATGAGGTGGAGAGACAGGGTGGTGTTTCTCATCAAAGGAAGGCTCAAAGTGTGTGAAACTGGGGACATCTTCATCCTAAGACACTCCCTTGTCCCTTAAGTCCCTTAGAACTTGATTAATAGTATCATCAAGAACATTTTGCTTTTAGGAAAGGACAGTAGTATGACTTCTGCTTGAGCTGCTACTGGTGCTTCTATTCTGACTTCCTCTCTACTGATCAATGGTGACTGCACTAGAGGAATAGAAGAGCTCTGTGCCTCATCCTGAAACATTTCATGAGTGCACTTGGGGACAGAGTCCTTAATCCAAACATTATGTGCCTTATCTTCCAAAACATAATGGCTTCTCCTCAAAGTGGAGAGCCCAATCTTCTCTTTCACAGATGTGGAAATTTCATCATTGAGATCTACTAAAAATTTCCTAAAAATAAGGGTCAGCAGGGGTCCATAGGGAAGAGATTCTTGTAGATTCTTAGAACATGCCATCCTTTCCAAAATTATGGAGGGCAAGTTGACCCTGTGCTTCTAAATAGCCAAAATAATAAACTGCCGTCTCTGGTAGTGATGGAAGAGTGTGTTCCTACTCTAGGGGTGATGATGTTGGTGATGATAGAGTGAAGGATTCTCTTCTCTGCTGACAGCTCGTTGACTAGGAGCCCCTTCTTAGAGATAGACCCTAAACTGCCAACTACCCCTAATATCTGCTTCTCCATGGACACAGCTTCACTGATTTTGTGTCCGGAGTTCGGGCAACCTAAAATCTCAACCAATAACTCTTCAGAGACTATAACTGTTGAAAAACATCGGAAAATAGCTATGAAGAAATCTAGAAGGGGGGGGGGGGGATGAATAGATTTCTACCAAATTAAAAATTAATCACTAATCATATAAAAAACCTGTGAGAATTTCAGAATCCTGAGTTATGCACAAGTTCGAATTAGCACTAACAGAGGAGACGATGTGTGGATCTACAAATTATTAGATGATATCATGCTGAGTAATAAGCATGTCTACCAATCATCTAACGTTAAGATGGATCAAACCACAATGACACAGAGATTTAGGGTGGTTCGGATTACACAACTATGTATCCTACATCCACCATCCACACACACACACAAATTGGCTTATGTATTCAGTTCAAACAGATCTCACAACACACACACAATCTGAGATGATCAAAATCTTAGATAAGAACACACACTTGAAATTAAGTAGAAGGATTGCTCAAATTTCACACTACACACAAGGAAGATCATTGGTACTTGGTGGAGAATTTTCCTCACATATAGTGATAGTTTTCAGACAAACTTGACTTGTCCTTTCACAGTTCACCATTTGATATAACAATTAAGCTTTGCATAAAAGGTCCAATTAATTCCAGTTTTTCAAGAAAATTTTAGTGCAAATTGCAAATTCCAAGCTTTCTCTTTAAGGATGTGAATCTGTCCTCTACCAAAGGTTTTGTAAAAATGTCAGCCACTTATTTTTCTGTAGGAATAAATTCCAATTCAATGTTTTTATTAGCAACCTCATCCCTCAGAAAGTGATGTCTGATTTCAATATGTTTGGTTCTTGAATGTTGAATTGGGTTTTTATAAAGATTGATAGCACTAGTATTATCACACATGATAGATGTGCATCCAATGTTGATGTTGTAATCAAGCAATTGACTTTTGATCCACAACACTTGAGTTGCACAACTCCCTGCAGCAACATATTTTGCTTCTACAGTGGAGAGTGCAACTGAGTGTTGCTTCTTTGATGCCCATGTTACCATGCAACCTCCTAGGAATTGACAGAAACCACTAGTGCTCTTCCTATCAAGTTTGCATCCAGCATAGTCAGCATCAGAATAAGAAATCAAATCAATATGGCAACTAGCTAGGAACCATAAATCCAAATCACATGTACCACAGAGATATCTAAAAATTCTCTTAACAACAAGCAAATGACTTTCTTTAGGACTAGATTGAAATCTAGCATAGAGATAAACACTAAATTGTATGTCAGGTCTATTTGTAGTAAGATATAAAAGAGATCCAATCATACCTCTGTATTGTTTTGCATCAACCAATTTACCTTTCTCATCACTGTCCAATTTTATACTTGTGCTCATAGGAGTGGATGCTGGCTTGGCTTGTTCAAACTTAAATCTTTTTAGCAGCTCTTTGACATATTTTGCTTGATTAATAAAAATCCATCTTCAAATTGTTTGATCTGAAAGCCAAGGAAGAATTGTAATTCTCCCATAAGACTCATTTCAAACTCACTGTGCATGTGTTTTGAAAATTCTTCACACAGTGAAGGATTGGTGGAACCAAAAATGATGTCATCCACGTATACCTGAACTACAATTATGTGATTATGGACAGTTTTCGTGAAGAGAGTTTGGTCCACCTTACCTTTGGAATAATTTTTACTAACCAAGAAATTACTCAACTTGTCATACCACGCTCTTGGAGCCTGTTTCAATCAATAAAGAGCTTTGTGCAATTTGTGAACATGGTTAGGTTTATCATGAACTTAAATCCAGGTGGTTGTGTAACAAAAACTTCTTCTTTAATGTAACCATTTAGAAAGGCAGTTTTGACATCTATTTGAAACAATTTAAAGTTATTGAAACATGCATATGCTAACAAGATTCTCACAGCCTCCAACCTAGCTACTGGTGTAAAGGATTCTTCAAAGTCTACCCCAAATTCTTGAGTGTATCCTTTTGCAACCAATCTAGCTTTATTCCTCAAACTTTCCCTTCTTCATTCAATTTATTCCTAAATATCCACCTAGTTCCAATAATTGAATTTTCAGGGTTTCTAGGAACTAGATTCCAAACATTATTCCTTTGGAATTGATTTAGCTTTTCATGCATTGCCACTACTCATGAATTATCATTTAAGGCTTCTTCAATATTTTTGGGTTCCACTTGAGATATGAAATGTTAGGATCGGTTATTCGGTAATGGCAAAGCTAGAAGGGGGGGGGGGTTGAATAGATTTGTAGTAGAAACTTAAGCAATTTAAAATTACTTCGGATTAAAAGATTTACTCAATTAAAACCCCTTTGATCTGATGTAATGTGTGTGAACAAATTAACAAGTAGTGTGTAGACAAAATCCCTAGGCATGCATCTAGCGCAACACAATGAAAACCACAAGTCAAACCACAGTGCACAGGGATTTTTTAGGTGGTTCGGAGATCACACCACGTGACTCCTACGTCCACCCCTCACACAGTGAGGACACACTACTCAAGAATTGAGTACAACACACACACACGAGCATAACGGCTCAACCACACACACACACGCTAGATCAATTCCACAATAGATCAGATCCTCTAGCCTTGATCTAACCAACACACCACACACGTTGTCTAATGCAAACACGCAACCAGAACAATAATCCATACGTGGATCAAGCACAAGGAATGCTTGAACCACTACCACACACACAAAGATATGAATGGTGTAGAAGTAGAAGAGTTCAGAGATGTAGAAGTATATCCTGATGAAGAACTCTTCGTGGTGGTCGTCTGGAAGAACTTCAAGCTTTGTCTTGATAGGTATCAGTTGATGGAGAAGCTTGAAAGGCGGACAAACCAGCTTCAAATCCGTTCTGAAGATGGATCTTCCTTTTCCTGGACGGAGGGTTGAAGCAGAGCAGCAGGGAGAAGCTCTCTCCCTTGATTTTTGATTAGGGTTTGGTATGGTGGCTTCTTGCTGCGAACATAGCCTCATATGATCCTTATATATGGGTGTCCAAACATGGAGAGTCGTGCTTAAAGGGATCACCCAAATATAGATCATATCCCGGCCATTAGATCTTCTTAAAACTCCGTCTGTCGACAGCCGACTTGCTGCTGTCGACAGGTGCTGACAGATTTGCAAAATCCAGAAGACTGGCCTTCCGGGAAACAATTTCCTGTGTGTATCTGTCGACAGGTACACTATTCATCTGTTGACAACACACTATTCATCTGTTGACAGCTACTTGTTCCAGCAGCTTGTCTTGTTCTTTTGCACTTGGATTTTGTTGCTTGTCTTGGTACATTCACACCTACATTAAAAGACATTCTAAGTGAGATATAATGTATACATAAGTGACCATAAGAGCATTTTTTTCACTTGGATTTTGTTTCATGTCTTTGTTATTGTCATCATGTTTGAACCATTCACATAACATCAATTAGTACTTGTCTTTGTCATTGCTCATCATCAAAAACATTTAAGCACTTGTTGTAACCCAACATTCTCCCACATGAGAACCCAACATTCTCCCACATGAGAACCCAACATGAAATCCATTTGGTCTTGTTCAATGATATTTTTGAAATGTGATCTAGTTTGAACTCTATCATTGACATTACCTACAACATTCTCAAGAGGATGATCTTTAGAGTACTTGAAATTACCTCTTGTCAGTGTGCTAGCATTTTCTGTTGGTCTGTTTTGATCTGGTGTCGACCTGATGTTGTGATGGGTCGACACATCTCCATTTTCAGGTGCTTCTTCTGTTATCAGTGACTGATATGATTCCTTTATAAGGATGTCTGCATCTTCTTCTTGGTTTCTGCAAGAATTAAAGTCATCAGTATTTTCACAATGCTCATCAAAGATGACATGTGGAGTTCCCTCCACAGTTCTTGATTCATTGTTAAAGACTCTATATGACCTTGAATGTTCAGAATATCCTAGAAAAATGCTTAGATCACTTTTCTTTTCAAATTTGTCTAGATCTTGCTTGTCATTGTTGTGAATGAAAACTTTACTTCCAAAGACTCTAAAATAAGCAATGTGATGTCTTTTATCTTTCAAGAGCTTAAAGGAAGTTTTCTTTAGGACTGGCCTTTCCATTACTTTGTTAAGAATGTAGCTTGAGGTGTTTACAGCTTCTGCCTAAAAGCTTCTGGAAGATGACTTTCAATCAACAAGGTGTGGGCCATTTCAACCAATGTCCTATTTTTCCTTTCAATTATTTCATTCTGTTCGGGAGTTCTTGGTGAAGCAAATTTGTGATCAATTCCTTTGGTCCTGCAAAATTCAAAGAAAAAATTGTTGACAAATTCTCCTCTATGATCAGTAAGTATGGAAAAATTTTATTTGTTTTTTCTTGCTCAATCTTATTAAAGAAATTTTGAAAATTCTCAAATGCATCACTCTTGTGAGAGAGAAAAAATACCAAGGTAAACCTAGAGAAATCATCAACAATTACAAATCCAAATCGATGTCCACTAAGACTGTGTCCTAGTAGGACCAAAAGATCCATATGCAACAATTCAAAAGGTTTTGAGGTTATTACATGTGCAACATATTTGAATGATTTTCTAGTTTGTTTACCTTAAGCACATGCAGAACAAACAATTACAATTTTCTTTTTCTTTATTTTAGGGAGTCCATTCACAAGAGTATATCCGATCAACTTATTCAAAACATTTTAACTGGCATGACCTAGCCTACGATGCCAAAGTTGAAACAGATCATGCTGGTGTGCAACCAAACAAAGATTTTCATTTTGTTGTTCATTCAAGTCAACTAAATAAACATTATTAATCCTTTGACCAAGAAATTTTATTTTTTCAGATTCTTTCTCAATGATTTCACATGAATCAGAATTTAATATCACCTTAAGGCCCTTGTCACACAACTGACTGATGCTAAGCAAATTATGATCAAGACCTTTTACCACCAACATATTTTCAATAGAGTTTGAGAGATTCTTACCAACATTTTTTGTGCCAATGATCTGACCTTTATTTTTATCTCCAAAAATTACTTGACCACCATCTTTGTCTCCAGTCATATACCTTGAACAGCCATTGTCGAGGTACCATTTGTTTTTCTTGTGAGTTGTAAGGCATTCCTGCAATGGAATTTAAAAAGAAGATTTTGGTACCCAAATTGCTTTGGGTCCCATCAGTTTTTTCAATTCACAAACAATATGTTTTTGTATCCAAACTTGCTTGACTTTACATACATTCATGTTAGATCTACAATATGAATCAGAATGCCTAGATTTTTTGCAAATTTTGCATGACAAGAATTTATGAGATGTGAAATTCTTGTTATTTTTCAGATGAGAAATAGATCTAACAACTTGCTTCATGTTTTGTTGATTATTGAAATGAGCTTTTGCATGTTTGATTTGTGTTCTGAAATTTTTGGATTGTTTTTCACTCTTCTGCTTTGAGTTCAGGGATTGTTTTTCTTGAGCATTCATCTCAGATTGATGATGAGATGATATTTCCATAGCAAAAGATGTTATCAGTGTCTGCCCAAATTTCTTTTTGTTTTCTAATTGAAAATCTTATCCATGCTTTGTTGTGTTCATCCGAACTCCTAAAATAGCATCTAGATTTTGTTTTCCTTTAACAAATCTTGACAAAGTGTCTTTCTTTTCATTCAATTCTTTTTGGGTGTTTTTCAATTCTTCTTGAAGCAATCCCTTTTCTCTCTTTAATTTTTCAGTTTCATCAATCAGAATTTTTTTTTCTTTTTCAACATTTTGACATCTTTCCTTCACACTGTCAAGTTGCTCACTAAAGTTTCTTTTTCAACTTTCAAACTAGTAATTTCATCATTTAGAAGACTGATTTGTTAATTGTTTTAAGAGTCATGCAAGATATTGGTAACTTTCTTTTTAAATGATTTATTTTCAGATTTATATTCACACAGCTTCTCAAACAAGGTTGTATATGCTTCTTCCCAATCATCAATATTAAAATCTCCAAATGAAGAACTTACCTCAGTATTCTCTTCATTTCTTACCATGAGACGTAATCTCTTGATTATTAGATTCACCATCTTCTTGCTCTTCTTCATCCTCATCACTCCATGTAGCTAACATGGCTTTGGTTTTCTTGAACATCTGATTTTTCAACTTTCTTTTCAAATCAGGACATTCTCCTCTCATATGCCCTGGTTTCCTGCATTCATAACAAATAATATCAGTCTTTTTGTTTGATTCAATTTTCTCATTAAACTTAAGTTTCTTGGAGAAATCTTTCTTAGTGAAGAACTTGAATTTACCTTTTCCTTTCTTTTTCAAATTTTTTTTGAAATGCCTTGTCAGTAAGGCCATTTCACTGTCTTCATCTTCATCAAAAGAATCATCACTATCATCACAACTTTCAACAATATTTTTGGAACTAGATGTTGCTTTCAAAGCTATAGATTTCTTGGAATTCATTATAGATGCATTTATTTTCAAATTAATCTCATATGTCATCAAAGATCCTATTAGCTCATCTAATTGCATGGTAGACAGATCTTTGGAATCTTCAATAAGAGTGGCTTTTGTATGACAAGCAGATGGAAGAGACCTTAGTATCTTCCTTACAAGGTCACTGTTAGAGTAGTTCTTTCAAAGACCTTTAAGACCATTTACTATCAGCGTGAATCTAGCAAACATCTCAGATATAGTTTCATCAATTTTCATTCTAAACATTTCATATTTAGAAACCAACATACTTGCCTTGGTTTCTCTTACCTCAGAGGTTCCCTGATAAATAAGTTGAAGTTTGTCCCACATTTTCTTAGCAGACTTACTTGAGGAAACTCTGGAATATTCCTTGGGATGTATGGCGCATTGCATCATATTCATTACACTCTAGTTGAGTGTGGATTTTTGAATTTGTTCCTTGGTCCATACATCTTCATCTTCTGGCAACTCAGTAGGACCCTTATCAACAATTTTCCAAAGCTCATAGTCCTGTGCTCTCAAGAATACCTGCATCTTATTTTTCCAATAAGAATAATCAGATCCATCGAAAAATGAAGATCTAGTAACTGAGTGACCCACAACTATAAACCCTTTGGTAACATCCATAGCTAAAAACTCTTGATCGCTAGATCAAACACTTGATAAGTGCAAAGAGAACCTTCTCTGATACCAAATGAAAAACAACGGAAAATAGTTATGAATAAATCTAGAAGGGGGGGATGAATAGATTTCTACTAAATTAAAAATTAATCACTAATCATATCAAAAACCTGTGAGAATTTCAGAATCCTAAGTTATGCACAAGTTCGAATTAGCACTGACAGAGGAAATGATGTGTGGATCTACAAATTATTAGATGATATCATGCTGAGTAATAAGCGTGCCTACCAATTATCTAATGTTAAGATGGATCAAACCACAATGACACAGAGATTTAAGGTGGTTCGGATTACACAACTGTGTATCCTACAGTTACCATCCACACACACACACAAATTGGCTTATGTAGCCAGTTCAAACAGATCTCACAACACACACATTTGAGATGATCGAAATCTGAGCAGAAATTGAGCAGAAGGATTGCTCAAATTTTACACTACACACAAGATGATTTGAAATTAAGATGAAGAACCAGTTCAACAATAAGAAATTGAAGAGCAGATGACTAGTTCAAAATTTGCCCTATTTTGCTCCCAACTGAGACTTCAGAGTTCTGACTTCTGCTTGATTAAGTAAACTCTGAAATATGAGAATTTAAGTTGACTTCGATTGCCTTCAGCACTTGGATCCCAAATTCCTTAGATCTGGAGCAGCAACAAACCTCAGATGAAGCCTCTCTCTGGTCGCCGCCTTCTGCCTCTGGGAGATGAAGAGGTAAAGTGTGATCCTCTAAAAAGTATGAGGATCATGGGAATTTATAGTCCAAGTACCCACGAGGTGCCTTAGAGTTTGGGGGCACAGAATTCCTGCTCAAAAGTCCTTTTATCAAATTCTTACACGCGTCCAAGATTTCAGATCTGGGTCAGCAGTCGAAGTGTGTCGACACAACTAAGTTGCGTGTCGACACAAGATCCTGGCATCCTATTCAGATAATACTAGAAGGTGAATTGTGTCGACACATACCTGGCTTGTGTCGACACCACTGACCATAATCCAGAAATATAGCTTTCTAGGAACACAGTATGTGTCGACACATGAGGGACTTGTGTCGACACCACTAGCTTCTTCACTTCTGACTGGTTTTTGTGACCAAGGGATGTGTCGACACATGATGGACCTGTGTCAACACCACTGGCTTCTTTTCTTCTGACTGGCTTTTGTGAATACATGATGTGTCGACACATGCTGGATCTGTGTCGACACATCTGGCCTGCTTTCTTAAAAATCTTCACTAGACTTGACTTTCGTGTCGACACTCAACTAGAGTTGTGTCGACACCACTGTCATCAAAACAATTATTTCTATGAACTAAACATGAAGTATTAGATATGACTAATGCAATATATCTAAACTTATATGAATCATAGTTAAGTAGCATCAAAACAAGAGATCCAACAACTATAATAACCTTAACAAAACTTGTAACTGAACCTTCTGCTGTGACTTGGAGGGAAAGGAAGAAAGCTTTCAGCACGCCCTCAAAAGTCAGTTCACTAATCTGGTAGAGCTTTGACCAGCCCATGGCTTCTAGGGTTTCTTCTACCCAACCTAGCCTACCAGTTAATTGACTGAAATCAACAATCTTCCCTGGACAAATCGAAGCTTTGGCAGAAGACAGACGCTGGAACTGCTCAGGTGTGAAGAGCGTTCCTTCCTGAGCCCTAGATGAGGCCATCTAGACAAAAGGATGAAGAGAGTTTGAGATAGATAGCAGAGAAGATGTAGAATAGGTTCTCAGAGGTTGAAGATCCTACCTTTCTTCAGAGAAAGGAGAGATACTGGAGAAGTTTCAAAGATGGTTCCGTCGGGGTGAAGAACACGGACGGGAACCAGAAGGAAGACGACAGGAGAGTCGGAGACATTTCAAAGGGGTGATTTGGAATGGGAGAAGAAAATGTCTTAATAAAGAAAGGGAAATATGTAACGGGCCGTAGATGAGGAGATGAACGACTGTGATTAAATGAGTGAACAGTTACAATTAATTCCCTTTAAATAAAATTTTATAAAACCCTTTTTTTTTAATAAACAAAGACTCCGACTTCATAAACTCAGACTTCATGAGAGTCACAGTACCATAACTCCGACTTCACAAGAGTCGCAGTGAACAACTCCGACTTCACAAGAGTCGAAGTCTCAGGACTTCAAAATATTTGAGATGAAATAAGCATACAGTGCAGTAAAGCGTGCATTTCTAGTTAGGATTGCACTTACCTATTTCTCTTCTTATAGATGTAAATTTATCTTCAGGAAGAGGTTGAGTGAATATATCAGCTAATTGATTATCTGTAGAGACAAATTCAAGTAAAATATCTCCATTACTTACATGGTCCTTGATGAAATGATGTCTGACCTCAATGTGCTTGGTTCTTGAATGTTGAATTGGATTCTTGGTCAGGTTAATTGTGCTTGGGTTGTCACATAGCATTGCAATTTCATGAAGTGTATGACCATAGTCTTCCAGTTGATGTTTGATCCACAGCAGTTAAGTGCAACAACTTTTAGCTGCAATGTACTCTACTTCTGTTGTGGACAAGGCTACTGAATTTTACTTTCTGGAAGACTAGGAAATTAAGCATTCTGCAAGAATTTGACAAGTACCACTGGTGCTTTTTCTATCTATTTTGCATCTAGCATAGTCAGCACCACTATATCCAAGCAATTTAAATTTAGAACATCTGGGATACCATAAACCTAATTTACTCGTATTTATAAGATATCAAAAGATTCTTTTAATAGCATTAACATGAGATTCTTTAGGATCAGCTTGAAATCTAACACACAAACATACACTGAATATTATATCTGGTCTACTAGCAGTAAGATAGAGTAATGACCCAATCATGCCTCTATAGATCTTTTGATCTACTTTCTTGCCAAGTGGATCACTATCCAACTTAATACCTGAGATCATGGGTGTTCCTAAGGGCTTACACTTGTCAAAACCATATTTAGATAGCAAATCTGAAATGTACTTGATTTGACAAATGTGAGTACCTTCCTTGGTGTGCTTGATTTGTAAGCCAAGAAAGTAGTTAAGCTCACCCACAATGCTCATTTCAAACTCATTTTGCATAAGATTTTCAAACAATTTGCAGAGTGATTCATTAATAGAACCAAAGATAATATCATCAACATATATTTGCACAATTAAGATTCCTTCTAAAATTTCTTAATAAATAATGTGCTATCTACTTTATCTCTTAAAAAATCATGTGATATAAGATAAGCACTTAGTCTTTCATACCATGCTCTTGCAGCTTGTTTCAAGCAATATAGTGCTTTCTTTAAACGGAAAATATGATTTGGATACTTAGTATCTTCAAAACCAGGTGGTTGCTCAACATAAACTTCTTCTTTTATGAAACCATTCAAAAAAGTACTTTTGACATCTATTTGAAATAAATTTATATTAAGAGAACATGCATATTCTAATAAAATTCTAATTGCCTCTAATCTAACAACAGGAGCATAAGTTTCATCAAAATCAATGCCTTCCTCTTGGAAATAACCTTGTGCTACCAGTCTGGCCTTGTTCCTGATGATTACTCCTGATTCATCCATTTTGTTTCTGAAGACCCATTTGGTCCCAATAACTGGATGGTCAAAAGGTCTAGGGACGAGTTCAAACCTGGCTGCATTATAACTGGTTAAGTTTCTCTTGCATAGCTAGGATCCAAGATTCATCTACCAGTGCATCATCGATTGTTCTAGGCTCAATCTGAGAAACAAATGCAGAGAAATCACAGGGAATGTTCATACCTCTTGTTCTTACTCTGTTTTGAGGATCACCTAAAATATTTTCTCTTGGATGATCTTTGTGATACCTCAATTCTCTAGGTAGTCCTTCTTGTGGTTCCTCTTATTGTTGAAGCTCTTCCAGTGGTGGATCTTCTTTCTCTTATTCTTTTTCTTCAAGAGATGTCTGTTCCATATCCCTACATAAATCTTCAACAACTTCTTCTTCTTCTATTTTCTTAATAGAAGAGTTAGTTTCATTAAATAAAATATGAACTGATTGTCCTACAGTTAAAGTCCTTCTATTAAATACTTTATATCCTTTAGATTTTGAGATGTATCTTAGTAGAAAACTTTCATCACTTTTAGCATCTAATTTTCCTAAATTATCTTTACCATTATTCAAAATAAAACACTTACAACCAAAAGGTCGAAGATGACTGATGTTTGGCTTTTTCTCCTTGTATAGCTCATATGGTGTCTTCTTCAAAATTGGTCTGATTATACACCTGTTGATAATGTAGCAGGCTGTGTTGACTACTTCTGCCCAGAAGTATCTTGGTATATCTTGGTAGATTGTATTCTGTAAGCATTATTCTGGCCTTGTCCAACAGTGTTTTGTTAAACTCCTTTTTGGATAGAGCACAACATAGATAATTCTTGGCTTTATAATTTAGGGACATGTTTCTTTTGTCATCTATAGATAATGCAGAAGTTCAATCAGCAAGTATAGTAAAAATCACCTTGTTCTATTACCTGCCACAAATCAAAGTTTGTGCCTCTGATGAAGCATTCCATTCTCATCTTCTAGTATTGGTAATCCTTACCATCGAAGAATGGTGGTCTGGTGACTGACTGACCTTCGTAGTTGTGAGCTTCAGATGCCATCTCTTCTCAAATCTTTTGATTCTTTTGAGAAGACCTCGCTCTGATACCACTTGTTGGATCGGGATGGCACTATAGTTGTCCTAGAGGGGGGGTGAATATGACTTCTTGTGCTTTAAAATTTGTCTGAAAATAGATAACACTAAATAGAGTTGTTAGTACTTAGTGTGGTCTGTGTGAAACAAGTGAAAACTTGGTGGAAATAATCACACAAATGCACAAGAGATTTTATCCTGGTTCGACCCTTCCAACATGGAAGTCCTACGTCTAGTCCCCAAGCAACCTCTTGGGATTTCACTAACTGTCAAGAACACTTGGCCTTCTCTCAACCTGAGAGGTATTACAAACCCACTTGCACCCAAACAAGTCTTCCCTTTACCAAAGGGGTACAAAGACCACCTACACCCGTAGGTCTTCCCTTCACAAGAGGGGCACTATAGGGAACAAACCCCCTATGGGTTATCTAACACAGAGATGAGCAACACTTGTGTGTCTGCTCCGAAAAAATGAGCAAACACAGAGAATCAGAAAGTGATACAAATAAGAATTGCAGCTCTAACTCTTTCTGAATCTAAAAGGTTGGACTGAAAGGAACTACAATTACATAATTCCACCCAAAAGAAAAAAGACTTCTAAAAAGGAGAGCTTAGAAGTTGAGGGTTGAAGCAGCAGCTCTCTTTCTCTTTTCAGTAGAAGCCTAGTGGTGACTCTTGTAATTTTAGATTGGAGTTTTGTGTGACTGGTGTATTGGTGTTGATTTTCTTCTAATTCAAACTTCAGCTTCTATATATAAGCTTCAAATGCTTGAAACTTGTTGTTTAAAACTATCCGTTGGAAAACTAGCCGTTTGAAGAATAGCCGTTGATCCCTGGATATTTGACATCTTGAAACTTCTGTTATATCCATCAGTCCTTCAGTTCTTGGAGTCCTAATGTATTCAGGCATTATAGGTCGCTTCATGACTTTATCAAAAATAGCTTATAACAGGACTACAAGCTCCATCAGGTAGCTAACTATCTGCAAGGTAAGGGAGCATAAGTACCTTTGTCCTTTCGGAGGTAGGTTAGATAGAAATATACATAAAGTTTATAGAACCTCAGATGGATAAATGTTCAGTGCATTAAAGAACAGACAAACAGTTGTATCCTAAAAATAAGGAATGTTATGACAAAAGGAGATCTGGTAGGTGGGTTCTGACAGATACCCCATGCTGCTTATACCTACCAACGCATATTATCTATCAAATAGAACAGAACTAAAGTTCTGACAGAAAGCAAGAGACCAATTTGTATAATTCTTTCAAATCATTGTAAGAATATTTTTATATGAATATTTTGAATATACTTTTTCTTGTCTAACAGAATATTTAAATGGTGACAACAAGAAGAACATTTTTCTGTAAGATACATAAGTGTTATTCATTCAGTAAAGGATCCCTTTGGGATTAACAAAAAATAGAAATGAACAAGATTAATATTTCATGGATTTCGTGAAATGACAAGTTCATACAAATATTATTTAAGTACAAGTGCACAGAAGTTGATATATGATACTTCGACTTTAGGGAGTCGGATTCAAGGACTAGATACATACAGAACTTCAACTATATAGAAGTTGCAGTGAAACAGACTTCGACTTCCAAAGAGTTGTAGAAGGATACATAGACTTCGACTTCTGAGGAGTCGGAGTAAGGTACACCATAAACATAATTCGACTTTTCAGAAGTCGGAGTGAAAGCAAAACAAGTCATACTTCGACTTTCCAAGAGTTGGAGTTTAGACAGACTTCGACTTTTAAGAAGTCGGAGTCCAGCAAACAGATAATAGACTTCGACTTATCTGAAGTCGGAGTAAGTCTGACTTCGACTTACAAGGAGTCAGAGTGAGGCTCAATGGATAAGCAATCGGTATAAAGACTTCGACTTTTGAGGAGTCAGAGTCATGCCAAACTTCGACTTTTCTGGAGTCAGAGTACTACCAATTTGTTCATCAATTGAAGCAATACTTCGACTTTTCTAGAGTCGGAGTCCGGAGTCGTAGTTAGTATGATATACAGTATATGTCGTGGACTTGGGAGAAATTTCGTTTCTGTGTTGATACTTAGATTCTGTGTAAGTATAAATTTGTGCTAGGATATATTACAGTATATATATATGAAAGCCTTTG
Organism: Colocasia esculenta; assembly: GCA_014218235.1. Taxonomy (NCBI): domain Eukaryota; kingdom Viridiplantae; phylum Streptophyta; class Magnoliopsida; order Alismatales; family Araceae; genus Colocasia; species Colocasia esculenta. Next base: position 82,274,745 of record CM024754.1, on the reverse strand, counting down.
TATATTAATTTTCATAAATGGTAGTAAAAAGATATATTGAAAGGTTTTGTCATAGAAAAAATATTTTGATAAATATTTAGCAATATATTAGAAATATGTTCAGTGATAGTTGCTCAACAAACCCCACGACCCATTGCAACAAAACCATGCATGTAAACATGTTTTTACGTGATTTTCGACCTCTCCTTCCATCCTAGAGCCTTTCCAAAGTCCCTTTGAGTTGCATTATGATCCCAACCTCCTATCCTTACCCCTAGGGAGCCCCCAAGTCCATCCAAACTCAAGATTGACTCTCCATCTCTTCTCATGCATGAAATCTCTCTCTCTAACTCGAAATTGGACTCTCTCTCACTCTTAAACACATCCTAGGACTCTATAGGATAGGGGAGGGCTACCACCATGTGAAGAGACCCCTAGAGGCTCTGCTCACCAAGCCCCATCGCCCCAAATATAGAGAAGAAGTTATTCTTTCTGTTTCCTATCTTCTCTCTCTTCTCTCTCTCTCTCATATCGCCTCCAAGACCAGCAGGGCTTGCAGGGCTTGTGGAGATCCAACTAGGCCAGATCTCTTTGAGGTGTCTTAATAAAAGTTGTCCCTTATAGAGCCCTATACAAACTAGAAGTAGATTCACATCGATTGGTGGTTTGTGATCAAAGTTATAGGAGATTATTCTTCACCTTTTCTCTCATATCGAGATCTGCACATCTGGGATTTTTGCGCTTTCCACAGCCCAAACAAGGGCATATCGGTTTAGGACATCTTCATGAAAGTTATTCCCCATGGCCTCCTCTACAAGGTCCAACTAGAATCATGTCAAACAGGGTAGTATTTATTTAGTTTTGATTTTTTCACTTGCTTTTCTGTGTTTTGTACATACATGCATGCTAGTTAGGGTTTCTCCCTCTTCTCTATGCTTAAATATGTCCATGCACTTCCCCTCCTTGTTTTCCCACACCCAAAAGGGGTTTTCAAAACACCCCAAGTTTGTTCCCTCCATGCTTTCCATTTTCTCTTATACGTTGCGTAGATACTTCACTTAAACGTTGTCTAATACAGTCTTTTTTTTCTTGTTTCTTTGTTTTGGCAGGTACCCTAAGAAGAGTAGACTAGGATCTCTCCTCCTCTGAATGGTCGGAGGAAGGGAAGGAGGTCCATCCACACTCTCGCATTCTGTTGAGAAGGCGTCGGATAAACAGGTCGCGACAGGTTTTCTATCACGACGGATCTCCCGGTCGCGACAAGGGTAAGTAGTCTTCTCTCTTTCCTTTCCTTGGTACGTTAGCCTTCTACTTCCATTCATATATTAGGCAACATGCTAGGTGGTGATTGTAATCACGGGATTTGTATCCCCTTTTGAATTGATTATGAATATGAGAGGGACTAGGAATTTACCATGATCGCCACCAATGCAGTCGCCTTTTGATGTTCAGATGGAGGGCTGACTACCTTGGAAAGGAAAAGTGAAGGGGAAGGCGTACCTGATAACGCGACAGGATGGGCGTCGCGATGCTTTCTTCTGAACGCGACGTAGGAAGGGGCACCTTCTTGATCGCGACACAGTAGTCGTCGCCTTCCTCTTCAGGGGATGGAGATGTGGGTTCTTCGTCTTCCTGCTCCTCAGCCGGCCAAGGGACAGGAGCCTCACCTTGCTCTGACCTTTAAACACCTGCCAAAGTGATTTAAACAAACAAGAAACCCATTAGAATTCGTGTGTATGAAATCTATTCAATGAAAAAGCACATGAACATGGGCTATTATGGGGGGAACTCACGAGATTGGGGCTTTTAACCCCTGTGGGTGTTAAGAAAGGGTGTGTGTGTCGTGATCTAATGCTAAGCTAGAAAGAAAACGAAGCTATGCATGCATGAAATCAATGAAATAAAGAGAAGAGGGAAGAAGAGATTGTGTAGCCTCTGGGAAAACACCCTGGAGGGCTCTTGCTTATCGTCTGGAGGGAGAACTCTCTTCGTGGAAGGTGAAGCTCTCTTGCTCAGCGAACTAATGACTCTGGCCTTGCCCAAAAAGATGCAGAGACGAGGTACTTATGGGCGATTATTCCCAACTCGGGTCTGAGAGGGATAATAGGCAAGAGTCCGACTTTGGTTAAGTATGGCTACGTATGGGCAATTGGAACTTGGAAAGGGACATGTTAGGAAGGTCTCCTCCGAATTTGAGAGGATTTGGACGTGATTTGGACGTCCAAAACATGCAATTTCCATCAATAGCATGTGTCCAAGTTGACTTCGGATTGAGTTTCCTGTTTAAGGTCCAGAATGCGATGGCCTAAGTGTCGCCTTCCTGAATGCGACTCCTCGATATGTCGCCTTCCTCATATGGAAGGTGACTTAAGTCATTTTCGATTTTCTGAGGATTTAAAATATGGAATTATGACGGCGAGATAGGGGCTGTCGTTTTCAGGAAGGCGACCTAGGGCCTGTCGCCTTTTGGGTTTTTTCTGCATTTTGGCATGTAATGTGTCCAATCAGCCATGCACAGCCTTCGGGATGAATTATCGGATTTTATACTCAGAGAGCTATGGTGAAAGAGATTGATTTGACCAGGAAGGGTCCTCCAGGGCGATGAACTAATGGAAATGATGTCATGATCGGAGAAAGCCAGCTTGACGATGATGAGCCAACGTGAAGCGTCAATAATACGACAAGGGATTTTGCTCGATTTATGGGTCAGAAATGGGTGTCTACAGATTGCCCCTCCTTGATGCCTGCTTTGCAAGGGAGTGGAGCGGTAATGAAGCGACAGTGGCATGAAATGGCGATGTAGCGGAATGAAGCGGAATAAGCTGAAAAGCGGGCATCAAGGTAAAGAGACACCCATTCTGGACGAATAAGCAGCGAGAATTATCTGGCTGACCTTGATCATGGCTGGGAACAGAGTGCGCGGATGGTTCCTATTTGGGACGAATAAAAATCAAAAGAAAAGAATGATCAACCTCCTGATTCAAGAGGTACCCTAGCTATCTTTAGCGTGCAGGTTTCGTTCATTAGGGGATAGGTGCTGCCCGGCAGGTCGATTCGACTCTAGCCTTCGAGCGGGTCACGACTAATGAGCGGATCGGGGATAAAGGAATGACTGTTATAATGAATGGGGATGAGAGGAATCCTTCATAGGAACCATACTGGCAAACTGGACCGAGCACAGGCTCGAGGAAAACTTTCAAATTCGGAGTGGAATTCTTGTCCGAAAATGGAGGATTCGTGTTGGGACATCATTGGGAAGTTGACTTTGACAAATCATGGTTCATGAAGCTCAAAGTTCCTACATGATGCATGCTGGGCTAAATAAAAAGGAAATCATAAAAACGAATGCAAAGAAAGAGAGAAAATAACAAGTATTCAAGGATAATATTGCTAGACAATATAAGCAAGGGTCAAGACACTTCGCATCCCCGACGTGCGATAGAATCCATCGTCCCCGAGTCATATCACCCAACGGCCTATCCAGCGATTAGTAGTGTGCACTTAGATCATCCTCGTTTTTGATGAAGGGGAACTCAGATCCTGGAACACACTGGGAACCAGCCGGTCCTTGAGCTGATATTGTAGCGTAGATATCACATAGTAATGCGGAGGGATTAGGGTTAGAGATACTTACCTGACGGACGTCTCTTTTGATTTTCTGGATTTTCTGAATTTTTATGGATTTTCCTGCATTTTCTGATTTTTATGGGTTTTCCAATAATCAAAGCAATAAAGATAGACATGATACAATGCACCAAATAAACGGACATCAAAGCATGTGTGCGAGCATTCTGAGTAATCATAGAGAAATCATCATGACAGTGTAAAATGAATCAGAAGGCGACATAGGGTATGTCGCAACCCTTGTCTAGAAGGCGACGGGCACTACGTCGCCACCTTGAAGGCGACTGGTCGATATGTCGCTTTCACAGGTTCCTCAGCCCGAGCTCAAAATCTTTTAGTATGGGACTTGGACTTGACTCCTATTTGGACTCTAATTGCCTCCCACTCAAACTTCCACTCCTAATGGGTCTCCCCTACCCTCTCCTAGCAGAAATAGGAGTGCTATAGCTCTATAAATAAGGGGGGTCAGAGGCCAAATTCGTAGCTCTCTCTTCTCTCTTCTTTTCTTCAAGCTTTGCAAGCTCTCATGGCCATGAAGAGAGCTCCTCTTGCTTCCATGGATGGGGAGATGGCTTATGAAGGTCCGAAGCGTGCTCGGACGACGTATGAAGCGCTTATGAGGGTGACGGACGTCCCCAACCACTTGAGCCGATGCAAGGAAGTGAGAGAGGTGAGCTTTGGTGTTTTCAATTTCATGCATTTTGAGCTACGAATTTGTTCTTTAATTTTTGTTCTTCTCCTTCCTCCCCTCTCTTTTGCCTTTTTCTTCTCTTCTAGCTCTTCCCGGGATCCCACCGCTACTCAAAGCTCAATTGGATTGCCCCGATGATCAAATCTCTACCCATGTTTGTCATTAGGTTCTTGAGAGAGTGGGGTTTAGGTGGGGTGTTGATAGCGGCCCATAACTACCACAAGATCTCATTTGATTGGCATAGTATCACGGCCTTGATAGAATTGTGGCACCCACAAACCCATACCTTCATTTTTCCAAAGTTTGAGGCGACTGTCCTTCTAGAGGAGGTCGAAGCCTATCTTGTGCTCCCTAAAACCAAGCCAGGGGATGAGCAAAGCATAAGCTATACCGTCGAGCCCATTAACCCGAAGCTTATTCTAGGGGAGTTCATGACCGACCCCAGGGATGTATTTACCATGGTTAGCCCACAATTCATACATTTGGTTCCATTGTCTAAGTGGGTCATATCCAAGTGTAAGGACAAGAGCGTAGACCACCGTGAGATAGCCAAGGCCGTGGCCATATGCTTGTGTGGGGTGGTGCTTTTCTCGTCCGGGGATCACTTCATAGACTATGCTAGCTTGAGTGCCATAAGTGGGGTATGGCGGGGACTTTCTCTCTCTCACGCCGTCTTGGCGTATCTTTACTTGGGTCTCACTTCAGCTTCCACGGGGGGTTTCCTTTATGGCTCCATGATCCTTTTAGAGTGCTGGTTAGGTGTGAGGATAAAATTTAAGCCTATTGACAATCCTACCACCGACAGTCGGATCTTCGGGTGCCATCCTTTGAATTTTATCGGCAGCGCGGCCAAGTTTTCCGACAAGGTTTTATGCAGGACGGCGGACAAGAAGATCAGGAGTGCGTGGCGCCTTTACTTCAGTACCCTACCGGTGGAGCATTTTGCTTTGGGTGTGGCGGCACTTCGCGGAGCGGAGATCCGGCTACCACTCGGACGCGGACTGGATTTGCAATTGATAGGGAACACGGCGACCATGCTCTACAACCCGCAGCGGTGCTACCTACAGATCGGGAAGCCGAGGAATAGAGTGCTTCCGCCATCTCACTTGCCTCCGATAAAGAAGCGGCGCTTGGGTACCCCGGTGGATGAGCAGGCCGTGCAGAGCGCATTGGCCTTGTGGAGGGCGTGCGCTACGCACGCACTTCCGCCGAGACTTGACGAGGACCGGGAGACGTACCAGGCGTACCTCGGGAGCATGAGAAGCTTCGGCCGCTCGCGGGCCGTGAGCCAGAGGAAGAGACTTGATTGTACTTTTTAGGCTTTGATGGGACTTGGTGTGGTGAGAGTGTGCTTGATGTAACGGGAGTGAGACATGTTGTTCTTTCCATCTTCATAGCCTTTATTTGATGTAAGCATTGATTTGTTGCAATGAGCATTGATTTTTAGGGATTTTTTGTGCACTGGCTTAAGAAGGCGACATGGGGTATGTCGCCATCATTAAGGCGACAGCCCCATTGTCGCCTTCACTAAAGTAAATGCGACATAGGGCCTGTCGCAACCCCCACACAAGAAGGCGACGGGGGTATGGTCGCCTTCACAGCTCCCGAGGCGAATTCAAAATTCGGGCCGAGTGCCTCTTCCTCTCCACTCCTCTCTTTCTCTCCTTCTCTTCCCCCCCTCCGGCGAAACCGGCACCTTTCTTCCTCTCCTCCTTTCCTCTTTCTCTCCGGCGAGGCCTCCTTCTCCGGCGATCGCCGGCCGGCGAGCCCCCTTTCTCTTCCTCTTCTTCCTCCTTTCTTCTTCCTCTCTTCCTTTCCTCTTTCTCTCCCCTTGAAAACCGGTGATGGAGGGCGAACAAGGCGGTGAGGGCGGCGACCGGCGGCGGCAAGCAGGCGAGGGGACATCAACAGCGGCCCCGGATCCTCCCCCGGTTGTGCCGATGGAGGAGGAAATCGCGTCGGCGGTAGGAGACGAGGATGAACCCGTCGGGCCCAAGAAGGTAGGATCTTGAACCCTGAACCTTGAATGCGGGGTATGGGGGTGTGGAGCACCCGGGTGTAGGGTGATTTGCCCGATGGGAACGGCCGAAAAATGGGAATTTTCCGTTTCGGGTCGACCCTGCTAAGGCGACAGGGACCCTGTCGCATTACCAGAGGGAAGGCGACAGCCTTCCTGTCGCCTTATAGAAGGCGACAGGGTGCCTGTCGCGATGATGATCCTTAATGCGACGGGGGTTCTGTCGCCTTCAGAAGGCGACAGACCCATTGTCGTCTTATCAAGACAGAGAGTGCTTTGGGCATTTTCCTTCCGACTTCTGACCCTTTTGATGTTCGCTTTGCAGAGTGAGTTGCGGTCCCGGCTAGGGTGGGCAGTGATCCGGGTGATTTATGATGGCTTACCGGACTTCCAGGTACGCCGACTGGAGGGTATGGGGTTCGGGCCTTTTTTGCGCTTGGAGGAGCTGGCGCCGGATGTGGCACTCATCCAGGCGTTGAAGGAGAGATGGGACCCGGAGTGCCACGCGTTCCTCTTTCCGTGGGGACACATGGTCCCTACGTTAGAGGACGTGGTGCGGATCACCGGCCTGCGCGTGGACGGCCAGGCGGTGACTGGGACCACCTATACCAGTTACCAGGAGCTAGTGGAGAGATTACTTGGATTGGCGGTGAGGGGAGAGAGATCATCGCTGGTGTAGCGGACAGTGCTGCAGGCGAGCTTGGGGGTGGCGAGTGCGCGCCGTCAGACAGGAGAGGGACAGGCGGAGTACATGGGTCAGATGACGGAGGATGCCAGAGCGGCGATGGCGGAGGAAGAGGGAGATGCAGCGGACAGGGATTTGCGGCGGTTCCTGACCCTCGTGATCGGGAAACTAATCCTGGGGACCAAAGGGGACCCAGTTGGCTGCCGGCGCTTGCCCCTGCTGAAGGATCTGTCTAGCATGGGCAACTACGCATGGGGTGCGGCCCTCCTGGCCCACCTCTTTGACAGTTTGGGCACCTCCAGCAGGGAGACAGGTGTCGCGGGTTTCTTCCCACTCCTACAGGTACGTTTCTACCCTTACCCTTTGCTGCTTTTTGCTTATTAAATGTGGCACTGACTTTTGTTGCTTTTGCAGGTGTGGGCATACTACCACCTCCCCTCCCTGGGCCGCGGAGTGGCGAGGCGACGCGGTGCGGTACCTCTCTTACAGTGCTGGCGGTTTTGCCGAGACGAGCGGTCCCTGCGGCGCCAGGTGACCCTGATCCACGACACATTGGACACCATCCCATTTGGACATGTGAGTACTTCTAGCCTTAACCCTTTCCTTTACTTTGCTTATTTGACAATTGACTGACGGGTCTTTGCTTGTGGTGCGCAGGTACGGTGGACTCCCTATGTCGGGGAGGACGACGCCACCCAGCCGTGGGTGGAGCGGGGCCATCCTTACTTCGGTAGGGACATTTGGCTCCACTGTTTCAACACGGTGGTCCCGCTCCACCACCGGCTAGTGGCGCAGACACTGGGACTCCACCAGGAGGTGGTGGAGTTCCCGACCCGGCAGAGGCCATTGGAGAGGCCAGGTCGCAACTTCCGGGGAATCCAGAAGGTCACGGACTGGACGGTCCGGGTCCAGGAGCAGCTGGACGACTGGGATCAGCGGGGCAAGGAGGTGGTCTCCGAGGCCACGAGCGACGAGGATTACTTCCGAGCCTATGCTCGGAGGTACGGGGCCCAGGTATACAAGGGGACCCGGCGACCGGTACGTATTTTACTGCTTTCAGTCTCTTTTGAGTTCTTAGTTAATTGTGTGACTGACTTGGCTTGTGCTTGCAGCTTGACCCTGAGGGGCGGATCTCCTCGCTCGAGGGTATCCTCCACTCCACCATCCAGCAGCGAGATGATCTTCAGGCGGTGGTGGACCAGCTGGTAAGTATTTTGCACCCTACCCTTCTATTTCTAGTTTCGGTTGACTGACCCCTGTTGTTTCTTTTGCAGCGGGCAGAGTTGGACAGGGCCCAGCAGATGGTGGGAGGTGCCTCCTCTTCCCGAGAGGATCCCGGCCGCTCCGTCTTGGAGGGCCAGCTAGCATCGGCGGCGGCCCGAGCGGAGGATGCCCTCGCCCAGCTGCGGGAGCGGGTAAGTTACTTACTTAGATGCCCCTGGGCTTTTTGTTTCTTTTGTGAGTTCTGACAAGATGTTTGATATTGCAGGAGCAAGAGCTGAGGACCGCCCTGGCGCGGACGACCACGCTGGAGGCGGAGATGGCGGAGCTACGCCTACGCCCCGAGGTAGCGGAGGTGGCGCGGTGGCGCCAGGAGGCAGAGGCGGCGGCCCGCTAGCAGCAGGAGGCAGCGGAGGCGGCGCGCTGGCGCCAGGAGGCGGAGGAGGAGGCGCGACTGCGCGCCAAGGCTGGGGACCTCCGCACCCAGCTAGGGGAGGAGAGGCATCGCAGCGACATGCTGCGATCTGAGATGAAGGGTCTGGAGAGGGCCCTAGCCTTGGTCGGACGCAGCCGATCGGTGACCAGCAGGAGCGGTATCCCGAGCGGGTCCGCTGGGCACTATCTGACGGGTTCCTCCGGACGGCGGAGCAACGAGGAGGAGGAGCGACGACGGCGTGAGAGAGCGCCGGAGGGGAGCGAGACCAGGCCGAGGGCGATGGCCCCTCCGTCTCCCCGCCCGCCTGAGGGTACAGGGGAGAGCGGTTAAGGGCTTGTACTCTTTGTTTGCCCCTTTTGTTATGATGGTGTACATGATATGAATGGAATGGAACCTTTTATGTTTTATGGTTTGCGACTGAGTGAGAGTGACGAGTAAGATATGAGTGCCGCTTTCTTTTCCGTCCTGCACACTTAGACAACCACGAAACAAGTCAGATCCGCTCTTAGGCTTAGCCCCTTGCCTTAAAATGCGACGAATGACCGACCTTGATAATTAGTCAAGGGGCTAAGCCTTATTAAATAGGCGAGAGATGCGAATAATCAAATGAAATGCATGTATGCAAACGGCTTGGAATTTTGAAAACATCATTTAATGTTTTGAGGTTTTTGGAATATCTGATTTTTAGGGTTTTGGAAATATTTGTTTTTTTTTTAGTTTTGGGAATATTTGATTTTTTGAGTTTTTTTGGAAATATTTGATTTTTTTTTAGTTTTGGAAATATCTGATTTTTTTGGAGTTTTGGAAATATTTGATTTTTTTTGGAGTTTTGGAAATATTTGATTTTTTTAGAGTTTTGGAAATATTTGATTTTTTTGGAGTTTTTTTTGTTAGCGCCTAAAGCTGGCGTTAGCCCTTCCTAAAATAAGACACGCGAGACGGAAGGTACTCGCATCTTCGGGCCACAACACTTAAACCGACTCGAGCCGCTGGTTAGGAATCTCGATCACCTCCGGTTCTCACCACAGGGCTTTTCTAAGTCAGGACGTGCGTAAGGGGTGACAACGCCTCGGAAAACTACCCTTAGTCGAAGGTCGTGACTAATTAAGCCCTACCCAAGAGGTGATTCGGTCTTATAGGGGGAAATGGAAGATCATTTTAGGAAAGTCTTGTGTAGGTATAGGGATGTTGGGTTCGGCTACTTCCTACAGCATACCCTTCGGAGATTGGGTCTGTTGTGGAGGGACTTTATGGTCTTTTGCTATGGACTTGCCTTGCTTTGGGGCATGCGTACGACCGGGCTCATTAGTGTCCCGCGGGGACTTTGCCACTCTTTGCCATGCCCCTGTTGTATTATGGATTTTCTTTTCTTTTTTGTTTCTTTGCTTCTTTGCCCCTTTGTTATTTTGACCGTCCCTGTTTGAGGCTTCCTCTCGTCGGGGTATGCTGTAGGTTGGTGACCTCGCCTTTACGAACCCTTTGCCCCTACACTTCGACCGATTAGGAGAGAATGACCGATGCATCGCTAGAGTAGAGCCCACATAGTTGCAGCATCTACCAAGTGTAGTTATCCGGGCTTGCCGTGTGCGTGTGTGTTAATCCTAACTTGGAGCGACCCTTGGCGATTAGAGAGGTATCTTGGACTCCCAACACGGGGCTACTCCCCGCTCTAGGTGTTGTGGCCTCACACCTATAGGCCTAAAGATAGAAACGTTTGAGGTACAACCCATTCCACGGATGTGACAACTCGACGCCCTCGGCATTAGTTAAGCGGTAAGCATTTCCGGGGTACACTTCCCTCACAACGTACGGACCCTCCCAATTAGGTTGCAGTTTGGACCTAGGACCTCCGGGTTTGATAAAGATGCGTTTCAAGACCATATCACCCTCTTGGAATTTTCGTTCAATTACCTTCTTTTGAAAAGACCTTGAGATTCGCCTTTGATAGGAAAGCACATGGTCGGCTGCCATAAGCCGCCTTTCATCTAAGAGTTCCAATTGGACTAGTAACGCCTCTCGACGTTCATCAAGATTAAGTTCCTTGTCTAGTTGGACTCTTAGTGAAGGAATTAGGATCTCATATGGAACTACCGCCTCCATTCCATAAGTGAGAGCGTACGGGGTTTGCCCCGTGGGAGTGCGGACGGAGGTACGGTAGGCCCATAGAGCCTCTATTAGCTTTTCCGGCCAGTCGGCGAATTTATGCGACTCACAGGTTTTCTTTAAGATTTTAAGAAGGGTTTTGTTAGTTGCTTCAGCTTGGCCATTGCCTTGTGGGTAATACGGCGATGAATGATGCAGCGTGATGTTGTATTTCTTACAGAGGTCTTGGAGCTCTTGCGCGATGAATTGCGGCCCATTGTCCGTGACGATGCTGCTTGGCACTCCGAACCGCGAGATGATGTTTCTCATGATGAAGCGGCACACCGTGGATGCTTTGATTTCTGTGAAGGCTTCAGCTTCTGCCCACTTGGTGTAATACTCAGTCGCAGTTAGGATACATGACTTTTGTTTGGTTTGAGCATTAGAGTCACCAAGAGGGCCGACAATGTCGAAAGCCCACATGGAGATTGGCCATGGTGTGGAGAGCGGATGTAGTGAGGAGGAAGGGGCATGGATCTTATCGGCATGGACTTGGCACTTGATACACCTACGGACGTAGATGGTACAGTCTTCCTCTAGGTTGGCCAGTAACCTGCCTAATGATCTTCTTTGCTAGCATCTGACTGTTGACGTGCCCTCCGCATTCACTAGCGTGGGCCCCTTCTACCACTTTCCAAGCCTCGTCATCGGTAAGGCACCTCAAGAGGACTCCATTAAGGGCTCGCCTGTACAGAACTTCTCCGACAACTGTGTACCTTAAGGCGGCTCTTCTGATGGCCCTGCGGTCTTCTGCACTTGCCCCTTCAGGATACGTTCCATCCCTGCAGTATTGCTCTATCTCAAAGTACCATGGCAGTTCCTCTTCATTCAGGATCTCCTCGAGCTCAGTTATCATGACTTGCTGCGCTCCTCTCTTCCTAGCCCTCTCTTCTAAGGTTGCCCTAAGGTCGCTAAACCAAGGGTCCTGGGTAGATGGAACATCGAGACGCTGGACGACGATTGTCTCAGTCCGGCGACTCAGAGGGAAGGATAGGGATGAGGCTAGCGACGCCAGAGCGTCGGCCAGGATGTTTTGGGAACGAGGAGTGTGGATGTAGATGAGCTTGCGGAACTGCCTCGCCAATAACGTGACCAGGTCTTGATATGGCTTGAGCTTCGGGTCACGAGTGTGGTAAGTTGAGAGCACCTGCCGCAGGACGAGCTGAGAGTCTCCTATAATTCTGAGGTGCGATGCCCCCAGCAGATAAGCATGCTTGAGACCAGCAAGGAGAGCCTCATACTCCGACATATTGTTGGTAGCGGGGAAGGTGAGTTGATATGCAAAGGGGATGGTAATACCTTCCGGGGTAAGCAGCATGGCTCCAATGCCCCGTCCCTGAGAGTTGAGTGCACCATCGAAATGAAGGGACCAGAAGGGGTCTTTGATTATGACTGAGAGTTCCTCATCGGGGAATTCCTCTCGGAGGGAGTCACTGTGAGGGAGTGGGAGATGGGCCAGATGCTCGGCGATGGCATACCCCTTGACGGCCTTTTGGACCACAAAGGATATGTCAAACTGGGAGAGGAAACTCTGCCAGCGTGCCAGCCGATCAGGAAGGACAGGCTTTTCAAGCAGATAGCGGAGTGGATCCATCCTCGAGATCAGCTTGACCTCGTGGGCTAGGAAGTAGTGTTTGAGCTTTTGGACTACCCACACGAGTGCGGCACAAGTTTTGTCCGCGGTGGTGTACTTGGATTCGGCGGTGTTGAAGAGCCTAGAGAGGTAGTACGCTGCCCTTTCTTTCCCGGACTCATCATGTTGTGCCAGGACAGCTCCTAGGGAGTCCTCAATGACTGAGAGATATAGGATTAGCGGCTTTCCGGGTACAGGAGGCTGTAAGACTGGGGGATTCATGAGATAACTTTTCAGCTCATCGAAGGCTGCTTGGCATTTGTCATTCCATTCGAATTTTGCCCCTCCTTTCAAGAGATCATAAAATGGGCGACATCTTTGCGAATGCTGGGAGATAAATCTTCTGATGAATTGCAAACGCCCGATTAGCCCTCTTAATTGTGAGATGTTCTTTGGAGGCGGCATCTCTGCTATTGCCTTGGCCTTGTTTGGATCGATCTCAATGCCCCGCTTACTAACTATGAAGCCCAGCAGCTTTCTTGACGATACCCCGAACACGCACTTCTTTGGATTCATTTTCAGCTGATACTCTCTAGATCTCTGCAGCACCTTGGCTAGGATTTTGGGGTGTTCTCTCCTAGTTCTTGATTTCACCAGGATGTCATCCACGTAGACTTCAACATAGACATGGATCATATCGTGGAATATGGCCATCATCGCCCTCTGATAAGTAGCCCCAGCATTCTTTAGCCCGAAGGGCATGACTACATAGCAGTACGTTCCCCAGGGCGTGGTGAAGGATGTTTTCTCTTGGTCCCCAAGAGATAGATGAATTTGGTTGTATCCTGAATATCCATCCATGAATGAGAGGGTTTCATACCCAGCAGTGTTATCGATAAGCACATCAAGATGAGGAAGCGGGAAGTCGTCCTTCGGACATGCCTTATTCAAATCCCTGAAGTCGATGCAGATTCTGACTTTGCCGTCTTTCTTCATGACAGGGACTATATTGGCCACCCAGTTTGGATAAAGCACTACCCTGATGAATCTTGCCTTATGGAGTTTATCTACTTCGTCCTTCATTTTCAGGGCCATGAGTGGGTGGAACCTTCTGAGTTTCTGCTTGATTGCCTTTGCCCCTTCCTTCAGTACCAGTCGGTGCTCCACTAGTGAGGGGTCTAGACCGGGCATGTCCTCGTAAGACCAGGCGAATGTGTCCTTGTACTCCCTCAGGATTTGCACCAGTTCCTCTTCTTCATCAGGAGGGAGATTTGCTGAGATAATCACAATCCTGGGATCTTCTTCTGTTCCGAGGTTGACTTCCTTAGTAGATTCATCCACTTCCGTTGTGGGCTCATCGAATCTTCGCACTCCACTGGCATATTTCTCGGCGGCGTCATCTACTTCGCTATCCTCTTCATCGATCGGGTCCTCGTCATTCATTATTTCGTAGACACCAAATCCGTCGTCTATGAACACCCCATCCTGCTCAAACACTTCTTCGAACACCAGCGCTTCTCTCGTGAACTCCTCTATTAATAGCAGCGCTTGACACCGCCGAGCTAACTCTTGAAGATATCTCCGGGGAATAGCCTTTCCCCGCTGCTTCCTAGGGCGGTGCTTAGATTTTGAGGGTAGCGAGCTGACCTGACTTTCTACCCTAGGCCTATCTACACTAAAGCTAGACTCACCGATGCTAGACTCTCCTAAGCTAGATGACTCTACAGGACTGGAGGAGGACATGGTGTCCTCGAAGAGAATGGCTCCTAATGAAGGAGCAGGAGGGGAAGCCCCAGCCGAGGGGTGCCCCTGATCAGAAGAGTGCAGGACGTATGCCGGCTCCTCGACCTCAACGTGCATTTGAAAGTGGACGTTTTTTTTTGGAGATCGGAGGAGAGCATGCAACAGGAGAGGGTGACCTCGTGGTCACCTGGATCAGCTTGAAGAGCGGAGAGGACAGCCAGTGGGAGCTCGGGTGTGAGGAGGCTGTGCGCCGCCGTGAGGAGCTGGGGAGTCAGCTGGATCAGCAAAGGAGGAGAGGATGGGACTAGACTGGGAAGGAGGGAATCCAGAAGGGATGGGTGGATGGCTAGGCAGGTGCCTCTCCAGAGCTCATCAATGGTCTTCCCCTCTTCGTAGGGGATGTCCGGCTCTCCTATGTCTGCGGCATCGCTCATGAGCTGCCTTTTGGACGTGATGGCAATGGGTGGATCTAGCAACTCTTCTGCAGCTGGCGGCCAGGTTCTCTCCTCTTCCCAGAACAGTCGGCTGAAGGCGATGGTGATGTCTTCTATGTCGAACCATCTATACCACTCGGCCTCTGGGTCCCCTGTTTTTCTCCTCTTGTTTGGGCGAAGAGCTTCTAGGGCTCCATAGGTCAACAACGGGGCCATGTGCCGAGAGAAGTTCCGGCCATGCACCTCGTGCTGTGATAGCTCTGCCTCGACTATCACGGTCTTGTATCCAGGTTGGGTAGGCCCTCTGATAAAGTGACACCAAAGTGTCCAGGTGAGTGGTTCTCGGTCGGCCTTGAGAGTGGATGTGCTGGATGACCATGGTTTGGATTTCTCCATGTACCCTAGGCCCCATCGGCTCTTCATGACAACATCAGGGATGGGTTTGACTATACCCTGTAGCTCTGCCCCTAGGCCCTTGCCTTCTTCATACCCCAGCTTCATCATAATTTGCCACCCCTTTGTGCTTAGTGGCTCTTTTCTCTTGACCGCATTGACCCGGGCTAGGTTGACCTCTCGCTTGGACTGGAACGTGTAGCTCCAGGGGTAGTTGATGTCTAGCACTGAGACAATGAGTTTGTTGGCTGGCCACACGGCTGAGAGGTGGGTATCGTGGAGGGCATCTACGGAGTGGGTGGTGGTTATGCTCTTGACTTTGAAAATTCGCCCTTGGAAGGGGAGCTTCAGACACTGGTGTGTGGTAGATGGCACAGCCCCGAGCGCTTCCAGCCATGGACGCCCTAGGATGGCCTTGAACATGGGATCAATATCTAGGACGTAGAAGTCTACTGTGACGGCGAGGGGTCCCAGTTCAGCTTGCACAGTTACCATGCCGTGACAGGATCTTCTGGAGTTGTCATATGCGACAATGGTGGTGGGTGTTGGTCTTAGCATGTCCTCTGATAGGTCGCAGGCCCTCAGAGTGCTCAACGGGCAGACATTTATGGATGCCCCCGTATCGACCAGTGCCACTCCCACTGCTACATGATTAATGACTAGGGTGACGCAGAGTGGGAGCCTCCTGGCTTCTGGGGGTGCTAGTTCGCTTTCTACAAAAGTGATTGCCGGCCCGCGAGTTACCATGGCCAGGGCACTAGGTAGCTTATCAGCCAGCATGTCTTCATTCACCACCACCTTCTGCAGGAAATTCCTCAGGGCTTCCTGGTGCTCTTTAGACTTCTTTATCAACTCCAGAATGGAGATCTTGGCTGGTACATGATCCAGGTGCTTGAGGATATCATAGTGGGTTCCGGGTAGTGGCTCAATCAACCCCTCATCTTGCGTTTGCTGCTGAGCTTGTTGTTGCTGTGGCGGTTGCAGGATCTGCTGGGGGTTTGTGGAAGTAGTGGTGGTGGAGATAGGTGGGTACGGACGGCGAAAGACGCGCCCGCTCCGCAGTGTGGTCGGATTGGTAGGTGGCTGTCTAGCGGAGGATAATGTGGCGGCGGAGGGTTGGTCCGGCCCAGGTGGTGGTAGGATGATGGGTGAGGGAGTAGGTATGATAGGGGGTAGAGGGATGGAGACAGGTGGAGCGAAAGGCAAGATGATGGGTGAGCTAGCAACTGGCGCGGATACCGAACCGACGGGCAGTATGACGGCGTTGGCCATGGAAACTACAGGAGGGACTGACTGGGGAGCTGTGTAGGCTGGTTGTATTGTTTGGGATTGGACAGGATATTGGTTAATGGCCATCATCTGCTGAACATCTAATTCATCATCGTACGTCCAGTTTGCTTGTGGAGGAGGGTGGTGGACGATGGGGTTTACCTGGGCAGGCTGCTGTGGTGGTGGGTTTGGAACTGGTTGGTAGGTGGTTATGGACGATCCCAAGGTCCTGCAATGGCTGCTGGGGTTGCTGCTGCTGTTGTTGTTGAGGGGGTGGTTGGCGCTGCTGCCTCTGCTGCTGCTGTTACCTCTGCCTTTCTTTGATATCTCCGATCACTTGCGGAGGGCTGTCCAATCTATTCTATGTTGCTCGTGCAAGTCATACACCAAATCTTTGAAGGTAAAACACTGGTCGATGGTATGACCAGGCTGCCGGTGGAATACACAGTACCGAGTTTGATCCACACTAGGGTTCAAGGGTCTCTCAGGAGGGAGCCTAATGGCGTCGGTGGAGAGCAAGGCCAAGAATATGTCGGAGAGTGTCTCCGGCAATGGCGGGTAGTGAGTTCTTCTAGGACCCATGGGACGCCTTTGCTGAGAGCCATCAGGAGGTGGCACTTGGTTGTATTGGCGTGGCGGCTGCCCTTGTGGCGGCTGGGTAGGGTTCTGACCCTGGGCATTGTAAGGTTGACGATTTTGGCTCTGGCCGGCAGGATTGAACGCGCTCACTTGCTCGTTCACTTGGACGCCCTCAGTGACTGGCCCCTGAGGCTTTCTTTGGAACCGGGACTTTTGGGGTTCGAACATAGAGTGGATGGGAGAATCTTTGAGCTGGGTTTGGATAAACCGGGCCCGGCTGTAGAGTTGATGCATGGTGGTGATGTCATTCATCGCCAGGATGTTTCTGTAGGCAGGCGTGGCATTGGCGATGATGATCTTCACCTTCTCCCCTCTGGAAGATACCTCGGAACTCTGGTGGCCATTTGCCTCCACCTATCGGCATACGAGGCAAAATCCTCGTCCGACTTCATCTTCTCAGCCATGAGATCTGTAAGGGAGTATTCGGGCCCGACCCTATCTTGGAATTGTTCGAGGAATTTGGCCTTCATGACAGAGAAGTCTTCAGCGTCCTCAGGTAGCAGGGAGTAGAACCAATCTAGGGCATGCCCGTCCAGCGACCGGCGGAAGAGATATGCCATGAGGCGGCGATCATGCTGGTAGGAGGCGGACTCATAGATAAAGTCTTTGATATGGGTATAGGGATTGCCTGAGCCGTTGTATTTGCGGTACTTCGGTAGCTCGGATGGAGAGGGGACCCATAGGCCATTGAAATTTGGCATGTGCACATCGTGGTGCTGCCTAGGGTCGACTTGCTTTCGGAGCTCTTGGAGCTCCTTCTTGATGGATGCCCACTCGGACATCATGTCCGGTGCGGCGGATGGTTGAGCGTACATGGACGAGGCATGAGAGGTGGGCCTAGCACGAGGCTCAGGGTGATGAGGGGAGTAGCATGGCTGATACGGCGGAGACCAGGGTCTCGACTCACAGGGCAGGTACTGCTCTGACTCAAAGGGCGTGAACCGGATGGTCCGCGGCCGGATAGGCGTGTTGTCGGCTTGTCCCACGACAACGTGGGGGCCGGAGGCAGCTGCTGCGGGGCGTGATGCGCCCGCTCTAGGTGAGGGTGAGGAGGCGGCCTTTCCTTTGAGGGCCGTCATGAGGGTTTGGATCTGGGACTGATCAAGCTGAGGAATTAGGCACAAGAGCTGAGTGGCTTGATCGTCCGACTGAGGAGGATGGGTGTTCTGAGACGGGCCGCCATTGCTGTGATGGTGACCTTCAGAGGTATGGACAGTAGCGACCCAGGGCGGGGCCGACTCCCCGAAGAGATCGTGAGGAAGGGAGTCCTCGTAGTCTTGGGAGGTGTAGAGGGCAGGGTCCTGCTTCTCATCGTAGACCGGGTTCAGATATGACTCCATATTTGACATGTGAGCACAAAAGATGGGGAAAGCTTTTCCAGACTTGAGAGAGACGACCTAACCTAGACAGACTCTCAGTTTCCTAAACACACAATCCTATGCAGACAAAAGGAAAGAGAAAACGTCTCACCCAAAGAAAGCAATTGGCAATGATGATGGTTTCTTTTAATTGGTTCAAGTTTGCCTTTTAGCGATTTGACTTTTAGCAACTTCTCTCCAAATAAGGAAGGGTTTCCTAAATGGGAGAAGGCTTCCGACTCCAGGTATGACTAGGATTCTCTCTACCTTGCCAAAATGAGTTAGACTCGATCCTAGGTGGCGACTGGTACAACCAGCCCGGCGACGACTGGTACAACCAGCCCGGCGACCGTGTGGGAATCCACGGTCAGCGGGGACTTACGGAGGCCCTTACGCGAGTGCTCTAGTCGGACACAAGGAGCATGTGGCCGAGAGAGCGAGCGTCGTTGAGGAGGAAACCTATGCTACGAATATGGAAGATGTATGCAAATCCTATGTGCACCGGAGTGCATGCAAAAATTCTAACCTAGTACTAACACAACAAGAATTAGGGCTAAATGCTCTCAGAGGCAGAAGGCGACGAGATAGCTGTCGCGACCAAAATCGCGACAATCAGCCCGTCGCTTTCCTTCTCACAGTGGACAGAGGGCAATTAAGTCCTAATTACGCACGAAAAATCAAGCAACCCTATAACATACAAGACTAGCAATCTCTCAAGAGCATGGAAAAGGCATGGTATGATGAAATATGGATGGAGTATGTGAAAGTAAACCCAAATTTGCAAAGAAATTCAAGGACCAGGGTACTGACCTGAATGCGACTGGACCACCGTCGTCTTCTGTATCGCGACAATGGCCGTGTCGCTTTCTCCGCAGACTCAACAAATCTTAAATAAATCAAGCAAGCATAGGGGCAGACTGTGTACCTGATAGCGACGCGACTTCTGTCGCCTTCCCTTATCGCGACGCCGCCTACGTCGTCTTCGCACAGCACACAGAAGACAAAAACAGACAAGGAAGGATGCTGTGTACTAACTTGATTGCGACGTGCCATATGTTACTAAGCAGATAGCGACGCCTTCATTGTCGCCATCTCACCCAGAATCACAGAGCACTGACAAACTCAAAGGAAGAGAACCAAAAATGGAAAACTAACCACACAACACACCTGTTAGATGATAGGGACGGCAGGGAAAAGGAAGAACAAGTGTGATGAGCACAAGTTGTCCCACCGTGATCACCAAAAGGTGTAATCACGGGATTTGTATCCCCTTTTGAATTGATTATGAATATGAGAGGGACTAGGAATTTACCAGTGATCGCCACCAATGCAGTGCCTTTTGATGTTCAGATGGAGGGCTGACTACCTTGGAAAGGAAAAGTGAAGGGGAAGGCGTACCTGATAATGCGACAGGATGGGCGTCGCGATGCTTTCTTCTGAACGCGACGTAGGAAGGGGTGCCTTCTTGATCGCGACACAGTAGTCGTCGCCTTGCTCTTCAGGGGATGGAGATGTGGGTTCTTCGTCTTCCTGCTCCTCAGCCGGCCAAGGGACAGGAGCCTCACCTTGCTCTGACCTTTAAACGCCTGCCAAAGTGATTTAAACAAACAAGAAACCCATTAGAATTCGTGTGTATGAAATCTATTCAATGAAAAAGCACATGAACATGGGCTATTATGGGGGAAACTCACGAGATTGGGGCGTTTAACCCCTGTGGGTGTTAAGAAAGGGTGTGTGTGTCGTGATCTAATGCTAAGCTAGAAAGAAAACGAAGCTATACATGCATGAAATCAATGAAATAAAGAGAAGAGGGAAGAAGAGATTGTGTAGCCGCTGGGAAAACGCCCTGGAGGGCTCTTGCTGATCGTCTGGAGGGAGAACTCTCTTCGTGGAAGGTGAAACTCTCTTGCTCAGCGAACTAATGACTCCGGCCTTGCCCAAAAAGATGCAGAGACGAGGTACTTATGGGCGATTATTCCCAACTCGGGTCTGAGAGGAATAATGGGCAAGAGTCCGACTTTGGTTAAGTATGGCTGCGTATGGGCAATTGGAACTTGGAAAGGGACATGTTAGGAAGGTCTCCTCCGAATTTGAGAGGATTTGGATGTGATTTGGACGTCCAAAACATGCAATTTTCATCAATAGCATGTGTCCAAGTTGACTTCGGATTGAGTTTCCTGTTTAAGGTCCAGAATGCGACAGCCTAAGTGTCGCCTTCCTGAATGCGACTCCTCGATATGTCGCCTTCCTCATATGGAAGATGACTTAAGTCATTTTCGATTTTCTGAGGATTTAAAATATGGAATTATGATGGCGACATAGGGGCTGTCATTTTCAGGAAGGCGACCTAGGGCCTGTCGCCTTTTGGGTCTTTTCTGCATTTTGGCATGTAATGTGTCCAATCAGCCATGCACAGCCTTCGGGATGAAATATCGGATTTTATACTCAGAGAGCTATGGTGAAAGAGATTGATTTGACCAGGAAGGGTCCTCCAGGGTGATGAACTAATGGAAATGATGTCATGATCGGAGAAAGCTAGCTTGACGATGATGAGCCAACGTGGGGCGTCAATAATATGACAAGGGATTTTGCTCGACTTATGGGTAAGAAATGGGTTTCTACAGTGATCACATTTTTTATCATCATATGTAGCATATTCATTTCTTTTTATTTGGCGGCCACATCCTTGTGATTACATTAATGATTAACCATGTGTAGATTGTTAAGTTAATACATGACTATGTGTTATATATTGAATTGCTAGTCTTCACCATGTGTTAGATCAATGGATTAATATGTGATTGTCTTGTTTAGAATGCATGTGGTAAGTATATGGATGTGGTCATGAGTTGCTTGCTGAGTCTATTGCCTAGACTCAAACTTGCTAATGCTGCAGGTGAGTCAGTGTAGTTAGAGGTTGAGAAGCTTACGAGGACAAACTTCGCGCAAGACGAGTAGTTTGTGGAGTGGAGATTTAGTGATACCTTGGTGTTTAGAGCTTTATATTTACTTAGTACGTGGTATATTATGTAACGCCCTGAAAAAATTAAAGTGATTTAAAATATAGGAAAGTAGCAATAAATAAAAATGGTGAATAGAAATAAAATAAAAGTCATGGTTAAACCCCCAAAGAAAGGAATCAACAATTTAAAATATATTGGTCCAAGACAACTCTACTTGGGCCAAAGAACAAAACCCAATGTCATTTAACCTCAAAATTCATGACCATAATTATGCAGGAATAGGGAAGGGCAAATTAGGGCTAAAACAAAGGTAACTAGTCATTCATAGCAAGCAAATTTGTACCCAACCATGTTAGGAGGTTTCCTAATAGTCTTGCTACTCCAAATGGGAGGAGAATCCCCAAAACTTAGAAGGGGCCAAGCCAAAACCGCAACCCTCTTTCCTAGTCTAAATGGGACTTGAAATGAACCCTAATCATATAAATAATCGCCATAAGACTAGTTGGGAAGGTTTACCATTGAGTTGGGGTCGTGTGGAGGCGAGCTAGGGCACCAAGAGAGGAGGAGAACGGCCAAGAACCGGAGCTTCTTCTCCAACCGTTCTCTGCTGCAACTAGTGCATTGGTCGGTCTTAGAACTACACAAAGGTAGGTGTTCTCAGGCTTAATCTAAATTTTGCACATACCAATGGAAAAAGCATCGAGTCTAGTTTCATTTGCATGTATTTTCCCCAATTTTTATGAACCATGTGATTCGTACTAAGTGTTTTCCAAAAGTTGTGCATGTGTAGGGCTTTTAGTGTTCTCACTGTGTTTCACGCGAACCAAGACCGAATTGGATCAAACCAAAATCGTGGTTCTCTTCTACTTGATGTCCTCGACACTTTTCATATTTAGAGTTTTGTCTAAAGATCGCTAGATGTTAAGTTATAAGTCTTTCATGAAGGATTGTAGCATTTTCTGTGTTTTTGGGCTAAACCCTAAAATGCGACCAGTGCAGACGTCACGTATTAGGCTCTGGTATCATGACAGGTTAACCCGTCGTGATTGCCTAAAAGGCGACAGCCAATGTCATCGCGGTTTTGAACCTGTTCTGACAGGATCCGATTGCATCTGTAGCACCCCGGGAATTTTAATTCAAAGTAAATGGAAATAAATAATTTCCCTAATATCAGAGTATTTAAAACATACGTATCATTATCGTATGTGCTAAAACACATCGGACAATTCCGTAAAAATTATAAATCAACCCTAAATATATTACTAAATGTTTCACAAAGAAATTTGTGCCAAGAAAAATCATATTATCCATCTCTAAAGTGTTTCGCGACTTATTATCGTAATTCATGAATAAGTCGTAAAATCATTATCACACGTACGTGGATGAGTCAGAAAATTAAATAAAAATCATATATGGACTTCAAATAATATCCTCTAATGATCCATCAAGGAATTTGGTTCAATAAAAATCATTTGGGCTAGGTTTAAGAGTTATTGCGACCGATTATCTAAATAAGGAAACAAGTCGGAAAACCGTTAACACAGAAATACGACGCAATCAAAAATTAAATAAAAGTGTTGGGGAGACTTCCAACATTATATATTGATGACCCATTATCATAATTGGGCCAATGGGCAACATTTGGCCCAAAAATCAAATAAAGCTAGAAAATACATAGAAATTCGTAACCATAAATAAGCTGAAATTAAAAAGAGGCAATTAGAGTTGAATTGGGATGCAATCATGCATTCATGGCAACCCTAATTCGTGCCTAACTATGAGGGGAGGTTTCCTAATGCCTCACACACTCAAAGGGAGGAAGAAATCATCAAAAATAGGAAACCAACATGCCAATCCCGAAACCCTCCTTTCCTAGTTATAATAGGACTCCTAAACACCATGGTTACTTAAATACTCTTCACCCAAACCCAAGGGACGAGTTTATAACTTGCTGGGGTCGTGTGGAGGAGTTCTTGGTGGCTGGGGAGCAGGAGATCGTCCACACCAAGCCGTTCTTCTTCCCCTTCTCGTCTGCTGTGACCTGCACAAACCACCCTCTTGAAGTCGACCAAAGGTGAGTCAAACCTAAACCAAACCTTGCATGGCCTATTCCCCTGGAAAGAGGGTCAAGTCTATGTTCTAACCCAAGTGGAATGCCCAAATTCCATGCAGTATACATGGAGTAGTAAGCGTTTTCCTCCAAGTGGTCTGAACACGGGTTTTTTGGAATAACGGGACTTCTTCAACCCAAAAGGTAGGTTTTCTCGGGCCAAACCTTAACATATCCTATACCAATGTGTAGAGCATCAAGTTAACTTTCATTTCCCACTGATTTCATCATTTTCCATTTAGTACATCATGAGTTATAGGCGTTTTACCAAAGTCGCGCCTGTCAGGGTCCTTTCCTGTTCAAATCGATTTATCATACATCTTGAGGTCGTTTAAAATTATTTAAAAATCATAGTTCGCACCTATTTCATGTTCCCTACAACTTTTATGTTGATACTTTTGTCTAAACGTCATTAGTTAGAGAGTTATAAGCATCGTAAGAAAGCTGCTACAGGAAATTGCGTTTTCGGGTTGCACTTCCTTTTTCATTCTTCATGTTTTTTCATGAGATTCGAGATTGAATTAGATCAAACCACCAACATAAAAGTTCTTCTACTAGGTGTTCTTGACAATTTTCGTGTTGAAAGTTTTATCCCAAAAGCACTATATTAGGGGTTATAAGCCGTATAAATTCCCTATATCAACCCAGTCCAAGTATGAGTCGAACTGGGTGTATTTGGCAACCCAAAACCTCTCTCCAGAAGGCGACGTATCATCCTGTCGCGTTCAGAACGCGACTGGTTTCGTGTCGCGACCTGGCCTCTGCGCAGTGTTCCCTGTAACGTTTTCCATAGACCTCGGATTGACACGCCGTTTTTTTGTTGGATTCCTTATTCAAAGGGCTTAAATGTGGTATATTCATGTGTCAGATTTGCATTTGAAATTAGTGAGTTATGACTCTAGAAGTGGAAGGGTTGGGACTACATCTACTTCCTAAAAGGCATATGTTCCGGTTTCTGTCGTTTTACGCCACTCTTCATATGTGTGAGTTTTGAACTATTATAGAAAGGCTCTACAAGATATTATCATGCTAACCCGAGGTCAGTTTAACATGGTTTCCAGTGTGTAAATTGCATATCTTGTGTTTGAGCATTACATGATGTCTTTTAATGGTTTAAAAGTGATTAACACATTTAAAATCTATAATTACATGAACGATATTCTAATTGCTCTCCTAATGACGTGATCATTCATGCAACTTATGATTTACTCTTCTTACTATTCTAGCTTGACTAAAATGATAATTTTGCTGCCATAAAAATCTTGCAAACCATGATTTGTTAAAGTGCATAGTTTCATGTCATGCCATCATTTTAAGTGCTTTCCGTGAGTTGAGACCGATGCTTTGTGAATTGAGACACGCGTACATCCCTACACACTTACACGTCTAGGCAGCCTTTTCTTGGGAATTCGAAAACTCTCTACCGATCATTCCGAATCGGTAGACTGGTGACCTTTTCTCCAAGGCCTCCGTAAATCTCCTCTGACCATGGATTCCCACATGGCCGACGAGTTGGTTGTACCATTGAAGTTCCTTGGAGATAGCGTGCACTTCCTTTCTCATCTTGTTCTCGTGAGTGTGATTTACAATCTAGACTAAAGCCATTAATGTAAACATTGAACCAAAGTATAAATCATACCGTTATGCTGTCAAATTTATCTCTTGACCATTGTTATCATGAAATCATGTTCAATTACTTAATTACTTGTTCCCATCATCATCATGAACATGACGTTACACATGCTACATCTTGAAACTCTCATTGGCCATTATTAATGACTGTAGGTATCTACATTTAAAATTTTACATGAGATGCTGACAGGGCACGGCATGTGTCCAAGGGCTCCAATCTAGCCCCAATGACGTAGAGTCATAGATATACTGTTAACCATAGGGTATAATGATTACTGGCGTTGCATCTGCGCTGGGAGTACTTTCTTGCTTGTTGAATGATAGATACAATACCACATACACGTGTCCTGGTGTACATTCTTGATGGATCTTTTCTCGATGTACATTAGTGTCTACGTGCCGGATTAGGGTTACTTGATCGTGCTCGTACATTCTTGCTTGCTTTCTTGCGTGATATGGCCATCCTGCATTTAATGCAATTAGTGATATCTTGCGTTCTTGACATCAATTGAAATCTTGCGTGCTTGTACAAAGTGATCTATTGCTAGTTCCAACTCGTTATATTGTTCTAGATCTTGCTCTATCACGATCACTCTCTCTCTAGCTCATATCATGCAACATGTTTTAATGAGTTTTATTCGTACATGCATATCATGACATTCATCGTGCTCACCTAGTCCTAAATTGCTAATCACTTATATCATTGCCCGCACATTGAGATATAAATCCTACTGGGCTAGTTTGCTCATCCCCTACCTTTTACCCAATCTAGGTGACTATGAAGTTCAAGAGGAAGAGCAAGTCGAGGATGGGAATGCGTCCGAGTGATGAGCGTTCCAATTATGAGTCTATCTATAGTTAGTTATTTTGAGTGTTAGAACAATGTAGTAGGAAGTGAGGTATTATGTACTTTCGCTTTTATTGAGTCTTAGTCCTGTAATAGTTTTCATTTTTAATACAATTGAATACAATTTATATTGAGTTCAACATTTGGGCCCTATTGTGATGTGGTGTTGATACATATTTAGTGCGTGCTAGCTGAGAACTGCTGGTTCTGTGATAAACCAGGACACCGAGCTGAGGAATGCTGGAAGAAGCTCGGGGCATGCTTGAGATGTGGTGGTCGTGACCACCGTATTCCTGACTGTCCAATGATGAAGGACCAGCCAGGTAGAGCTCAGAATGCACCACGGCGTCAGGGACGCCTTAATGCTGTCATAGAAGCCGACCTACCCGAGGAAGGGGTATGGTGGAAGGTACCATTTCCATACACTCTCAACCTGCATTTGTGCTTATTGATACTGGAGCTGCTTATTCATTTATTTCCACCACATTTGCTGCAACTCTACCTGTCAAACCTGTCCCCTTGAAATCCATGATCACTGTAGCCTCTCCACTAGGCTCAGAATCTGAACTCACTCACTACTTTCCGAAATGTGAAACTATAATTGGAGGGCACAATCTCCCTGCCGACCTTATCTGTTTAGACATGAAGGGTTATGATGCCATTTTGGGTGTCGATTGGCTAATTGAATATGATGCCGATGTAAACTGTCGCCATAGGAGGGTCACTTTTAAAAGACCAAACCTTCCAACTCTATCACTACTTGGCACCCGTTATCACAAACACCCTATCTTGATATCCTCCTTAAAGGCTTCTAAGCTGATCAACCAGGGTTGTGATGCTTTCCTAGTTTCCATCTTGGCAACTGAAAAGAAGAAACCGACCCTAGAAGACATTCCAATAGCCAGGGACTATCCTGATGTATTTCCAGAGGAATTACCTGGTATACCACCTGAGCGGGAGGTAAACTTCACCATTGAGTTACTCCCTGAGGCAGCCCCTGTTTCGAAAGCCCCGTATCGCATGTCCCCTGTTGAATTGCAGGAGTTGAAGAGACAGATCCAAGAATTGCTAGATCAAGGTTTTATCAGGCCTAGCACATCCCCGTGGGGAGCACCAGTGCTATTTTTCAGAAAGAAGGACGGGACAATGAGGCTATGCATTGATTACCGTCAGTTAAACCAGTTGACAATAAAGAATAAGTATCCACTGCCCCGCATCGACGAGCTGTTTGACCATATCTCCGGTGCACAATATTTCTCCAAGATAGATCTAAGATCAGGCTACCATCAACTAAGAATAAAGGAGGAGGATATTCACAAGTCTGCATTCCGGAGTAGATACGGTCACTATGAGTTCGTGGTCATGCCGTTTGGTTTAACAAATGCTCCAGCGGCTTTCATGCAGCTTATGAACAATATTTATAGGCCATACTTGGACCAGTTTATAGTGGTGTTCATTGATGACATCCTCATTTACTCCAAATCCAAAGAAGAACATGAAGAACACTTGAAGGTTGCTCTGCAAGTGCTCAGAGATAACCAACTCTATGCCAAACTTAGTAAGTGTGAATTCTGGATGGAGGAAGTGTCCTTCCTTGGTCACATCATATCCAAGGAGGGAATCTCCGTGGATCCATCTAAGGTGGAGGCGGTAAAGAACTGGGAAAGGTTGACAACGGTGTCGGAGATTAGGAGCTTTCTGGGGTTAGCCGGTTATTATTGTCGCTTCATTAAGGATTTCTCAAAGATAGCTGTACCATTGACCAGGATTACCCGGAAGGAGAATCTGTTCGCATGGACTGATGAATGTGAAGAAAGTTTCAGGGCATTGAAAGAGCACCTTACCTCAGCACCTGTACTGACCCTACCAGTTGCTGGGGGTAGTTTTGAAGTATACACCGATGCATCCGGGATTGGCCTTGGCTGTGTGCTGATGCAAAATGGGAAAGTTATATGCTACACGTCCAGACAATTGAAGAAGCACGAGGACAATTATCCTGTACATGATCTAGAGCTAGCTGCTGTAGTCTTCGCCTTGAAGATATGGCGTCATTATCTATATGGTGAGAAATTCATTGTGTTTTCTGACCATAAAAGCTTGAAGTATCTGTTTTCGCAACAGGACTTGAATATGAGACAACGGAGGTGGTTGGAGTATCTCAAAGACTTCGACTTCACGATCCAATATCATCCAGGAAAAGCAAATGCTGTGGCAGATGCTCTAAGCAGAAAGCCAATGATTACATTGTCAAGTTTAATAGTAGATGAATGGAAGTTATTAGAAGACTTCGCCAAGTTAAATATTGATGCTGACATCAAAGAAAAGGGATGCTTTGTTGCTAGTGTTAGAGCACAACCCACACTATTGGAGGACATCGTAACACTCCAAGACAATGACCCTGTACTTGTGGAGATTAAGGCTAATTTGGACCAGAGGCCGGATTTCTCATTAACTGAAGATGGAAGGCTATTGTTCTGGGATCGAGTCTGTGTACCCGACCTTGCGGAGACAAAGAAAGTGATTATGGATGAGGCTCACAAGACTAGATATACTATTCATCCTAGAACTACCAAAATGTACCAAGATTTGAAAAGAAGCTTCTGGTGGCCTAATATGAAGAGAGAGGTGGCGGAATATGTCGCCCATTGTTTAACATGTCAAAGGGTCAAGGCGGAACACTTGCGACCCGCAGGTAAACTCAAACCCCTAGAAATTCCGGCATGGAAATGGGAAGGTATAGGGATGGACTTTATTTTCGGACTACCTGTGACGGAACACCTCGGCCAAGCCCGTTAAACCAATAACGTACTTGATCCGAGTCCGCCTCCCGCGAACGGGCCGAAGCCTCGCAAGGGATACCAAACCACAGTCCGTGTAAACACAAAGGAACACACCACATTTTATATATATTTCACAAGTTACATAGCCATATTTCCACAAAACTGAAAAGAAGTACAAGAGCCTGGGGCATACCCCGAGGTACAATTGAGGAAAATAAACAAACTAACTACACTACACTGCTGGAGCTGCTACTACACATCTGGAGGTACCGACCCTGCACCGCTACGGCGCGGCTCTGAACTGGACGACGGTCGTGAAACGTCCTCCTCGCTCTCACCTGTGGGGGTAGGGGTGAGCCTCGCTAGTCATTGGCTCAGTAGGGAACTCTCCCAAAACCGAGCAAACCAAAAACCACAGGTACAACGAAATAAACAGTACCAACAATTTATAGAACAGCTAAGTAGGATATAAAAGCTGTAAAAGTACTCACCGTCTGCCGACTACGAGAATCAACATTAATAATTAAACGGAAAACCAGTATAGGTGTACAAGCTAAAGTAGAGACAGCCAAACACGAGCCACGTGAACTGGTTCGCGACACCAGAAACTGACTCGGACAAGCTAACACAGGTCTACCTCTCAGTCTCGCAGCCACGGACGAAAGGTCCAGCTGCCGCTCCATGTGAAAAGGTCAAACAACTGTGGAGACCAACTAAACACCACCACCTGCATACCACACGGTCACAGGCCCATGCCTGGCACCTCCAGAGACCCTGGCCTGGGCTTGCTAGAGTGAGGCACTGGAAAAGGACTAGCTGGGGACCAGTGTCGACTACTGGTGTCCGTACCCCCAACTACGAGCGCGCTACAAGTGACTAAAAACAAACACAAGTGTCACTGTCCCACTGTCGTTTTTCCCTCAACCGAACGTACAACTCAAACACAGGAGTGAGGGTGTCCAGGTCAGACGACACAGACCTCGACGGTACAACACAAGTACCAGGACAAAGCCCCGAGCTAACAGCCTGGCTCACAAAGAACCTGGGGCACCCAACTAGAGAGGTAACCACGGTAGGCGTCGTACTACTCGCCACGTACACAAAACCACGTGCACGTCACACACAAACCACGTAAAACCTCACGTAAACCACAAGTAACAACGGTCCACTACACGTGAACCCAACTGGACTCGCGTGAACAACACGCAGCCACGAAAGTAAGTAACTCACTGCATATCCCATATGCTAAATACAGTACTTTGTGCACTCAGTGCACCACAGGTGCCAACGCACCACTTATTATCGACAAATACCTCAAATAGCCTTTTCTGCTTATATACAAGTAGGCGGCCACATCGACTGCCGCTTACAGGAAGTAGACGGCAGTGGATCTGGCCGTCTATATCCTGGCTGATGAACTTGGCGACAGTCGATGTTGACGCCAAGTTCTTCGGCCACTACTCCTGCAGAAACCCTAAATCGATTCTACAGGTTTTACAATCATGAAAACAACGAGAAAACTTGAGGAAACCATTTTCCAAGCTAAACATACATCATTTAAGATTTAAACTACATGAATTAACCATTAAATTCCATTAAACCACCCTTAGAACCCCACATGGATACCATGACCCGAAATTGCCACTTTCATGCAGTTTCATGCTTTCTATTTATTTTATTACACCCTATAGGTACTACAAGGGTCATTCCCTACCTCAGAACACGCTAAAACCTCCCGCAATCTCCCGGTTCACACCGAACCCTCCGCGAGCTCCCACGGGAATTGCACCACGCCACGGTGTTTCCTCGCGCGATTCGGCAACGCCACATGTCCCACGATCCTCCAAGCACCCTTCAGTACCTGTTGGAAGCTTTAGGAACACTGGGACAAGAAGCTGGGGCAAGGGAGAATGAGAACCAGATGAAGAGCCTGCTCTCGGGTGACCCTATAACCTGCAGAATCCTCAGGTTGGCGTCAACCCCTCTACCGCCAATGGCAACCGCCACCACAAACGTCCACATCCTATGCCGTTAAGTTCATATCTTAACGTCACTTTACATGGACGTTAACTCATTAAACGTCCATATCTGGCCGTCAATCTGCAACCAACAGCAGCCAATGCTGTTCTGTTTAAGGTTCCAAACCTGCACATCCCGCTAACCTGCACCAAACCTGATCAACCACACATCCAAACCACACAACACTGGCCTCACAGCGACCATCACAACCATTATACACATGATCCGCATGGATCCGAAAAGCACGCGACGTTACACTACCCAAATCTAGAAGTGGATTCGATGGTATCTGGGTTATAGTCGACCGCTTAACTAAGTCGGCTCACTTCTTGCCAGTGAAGAATAAGTGGTCAGTAGATGTTCTAACCGCATTGTATGTAAAGGAAATAGTCAGATTACATGGAGTACCGGTGTCTATCGTGTCTGATAGAGACCCTAGGTTCACATCCCACTTTTGGAAAGGACTGCATTACTCCTTGGGATCTAAACTAAACTTTAGCACGGCTTTCCATCCACAGACAGATGGTCAGACGGAGAGAACCAACCAGGTCATTGAAGATATGCTTAGAGCATGTGTCCTAGATTTTGGAGGTAGCTAGCACGAGCCCTTATCTCTGGTGGAGTTCGCTTAGAATAATAGCTATCAAGCTAGCATTCAAATGGCACCATTTGAAGCACTCTATGGCAGGAGTTGCCGATCTCTAATATGCTGGTTTGAAGTTGGCGAAAACAAATGTTAGGACCAGAGATGATAAGGGAAACCACAGAGAAGGTAAAGCTTATTAAAGAAAGAATGGCAGTGGCGCAGCAAAGACAAAAGGCATATGCAGATAACAGAAGGAGAGACCTGGAGTTTCAGGTGGGTGAACATGTATTCTTAAAGGTGTCTCCAGGCCGTGGGATTAGGCGTTTTGGCATTATGGGCAAGTTGTCACCAAGGTTTGTCGGGCCTTTCGAAATCCTCGAAAGAGTCGGCGAGGTGGCATATCGTCTTGCTTTACCACCACAAATGGACAGAATACACAATGTGTTCCACATATCCATGTTGAAAAAGTATGTACGAGACCCATGGCATGTCATAGAATACGAGCTTCTGGAGTTCAACAAAGACGGAACATATCAAGAGAAGCCAATTAAGATCGTGGATCGGGAACTGCGCCAACTAAGGAACAAGGTTATTCCACTAGTAAGGGTTAGATGGAATCAACGCATGGATGAGGATGACACGTGGGAAACCGAGGAAGCAATGTGCAAAAGATATCCAGAGTTATTCACAAGTAAGTACGCCTCACTTGTACGATAATTTTCTATACATGAATTTGGAGACCAAATTCTCTTAAGTGGGGGAGGGTGTAGCACCCCGGAATTTTAATTCAAAGTAAATGGAAATAAATAATTTCCCTAATATCAGAGTATTTAAAACATACGTATCATTATCGTATGTGCTAAAACACATCGGAAAATTCCGTAAAAAATTATAAATCAACCCTAAATATTATTACTAAATGTTTCACAAAGAAATTTGTGCCAAGAAAAATCAGATTATCCAAGTCTAAAGTGTTTCGCGACTTATTATCGTAATTCATGAATAAGTCATAAAATCATTATCACACGTACGTGGATGAGTCAGAAAATTAAATAAAAATCATATATGGACTTCAAATAATATCCTATAATGACCCATCAAGGAATTTGGTTCAATAAAAATCATTTGGGCTAGGTTTAAGAGTTATTGCGACCGATTATCTAAATAAGGAAACAAGTCGGAAAACTGTTAACACGGAAATACGACGCAATCAAAAATTAAATAAAAGTGTTGGGGAGACTTTCAACATTATATTGATGACCCATTATCATAATTGGGCCAATGGACAACATTTGGCCCAAAAATCAAATAAAGCTAGAAAATACATAGAAATTCGTAACCATAAATAAGCTGAAATAAAAAGAGGCAATTAGAGTTGAATTGGGATGCAATCATGCATTCATGGAAACCCTAATTCGTGCCTAACTATGAGGGGAGGTTTCCTAATGCCTCACACACTCAAAGGGAGGAAGAAATCATCAAAAATAGGAAACCAACATGCCAATCCCGAAACCCTCCTTTCCTAGTTATAATAGGACTCCTAAACACCATGGTTACTTAAATACTCTTCACCCAAACCCTAGGGACGAGTTTATAACTTGCTGGGGTCGTGTGGAGGAGTTCTTGGTGGCTAGGGAGCAGGAGATCGTCCACACCAAGCCGTTCTTCTTCCCCTTCTCATCTGTTGTGACCTGCACAAACCACCCTCTTGAAGTCGACCAAAGGTGAGTCAAACCTAAACCAAAACTTGCAAGGCCTATACCCCTAGAAAGAGGGTCAAGTCTACGTTCTAACCCAAGTGGAATGCCCAAATTCCATGCAGTATACACAGAGTAGTAAGCGTTTTCCTCCAAGTGGTCTGAACACGGGATTTCTGGAATAACAGGACTTCATCAACCCAAAAGGTAGGTTTTCTCGGGCCAAACCTTAACATATCCTATATCAATGTGTAGAGCATCAAGTTAACTTTCATTTCCCGCTGATTTCATCATTTTCCATTTAGTACATCATGAGTTATAGGCATTTTGCCAAAGTCGCGCCTGTCAGGGTCCTTTCCTGTTCAAGTCGATTTATCATACATCTTGAGGTCGTTTAAAATTATTTAAAAATCATAGTTCGCACCTATTTCATGTTCCCTACAACTTTTATGTTGAGACTTTTGTCTAAATGTCATTAGTTAGAGAGTTATAAGCGTCGTAAGAAAGCCGCTATAGGAAATTGCGTTTTCGGGTTGCACTTCCTTTTTCGTTCTTCATGTTTTTTCATGAGATTCGAGATCGAATTAGATCAAACCACCAACATTAAAGTTCTTCTACTAGATGTTCTTGACAATTTTCGTGTTGAAAGTTTTATCCCAAAAGCACTAGATTAGAGTTATAAGCCGTATAAGTTCCCTATATCAACCCAGTCCAAGTATGAGTCGAACTGAGTGTATTTGGCAACCCAAAACCTCTCTCCAGAAGGCGACGTATCATCCTGTCGCGTTCAGAACGCGACTGGTTTCGTGTCGCGACCTGGCCTCTGCGCAGTGTTCTCTTAAATGGCTGTAACTTTTTCTATAGACCTCGGATTGACGCGCCATTTTTTTGTTGGATTCCTTATTCAAAGGGCGTAAATGTGGTATATTCATGTGTCAGATTTGCATTTGAAATTAGTGAGTTATGACTCTAGAAGTGGAGGGTTGGGACTACATCTACTTCCTAAAAGGCATATGTTCCGGTTTCTGTCGTTTTACGCCACTCTTCATATGTATGAGTTTTGAACTATTATAAAAAGGTTCTACAAGATATTATCATGCTAACCCGAGGTCAGTTTAACATGGTTTCCAGTGTGTAAATTGCATATCTTGTGTCTGAGCATTATATGATGTCTTTTAATGGCTTAAAAGTGATTAACACATTTAAAATATATAATTACATGAACGATATTCTAATTGCTCTCCTAATGACGTGATCATTCATGCAACTTATGATTTACTCTTCTTACTATTCTAGCTTGACTAAAATGATAATTTTTCTGCCATAAAAATCTTGCAAACCATGATTTGTTAAAGTGCATAATTTCATGTCATGCCATCATTTTAAGTGCTTTCCGTGAGTTGAGACCGATGCTTTGTGAATTGAGACACGCGTACATCCCTACACACTTACACGTCTAGGCAGCCTTTTCTTGGAAATTTGGAAACTCTTTACCGATCATTCCGAATCGGTAGACTAGTGACCTTTTCTCCAAGGCCTCCGTAAATCTCCTTTGACCATGGATTCCCACATGGCCGACGAGTTGGTTGTACCATTGAAGTTCCCTGGAGATAGCGTGCACTTCCTTTCTCATCTTGTTCTCGTGAGTGTGATTTACAATCTAGACTAAAGCCATTAATGTAAACATTGAACCAAAGTATAAATCATACCGTTATGCTGTCAAATTTATCTCTTGACCATTGTTATCATGAAATCATGTTCAATTACTTAATTACTTGTTCCCATCATCATCATGACGTTACACATGCTACATCTTGAAACTCTCATTGGCCATTATTAATGACTGTGGGTATCTACATTTAAAATTTTACATGAGATGCTGACAGGGCACGGCATGTGTCCAAGGGCTCCAATCTAGCCCCAATGATGGCGAGTCATAGATATACTGTTAACCATGGGGTATAATGATTACTGGCATTGCATCTGCGCTGGGAGTACTTTCTTGCTTGTTGAATGATAGATACAATACCACATACACGTGTCTTGGTGTACATTCTTGATGGATCTTTTCTCGGTGTACATTAGTGTCTACGTGCCGGATTAGTGTTACTTGATCGTGCTCGTACATTCTTGCTTGTTTGCTTGCGTGATATGGCCATCCTGCATTTAATGCAATTAGTGATATCTTGCGTTCTTGACATCAATTGAAATCTTGCGTGCTTGTACAAAGTGATCTATTGCTATTTCCAACTCGTTATATTGTTCTAGATCT
Source organism: Colocasia esculenta (assembly GCA_014218235.1). NCBI lineage: Eukaryota > Viridiplantae > Streptophyta > Magnoliopsida > Alismatales > Araceae > Colocasia > Colocasia esculenta. The sequence continues at coordinate 82,239,635 of CM024754.1, read as the reverse complement.
TGCTCTATCACGATCACTCTCTCTCTAGCTCATATCATGCAACATGTTTTAATGAGTTTTATTCGTACATGCATATCATGACATTCATCATGCTTACCTAGTCCTAAATTGCTAATCACTTATATCATTGCCCGCACATTGAAATATAAATCCTACTGGGCTAGTTTGCTCATCCCCTACCTTTTACCCAATCTAGGTGACTATGAAGTTCAAGAGGAAGAGTAAGTCGAGGATGGGAATGCGTCCGATTGATGAGCGTTCCAATTATGAGTCTATCTATAGTTAGTTATTTTGAGTGTTAGAACAATGTAGTAGGAAGTGAGGTATTATGTACTTTCGCTTTTATTGAGTCTTAGTCCTGTAATAGTTTTCATTTTTAATACAATTGAATACAATTTATATTGAGTTCAACATTTGGGCCCTATTGTGATGTGGTGTTGATACACATTTAGTGCGTGCTAGCTAGAGGCTTATTTGCCGACTGTTCACGTCTCGGAATATCGACTCGAATTATTCGAACTAATATCCGCTGCGTAATTCTCGGGACGTGACAGCATCAAACTAAGTGTAGCATCGTTTTCACTGCATGTCAAGAACGCGACCATGTATGTCGTCGCGATTCTACTGTTTTTCTCGCCCTTGGTTTTCGTGTCTAATTCGTATTTAAGAAGGTTTGCATGAACGCATCGTACATGCACATCGTGTTTTTGCCTAAATCGATTGCCTTAAAATGCGTCAGTGTAAAGCGTCGCGTTTTCGTTCTGAATCGATTTGGTCGCATCGACTCTGTTCTGAATCGATTTGGTCACATCAACTCTGTTCTGAATTGATTTGGTCACATCGACTCTGTTCTGAATCGATTTGGTCGCATTGACTCTGTTCTGAATCGATTTGGTCATATCGACTCTATTTTAAATCGATTTGGTCGTATCGGCTCTATCTAAACACGACCGTTAGAACCGTCGCAATTATGTTCTGAATCGATTTGGTCATATCGACTCTGTCTAAATGCGAGGGTTAGAACCATCACGATTATGTTATGAATCGATTTGGTCATATCGACCTTGTCTAAACACGACCGTTAGACCCACCGCGATTTAGATGACTACCTGAACCCGTGTGTGCACTGTTTTAAACCTTGTGAATTGCGACGACTGTGTTTGTCGCGATTTAAAGGCCAACCCGAGACAGTTTTATTGAGTAGTATAGTCAATCCTATGCATGTCTTACTGTTGTATCATGTTAGAAAGTTAGTCAATGGCCTAAAAATGATCAACCAACATGAAAGTCATAAGAATATGAACATCTATTCTAAGTTAAGAATATGAACATCTATTCTAAGTGTTCTAATTGATTGTTTGACTTCATCTACATGTGATTGATATGAGATAAGAATCTGCCTTGTCCATAATTGAAAAGTGATTATATGCTAAAAGTACAACAACCATGTGATAGATTGAATTGCATACATGTCATGCTTGATTGTTATAAGCTTTCCATCTTAATTTAAACCGAAGGATTGTGGATTCAGACACATTCTACACGACACATTGCACATATAGGCAGCCCTTTCTTGGGGGATTGGAAACTCATGGCCAGTCATTCCGTATAGGAAGTCTAGTGACCTTTCTCTTAAGACCTCCGTAAATCTATGTACTCCTAGTTGGTTGTACCAATGAAGTACCTGGAAGATAGAATGCACTTTTCTTTTTATCATCTTCTCGTGAGAGTGATTTGACATTGAAACTATGCCACTAAGTGTAAAGATTGAACTAATATAATTAAGTCATTATGCTGCCGAAATTTACTCAAGATCATGTCCATTTACCTTGTTCTATATAATCATTGACATGATCCTTAGTACATATTGTTCATTGATTGGAATTCGTATTGGCCATAAATGAATGAATGGAATTACCATAATTTATTGGAACTTCGGTTCACAACCATGCCTGTGCAAATAGGGCCCAGTCTAGTCCTGGGAGGAGCACCCGAAATACTTATAAATCGCAAGAGTATATGATCCATTGAGGTGTCTGGCAATCACCTAATTGAATGCAAGATTGATTTGGGTAATTTCCAAATTATTATTGAATGATTGAATGATTGATTGATTGACTGATTGGACTGTTATATGTCAATGGCCAAATCTATTTTACATGTCATCGTTATTGAATCCAATATGTCATTGTTGACTAGAATTCTATGGAATTCAACTTGAGATATCCATTGAACAAGTTATTGAATATTGAATCTCTTTCATTGATAAATGATCGCACTGTCATCCATCTCATTGTTAATCATTCCGTCCCGCATGCGAATTGTCATTGAGTTTGTCTACTGAACCATCCTACTACATGTTATAGCTTGGAATTGTCACTATCGTTATTGTCATGAGCATTGCATGTTAGTATCTTACCTGTTAAATTGTTAATTCACGTAAAGCATGCCTGCACCATGAGATGTAAATCCTACTAGGCGTTAGTGCACTCACACTTATTTTCCTTAATATTTCAGGTGAAGAATGTGAAGAGGTAGAACATGATGGGGCTGGGGAAGAGTGAAGAGCTTCTCAATGTGCCCGTCTAACTAGCAAGTCAGCTAGGGTGGTTAGAGTCAGAGAGTCTGTAATAGATAGGTTTATTTGCTTTGATGTCATATGCACTTGAAATACATTAATGGGCTCTATGTTTGGCTCTGACTATGTAAAGATTTAATTTAGTTTGATGGAAATGAAATAAAGAGTATTTGGCTGGCAATATTATTGTCTCAAATCTTTTGTTATACTTAGTTGATACTCTGAATTTCTTGACTATGATACTCATACATGTATCGCTCATGCATCCCGATCTTTATTTCCGCTGCTAAATGTCGGGGTGTGATAGTTGGTATCTAAGCCTAGGCTTTCTCTTAAGTTCTCGGCAAACAGGAAATTGCTAGGTTTAGCCAAGACTAAATGTCGACTTGTCAAAAATTAACAGTGACATTGGGATAGAAATATGGGCTGAGGCATATAGTTGGGATTAAGTTGTGATGAAGTTAATATCTAATGCACATAGTGTGGTTATCTTAAAGGATTGCAATGGTCACTACACGAGAAAGAGATATGCAAAGAACGATTGAGACCCTCACTCAAGCCCTACTACAGGCCACCTAAGGAAGAGCGAAAAATCAGGGAGATCTCCATAGGAACTTCACAGTATGAACCCGCCCAGATTTGGGGGTAGCACCGATCTGGATGAGGCCGAGAATTGGCTAAAAGAAATGGAACGTGCGTTCCGCAAAATGGGATGCACAGACGCAAACTAAGTTACTCTGGCTACTTATCAGCTGGAGAGGGAAGCACGTGCCTGGTGAGAGTCGATCGAGGCTACACTAGGAGACGCCCAAGCCACCTGGGCACAATTCCAGAAGTACTTTAACAATAAGTACTTCTCAGATAGAGTGCAGGAGAGAAAGGCGGCGGAGTTTGCCAATCTGAAGCAGCGGGGCCTTTCTGTGGCTGAATATGAGGCTCAGCTCTCTAAACTGGCCTGTTATGCCCCACACTTGGTCCAAACCAAGCGGTTGAAGGCCAAGAGGTTCATGAGCGGTCTAAGGCCCCAGTACATCACACAGATAGGACCAATGGATCTGCAAACATACACAGAGATGGTGAGAAAAGCACTACTACTTGAGGACTCACTAGCCATCGCTGAGAACATCAAAAACAACATGGTAAAAAGGGAATAGGGAACAGTACCCAAAAGGCCACCAGTTGTGGTCGGGACAAAGAGGCTGATTGGCCAAGCTGGGAACCCATCTATGAAGAAGTTCAGAGATGGCGGCAATCAACAGGCCCCCATCAACAGTGAATTATGTAAACACTGTGACAAGGCTAGTCACAGGCTGGAAGGCATTGGGGAGATGCTTACACTGCAGAAGCCAGAGTCACAAGATCTCTAACTGTCTGCGTATGATGAATCAGACACCGGCAACACCTCAAGGAGGCTAAAAGCACCAAGGCAGGCTGCAGCCATTGCAAGAATCAACTACATCAGAGGAAGGTGGTGTGGTGGAAGGTACTCTTACTATTCTCTCCCGTTTTGCATTTGTTCTATCCGATACGGGAATTACTCATTCCTTCATATTACAAACATTTGCTGATACCTTACTTAAAAAACTCATTCCAATGAAATCTGGAATAGTCGTGTCAACCCCTATTGGTCTTGGCACCAAACATAGAAACCGCTATCCATCTAGTGAGGTGTTAATTGGGACTCAAAACCTACCTGCAAATTTAATACGCATGGACATGGAGGGTTATGATGTGATACTAGGAGCAAACTGGTTATCTGAACATGGGGCTAGTGTCAACTGTAAGAAAAGTCGGGTAACATTTAGTCAGCATCCAAAGATAGTGTTCTCGGGAGATAGAAACTGCATGAGACTATCCCTCATCTCTGCACTACAAGCCAAGAGGATGATAAGGAAAGGTTGTATAGCCTTTCTAGCCACAGTTGTCACCACAAAGAAGGAAGTCAAGATTGAGAACATCCCTATTGTCAGCGAGTACTCTAATGTATTCCCCGAAGATTTGCCAGGTATTCCTCCTGAACGAGAAGTTGATTTTACCATCGAGTTGGTCCCTGGAGCAGCACCAGTATCTAGGGCACCTTATAGAATGTCCCCCGCGGAGCTGAAGGAATTAAAGGAGCAATTGATGGAACTGCTGGAGAAAGGGTTTATTCGACCAAGCACATCACCATGGGGTGCACCTGTTCTCTTTGTCAAAAAGAAGGATGGGTCGATGAGGTTGTGCATAGACTACAGATAGCTGAACCAGTTAACAATCAAGAACAAATATCCCTTGCCAAGGATTGATGAATTATTTGATCAACTGTCTGGAGCTAAATATTTCTCTAAGATAGATCTCAGATCCGGCTATCATCAATTGAGGATCAAAGGAGAAGATATACACAAGACAGCCTTCTGAAGCAGGTACAAGCATTATGAATTCATTGTTATCTCTTTTGGACTAACAAATACTCCTGCAGTTTTCATGCAGCTGATGAATAGTATTTATCGCCCATACCTCGATAAATTTGTTATGGTGTTTATCGATGATATACTGATCTATTCCAAAACAAAAGAAGAGCATGAGGAACATTTGAGGATTTCATTGCAAATTCTAAGGGAGAATAAATTGTACGCCAAGCTGAGTAAGTGTGAGTTTTGGCTAGAAGAGGTATCCTTCTTGGGACATGTAGTAACCAAGGATGGTATTGCTATTGATCCATCAAAAGTAGAGGCCGTATTGAAGTGGGAAAGACCAACAAGCGTCACGGAGATCAGAAGTTTTCTAGGATTAGCAGGGTATTATAGAAGATTCATAAAGGATTTCTCAAAGATCACAGTGCCATTAACCAAGCTGACTCGGAAGGAAAATCCATTTGTGTGGACCGATAAATGTGAAGAGAGCATTAATAGCTTAAAGAAGTGTCTGACTTCTGCTCCTGTCCTCGCCTCACCCACTGAAGAGGGAGGATTTGAAATCTATTCAAATGCTTCTCGAACAGGTCTAAGATGTGTCCTAATGCAACAAGGAAGGGTAATAGCATATGCCTCAAGACAATTGAAAACCCATGAAGCAAATTATCTCGTACACGGCCTAGAATTAGCAACTGTAGTGTTCGCATTAAAAATATGGAGGCACTACATTTATGTAGAACAATTTAAAGTCTTTTCTGACCATAAGAACCTGAAATACCTCTTCTCACAGAAGGAACTCAACTTGAGGCAAAGAAGGTGGTTAGAATATCTCAAAGATTTTGACTTTTCCATTTAATAACACCCAGGCAAGGCCAACGTAGTGGCAGATGCCCTAAGTAGATAGCCTGGAGCTTTGTTAGCCAGTATGATGCTGGATGAAAGAAGGTTGCTAGAACAATTTGCAAGTCTAAACTTAGACATAGAAGAGGAGGAGGAACAAGTGATGATTTCAAATATCAAGGTACAGTCTGATCTACTCGCTGAGATCAAAAATATGTAGGGAGTAGATCCTTTCTTAGTGGACATTAAAGGGAAGTTAGATCAAAGACCGTATTTTTCTCTAGCACACGATGGAAGGATGTTATTCCAAGGCAGAACCTGTGTACCGGATCACGCAAAACTCAAGTTGAAGCTGCTACGTGAAGCCCATCAGTCAAAGTACACAATTCACCCCAGATCAACAAAAATGTACCAAGACTTAAAGAGGTCTTATTGGTGGACGAATATGAAGAGGGAAGTGGCCGACTTTGTGGCACAATGTTTAACATGCCAGAAAGTTAAAGTTGAGCATTTTAGACTTGCGGGTTATTTACAACCACTAGAAATCCCAGAATGGAAGTGGGATAGTGTTGGTATGGACTTTATCATGGGACTGCCCAAGTCTAGAGGTGGTTTAGATGCAATATGGGTAATAGTAGACAGGTTGACTAAGTCAGCTCATTTCTTGCCAATTAAGATCACGTGGACAGTAGATGTACTGGCTGCACTCTATGTCAAAGAAGTGGTTAGGCTGCATGGGGTTCCGTCTACTATCATATCTGATCGAAACCCCAGATTCACTTCACACTTCTGGAGAGGGTTACAAACAGCATTGAGTACCTAGTTTAATTTTAGTACCGCCTTTCATCTGCAGACAGATGGACTAACAGAAAGAACAAATCAGATAGTGGAAGATATGCTCCGATCTTGTGTGCTTGATTTTAGGGGACGCTGGGATGATCAATTGTTTTTAATTGAGTTTGCATATAATAACAGCTACCAGGCTAGTATCAAGATGGCACCGTTTGAAGCCTTATACGGCAGGAGTTGTAGATCACCTCTTTGTTGGGAGGAAGTTGGGGAGAACCAATGGGTTGGACCCGACTTGGTGGAAGCAACTGTCAGGAAGGTACAAGTGATTCGAGAACATCTGAAGATAGCACAGTCAAGGCAGAAAAGTTATGCAAACAAGAGGAGAAGAGAGCTGGAATTTCAGATCGGTGACCATGTGTTTCTAAAGGTCTCACCTTCACGTGGAATTCAAAGATTTGGGATCAAGGGTAAGATGAGTCCCAGATTTATCGGCCCTTTTGAAATTCTTGAAAGGGTTGGTCAGGTAGCGTACAGACTAGCATTCCCCCCAAAACTGGCAAATGTACAAAACATCTTCCATATATCCATGCTGAGGAAGTACGTGTTCAATGCTGACCATGAAGACTCATAGATTCGAGAAGATTTAACTTATGAGGAGAAGTCGATCAAGCTATTGGATCGGAAACTACAACGACTCAGGAATCGTACCATACCTATGGTGAAGGTCCAATGGAGTCAAGATGGAGTTACCAATGCTACCTAGGAATCGGAGGAAAGAATGAAGAAAAACCACCCGAAATTATTCTCAGGTATGATGCTATACCATCGTGTATAAATTTGGGGACCAAATTTTCTTAAGTGGGAGAGGATGTAATGCCCCAAAAAATTAAAGTGATTTAAAATATAGGAAAATAGCAATAAATAAATATGGTGAATAGAAATAAAATAAATGTCATGGTTAAACCCCCAAAGAAAGGAATCAACCATTTAAAATATATTGGGCCAAGACAATCTCTACTTGGGCCAAAGAACAAAACCCAATGTCATTTAACCCCAAAATTCATGACCATAATTATGCAGAATAGAGAAGGGCAAATTAGGGCTAAAACAAAGGTAATTAGTCATTCATAGCAAGCAAATTCGTACCCAGCCATGTTAGGAGGTTTCCTAATAGTCTTGCTACTCCAAATGGGAGGAGAATCCCCAAAACTTAGAAGGGGCCAAGCCAAAACCGCAACCCTCTTTCCTAGTCTAAATGGGACTTGAAATTAACCCTAATCATATAAATAGTTTCCATAAGACTAGTTGGGAAGGTTTACCATTGAGTTGGGGTCGTGTGGAGGCGATCTAGGGCACCAGGAGAGGAGGAGAACGACCAAGAATCGAAGCTTCTTCTTCAACTGTTCTCTACTGCGACCTGTGCATTGATCGGTCTTAGAACTACACAAAGGTAGGTGTTCTTGAGCTTAATCTAAATTTTGCACATACCAAAGGAAAGAGCATCGAGTCTAGTTCATTTGCATGTATTTTCCCCAATTTTTATGAACCATGTGAGTCGTACTAAGCATTTTCCAAGAGTCATGCATGTGTAGGGCTTCTAGTGTTCTCACTATGTTTCACGCAAACCGAGATAGAATTGGGTCAAACCAAAACTGTGGTTCTCTTGTACTTGATGTCCTCAACACTTTTCATGTTCAGCGTTTTATCTAAAGATCGCTAGATGTCAAGTTATAAGTCTTTCATGAAGGATTGTAGCATTTTCTACGTTTTTGGGCTGAACGATAAACGCGACCAGTGTAGACGTAGCGTATTAGGCTCTAGTATCGCGACAGGTTAACCCGTCGCGATTACCTAAAAGGCGACAGCCTATGTCGTCGTGGTTTTGAACCTGTTCTGATAGGATCCGATTGCATCAAACTAAGTGTAGCATTGTTTTCAGTGCATGTCAAGAGTGTGACCATGTGTGTCGTCGTGATTCTACTATTTTTCCCGCCCTTGGTTTTAGTGTCTAATTTGTATTTAAGAAGGTTTGCATGAATGCGTCGTACATGCAAATCATGTTTCTGCCTAAATCGATTACCTTAAAACGAGTCTGTGTAAACCGTTGCATTTTCGTTCTGAATTGATTTGGTCGCATCGACTCTGTTCTGAATCGATTTGGTCGTATCGACTCTGTTCTGAATCGATTTGGTCGTATCGACTCTGTTCTGAATCGATTTGGTCGCATCGACTCTGTTCTGAATTGATTTGGTCGTATCGACTCTATTCTGAATCGATTTGGTCATATCGGCTCTGTCTAAATGCGACTGTTAGAACCGTAGTGATTATGTTCTGAATTGATTTGGTCATATCGACTCTGTCTAAACGCGACCATTAGAACCATCGTGATTATGTTCTGAATCGATTTGGTCATATTGACCTTGCCTAAACGCGACCGTTAGACCCCTCGCGATTTAGATGGCTGCCTGAACCCGTGTGTGCACTATTTTAAACCTTGTGAATTGCGACGACTGTGTCCGTCGCAATTTAAAGGCCAACCCAAGACAGTTTTATTTAGTACAGTCAACCCTATGCATGTCTTACTATTGTATCATGTTAGAAAGTTAGTCAATGGCCTAAAATGATCAACCAACATGAAAGTCATAAGAATATAAACATCTATTCTAAGGGTTCTAATTGATTGTTTGACTCCATCTACATGTGATTGATATGAGATAAAAATCTGACTTGTCCATAATTGGAAAGTGATTATATGCTAAAAGTACATCAACCATGTGATAGATTGAATTACATACATGTCATGCTTGATTGTTATAAGCTTTTCGTCTTTTTTTAAACCGAAAGATTGTGGATTGAGACATGTTCTACACGACACATTGCACATATAGGCAGCCCTTTCTTGGGGGATTGGAAACTCATGGCCAGTCATTCCGTATCGGCATTCTAGTGACCTTTCTCTTAAGACCTCCGTAAATCTCTGTACTCTATGGATTCCCTCATGGATACCTATTTGGTTGTACCAATGAAGTACCCAAAAGATAGAATGCACTTCTCTTCTTATCATCTTCTCGTGAGAGTGATTTGACATTGAAACTAAGTCACTAAGTGTAAAGATTGAACTAATGTAATTAAGTTATTATGCTGCCGAAATTTACTCAGGATCATGTCCATTTACCTTGTTCTTTATAATCATTGACATGATCCTTAGTACATACTATTCATTGATTGGAATTCGTATTGGCCATAAATGAACGAATAGAATTACCATAATTTATTGGAACTTCGGTTCACAACCATGCCTGTGCAAATAGGGCCCAGTCTGGTCCTGGGAGGAGCACCCGAAATACTTATAAATCGCGAGAGTATATGATCCATTGAGGTGTCTGGCAATCACCTAATTGAATGCAAGATTGATCTGGGTAATTTCCAAATTGTTATTGAATGATTGAATGATTGATTGATTGGACTGTTATATGTGAATGGCCAAATCTATTGTGCATGTCATCGTTATTGAATCCAATATGTCATTGTCCTCTGGAATTCTATGGAATTCAACTTGAGATATCGATTGAACAAGTTATTGAATATTGAATCTCTTTCATTGATAAATGATCGCACTGTCATCCATCTCATTGTTAATCATTTCGTCCCGCATGAGAATTGTGACGGAACGCCTCGGCCAAGCCCGTTAAACCAATAACGTACTTGATCCGAGTCCGCCTCCCGCGAACGGCCGAAGCCTCGCAAGGGATACCAAACCACAGTCCGTGTAAACACAAAGAAACACACCACATTTTATATATATATCACAAGTTACATACCCATATTTCCACTGAACTGAAAGGAAGTACAAGAGCCTGGGGCATACCCGAGGTACAACTGAAGAAAATAAACAACTAACTACACTACACTGCTGGAGCTGCTACTACACAGCTGGAGGTACCGACCCTGCACCGCTACGACGCGGCTCTGAACTGGACGACGGTCGTGAAACGTCCTCCTCGCTCTCACCTGTGGGGGTAGGGGTGAGCCTCGCTAGTCACTGGCTCAGTAGGGAACTTCCCCAAAACCGAGCAAACAAAAACCACAGGTACAAAAGCAATAAACAGTACCAACAATTTATAGAACAACTAAGCAGGATATAAAACTGTAAAAGTACTCACCGTCTGCCGACTATGAAAAACAACTGTAATAATTAAACGGCAAACCAGTACAGGTGTATAAGCTAAAGTAGAGACAGCCAAACACGAGCCACGTGAACTGGTTCGCGACACAAGAAACTAACTCGGACAAGCTAACATAGGTCCACCTCTCAGTCTCGCAGCCACGGACGAAAGGTCCAGCTACCGCTCCACGTGAAAAGTCAAGCAACTGTGGAGACCAACCAAACACCACCACCTGCTGACCACACGATCACAGGCCCATGCCTGGCACCTCTAGAGATCCTGGCCCGGAACTCTCTAGAGTGAGGCACTGGAAAAGGACTAGCTAGGGTCCAGTACGTCTACTGGTGTCCGTACCCCCAACTACGAGCGCGCTACAAGTAACTAAAGACAAACACAAGTGTCACTGTCCCACTGTCGTCTTTCCCTCAGCCGGACGTACAACTCAAACTCAGGAGTGAGGGTGTCCAGGTCAGACGACACAGACCTCGACGGTACAACACAAGTACTGGGACAAAGCCCCGAGCTAACAGTCTGGCTCACAAAGAACCTGGGGCACCCAACTAGAGAGGTAACCACAGTAGGCGTCGTACTACTCGCCACGTACACAAAACCACGTGCACATCACACACAAACCACGTAAAACCTCACGTAAACCACAAGTTACAACGATCCACTACACGTGAACCCAACTGGACTCACGTAAACAATGCGCAGCCACGAAAGTAAGTAACTCACTGTATACCCCGTGTGCTAAATACAGAAACTTTGTGCACTCAGTGCACCACAGGTGCCAATGCACCATTTATTATCGGTAAATACCATAAATAGTCATTTCTGCTTATACACAAATTGGCGGCAACATCAACTGCCGCTTACAAGAAGTAGACGGCAAGGGATCTGGCCGTCTATATCCCAGCTGATGAACTTGGTGACACACGATGTTGACGCCAAGATCCTTAGCCTCTATTCCTGCAGAAACCCTAACCGATCCCACATGCATTCCTGATCCCGAAACCATTGAGGAAATAAGAGGAAACAGTTCCTCTAACATCCATGCACTATAATTAAACTAAAACAACATGCTTTACTACTTAAAATCATCAAACCACCCATTATCCCCACATGGTGCAACTTAATCCGAAAATGCATTAAACATGCCGATTCAGGTGGTTACGTCGTGTTTTAATGTTTCTACAGAGCTAACAGGGTTCGTCCCCTACCTCAGAACACGCTTAAACCTCCTGAATTCTCCCGGTTCACACCGAACCCTCCGCGAGCTCCCACGGGAATTGCACCACGCTACGGCATTTCCTCATCCGATTCGGCAACGCCACACGTCCCACGATCCTCCAACCAGTCTCATGTACCTGTTGGAAGCTTTAGAAACACGGGGACGTGAAGCTGGGGCAAGGGGAAGAGAGAAACAGGTGGGAAACCTGCTCTCGGGTGACCCTATAACCTGCAGAATTCACAGGTTGGCGTCAACCCCTCTGCCGCCAAGGACAACCGCCACCCTAAATGTCCACATCTAATGCCGCCAAGATCATGAAGTCAACGGCACCTTACCTGGACGCCAACAAGTCAATGGCCACCCCTGGCCGCCAACTCCAACCCAACTGCAGCAGGTCCTATTTCATTTCAGGACCAAACCTGCACTTCACCTGAAAAAACCACACATCCACACCATACATTCCACACAACCAACTCACATTGGTCTCACAACGGCCATCACAACCATTACACACATGATCCGCATGGATCCGAAAAGCACGCGACGTTACAAGAATTGTCATTAAGTTTGCCTACTGAACCATCCTACTATATGTTATAGCTTGGAATTGTCACTATCGTTATTGTCATGAGCATTGCATGTTAGTATCTTACATGTTAAATTGTTAATTCACGTAAAGCATGCCCACACCATGAGATGTAAATCCTACTGGGCGTTAGTGCGCTCACACCTGTTTTCCTTAATATTTTAGGTGAAGAATATGAAGAGGTAGAACTTGATGGGGTTGGGGAAGAGTGAAGAGCTTCTCAATGTACCCGTCTAACTAGCAAGTCAGCCAGGATGGTTAGAGTCAGAGAGTTTGTAATAGATAGGTTTATTTCCTTTGATGTCATATGTACTTGAAATACATTAATGGGCCCTATGTTTGGCTCTGACTACGTAAGGTTTTAATTTAGTTTGATGGAAATGAAATAAAGAGTATTTGGCTGGCAATATTATTGTCTCAAATCTTTTGTTATACTGAGTTGATACTCTGAATTACTCGACTGTGATACTCATACATGTATCGCTCATGCATCCCGATCTTTATTTCTGCTGCTAAATGTTGGGGCGTGACATATTATGTAGTTGGACTTTGGATATTTGTACTTTCCACTTTGTTATGGTTGTTGGCCTACGGCAACACAGTTGGAATAATCACCTAGAGAGGGGTGAATAGGTTGATTCTGAAAAACTAAATGCAAATTAAATACTTTAAACTTCGGTTAGTGAATATAATTGTATGCAATAAAGATTAAAGGCGCGGAAGCAATCACACACAAAGAACACACAGAATTTAACATAGTTCGGCCCTTCCCAATGGAAGTCCTACGTCTAGTCCCCAAGAACACTTGGGATTTTGCTAACTCGGGGTATAGTCCCCCCAATGGACTTACTACTAGTTATTAGTAATGACACTTGCAATCTTGTACTAATCTTTTTTGGTAATAATATTAATGGTATTTTGTCACTTTATATTACATACATGAGATGACGTTTACATTGTGATGTCCATAGGTCTGTACAATGGGAATTGGATCATGATGAGATCATGATAATGAGACCATTAATTCTCTTTAACCACAAGTCCTAAATATTCCTAGTCATAGGTTACTCGAGAAGGACATCGAGATAACTGGATAGACCGGTGTGTTGTATTCCCGTCCATATGATGGAGGTAGTTGGTCTCATAGCTACTTGTATAGAGACACTAGGGGTATGGTACAGGTGCTCATTGGTGAATGAGTTCACTGAATGATCCACTTTTGGAATGTTGTATAGTTGATGATATTTGATTGTCAGACAGCAATTCTGCAGTCCCAGTTGTGTAACTGGTCCTTGCACTTGAGACACGAAGGATGCCTTGTTTAAGTACTCCATTCTTTGATACCGGACTTAAAGGTCTAGAAGTTCCAGATCTAGTATAGCCGATCATTGGGAAAGGTAGCCAACCTTACGAAGGCAATTGTATGTCAATAAAAGATCATCCACTCTCGATATCATGAGAGGAATATCCCATGTGTTCTTGCTTAGACAAATCCCTAGTCAGGGTCAATAGGATTGAGAGTGAAAGAGTTCTTCAGGAGAATCTGATAAGAGCGAGAATCAAATGGATTCCGTATAGGCCCAAACAGTACTATGCCTAACATATGGTCTCTGGGATATTAGTTGGATGAGGGACTAAAGGTACACACTAACTGTGGGCAGAAAAGTCCAATATATTTCATCCCCCCTACTATCTGGAGACTATGGCATAGTAGCTTGGTACGTCCATAGTTAATGAGTTGAATGAATTATTATGGAGATAATCACTAAGTTAGAAGGAGTTCTGAGTCAGTAGGGTTCTAACGGGTGCAACTCATAGCCAACTTGGTATTGGGCATAGAGGGTCACACACAAAAGGTGGTTGACACAAAGATGATAGAGGATTGGATAAGAGTTATCCAATAGGCTCTTTTCTAACCAAGGACAGAGACAAGGAGTGACTGTCGCCAGAATGATCCTTGCAATAGGAACCACTGTCACTAGGAAGGTCCTGGCGACAGGATCGACTGTCGTTACGATGGTTCTGGTGACAAGATCGATTGTCGCCAAAACTCCTGGCGACATAATCGAATGTTGCCAAGAGAGTCTTGGTGACAGTGAACTATGTCGCCAACCTTTCTTGATGACATCCTATCTTGTTGTCAAGACAAACATGGCTACTTGTACTCCGATTGTACACAGCATGGCCGCATGATGTGCGGGCCATGCGAGGTTGGTCACCTGCACTCTATACAGGTAGAGGGTGTGGGAGAGAGGTAAAAGCTGAGCTCTCTCCCAACCAACCCTCACTCTCTCTTCCTCTCAGGTGGCTGATGCTCCCTCTCTCCCTCCCATTCTCTTCCTAGCAGAGAAGAGAAAATAGAAAAGAGAGAGCTCTCTCTCTCTCCCGTAGTTGCTATTGATGCTTCTAGTAGCTGCTACTGTTGCTTCTTGCTACAGCTGTTGCTACTCCCGCTACTGCACCTTGGAGGTGCATGAGGGAGAGGATGGCATCGTGAGGAGGAGTTGTTATCATCGAAGACCACCGTATGGACACCATTAGAGGGAGGTTGCATGAGCTCCTTCATCTGGTAAGCCAGGTTCTCTATGTCAGGGGATATACGAGCTCCCCTAGGTGAGAAAGGCTCACCCTTGTATGAATTGCATGAATGTCATGCACCTGAACATCATCTGAGTCAGATAAGTTCTAGTGAGGAATGTAATTTTTTTTAAAAATTACCTTTCTCTACACATTTGATGCCTCTCACACTTCCCTACACTGACAACACCCAGCTCCTTCGCTGGTCTTCTTCTCTTTCCAGGCAAGAAGGAAGCACACTTCTTTTAGAGGCTCAGAAGTAAAACTACTCTAATTCTGGGTGTGAGTGCACCCACTATTTAACCTTAGCTAAGTACTTCTTTTTAGAGCTCAGAAGCCAACTCACTGGTACAAACTTCAGCATGGTTCTCACTGGTACAGACCCTAGGTAGTCTTCCCACACAAGGGGAACACAAAGAACAATCTCTCTACTGGACACAACACCTAGCAACCAATTGGTTTTCTCTTCTCGCAAGAAGAGGAACAAACTTGTCTTTCTTCAGAAAAGAAAGAGCAAGCCGTCGAGATCAAGTCTAGGAGAAAAAGAATTTGACTCTCTTAATCTCGACAGCAACCTAAGAGCTAGAAGATATGAATGAAGCTCAGACTCTCAGGATCACAATTGTAGGATCGAATATGCGGTGATGGAAAAATCTAGAAGGGGGGGTTGAATAGATTTGCAGTGGAAACTTAAGTAATTAAAAAAATTTACTTCAAAATTAAGAGTTCTATCCAATTAAAACCCCACAGATCTGATACACTATCTGTGATTAAAATGTGTGAATCATTTTATCAAGGAGTGTAAGCGTCAAGCAAGTGACTAATGTGTGTGAACAAAATAACAAGTATTGTGTAAGAGAAATCACTATGCAATCATCTAGCGCAGCAAGATCAAACCACAAATCAAACCACTGTGCACAAGGGATTTTTAGGTGGTTTGGAAAACACCTCCAGTGACTTCTACGTCCACCTCCTCACGACGGAGGAAACACACTACTAGAGCACGACAGCTCCAATACACACACTTGAGCACGACGGCTCAAACACACCATTGATCACAACGGCTCAAACACACACTTGAGAAATTTCAGCACAGTTGTGTGAAAAATTCACACAAATAAATAATGTTGTGACCTATATGATCACACATCCACACACAACAGATAGATCAGAAGAACGAATCCTTCTCTTCTTCTTCCTTCACTTCTGCTGCTCTTCTTCTTCTTCTTCTACTACTACTACTCCTCAAGTTTTCTACTCTTGCTCTCTCTCTCTACTACTCTTCTTCTACCTGGCAGCACTCCGGCTTTTCTTCTTGATGTGTTATCTCCTCCAATGAGAAAAATGACTATTTATATCCATATGCCCAAACATCGTACCTAGGGTTTCATGTACCCCAAGTACATTAAGATGGCATGTGTTCTTCACGTGACCTAATCGCTTTCCAAAATGATATAAAGATAAAGGCAATCGATTCCTAATGAAATACTTGACCAATCGATGTGACTTGGTCATCAATCGATGTAAAACATAAGGCAATCGATGTGGATTAGTCAGAAATCGATATATAGATAGTCGATGAACTTCAACTGGTACTTCGACGGATGCTTCATTCAGCTTCAACTGGTGCTCAGTTGGTCAGTAATCAATGTTTCTTTCAGCTTCTACTGACCAAGAGTAAATGTGAACATCTGAATCTATGCTTCGGCTGACTGCGACCAAAACATGATCAGTCGAAGTCCTAGTCGAATCCTGGCTTTGACTGACTGTGACCAAAACGTGATCAGTCGAAGTCCCAGTTGAATCCTGGCTTCTACTGACTGCGACTAAAACGTGATCAGTTGAAGTCCCAGTCAAATTTGGCTTCGACTGACTGCGACCAAAACATGATCAGTCGAAGTCTCAGTCGAATCCTAGCTTCGACTGACTACTTTGTACAATGACGTCAACTTCGGCTGTTAAATTTGTTTATCTTCTACTATTGACTGAATGGACTTTGACTGATCAGTTAAAGTACTTCGGCTGTGTAGTTGAGGTGCTTCGACTGACAGCATTTGAAGCTTGTCTTTGTGCTTGTACTTGTATGGAATAACAATATATCTAATGTCATTATTAAAACACATATCATCAGCAATTGTCATTATCAAGTTGTCATCATTAAAGCACATATGTTTTTTATCAAATCATGTTAGTTGTCATGATCATTATATATACAATGTGAGATATGTGCAACATGTCATTGTCAAGTTGTGTACAATATGTCATCATCAAAATGCACAACACAACAATCTCCTACATATGTACAATATGACATCATCAAAATGTGTATAATATGTCATCATCAAAACACACAGCTCAACAATCTTCCCTTTTTTGATGATGACAAAACATGACAACATTCTTTTACAGAGTAGCATAATTTCTCTCCCTTTTAAACAATAGCAAAAAGAGTGAGATTAACATGCAAGGTACTGTGAATTTCTCCTTTTTGATTTTTATTTTTTAAATTTTCTCTCATTAAAACAAACTCTCCCAAAATCAAGAGTATGAATAGAGGTCTCACAAAATGCACAAATATACGGAATTCTTCCCCTAAGAGAAACAACTCTCCCCCTTTGATAGTATCAGAGTTGTCTACCACCAACTGAATGGGGACCAATAGAAATGATGAGAAACCAATAGTAGTGATGAAACCAATTGATTGGGGCATGAAATCAGAGATCAATAATAAGGTTGCTCCCACTGAATATGAGATTGTATTGCAAAGAGCATGAGCAATTTGATTTTTAAGGAATATGAAAGTATCAAGGTACACAATGATTTTAGTATATGAGAGATAATATAATTGTATCTTTCATAATGTGCAGCAATGGTTAAAAATAAAAATGATTTTTTATTGAGTTCTTATGTCAATTCTTTATCATCAAAAATCACTTTAGAAATTTTATTTATAAACGTGACATGATTTTTGTGACCTAAATTGAGTTATCAAGAGTGTATATCATTAGAAAATCAAGCTTTTGATCTTAACACAATGTAGAATAATAGTTTAACATTCTTGAACAACATGAATTCGATTTTAGGTTAGCTACACATTGTACACCTTTTTCTTTTTATTTTCATTTGATATATTTCAGGAAGTTTAACAAAGAAGATTTAATTCATGCTTTTTTGTGCTAGCACACACCCTTACCCAGTGCAAGAGTGTCTGACTACTAGGCATGCTAATCATTTGTTTGCTTCTTTTGAACAGAGATAACTTAGTAACACCTTTTGACTCAAGTACAACCATGTCTCAAGTGGAATAACCTGGGTACTCAGCGTACTAATGATTGCCCTGTAATTTTCCTTGAAAACTTTCACTACAAGAAAATCAGACATAGCGACCAATTATATCGGACTCTAATCGGTCGCAATTTAGTCACAACAAGCCACAGCGACCGAATTGCCACCGATCAACAACCGAGTGGTTCGGTCGCAATACTCTGGTCTTTATATTGCGACCGACCGTAATCAGTCGCAATATCAGTCGCCAATTTTGGTCGCTAAAATTTGTGACTGATTAGCGACCAACTATAATCAGGCGCTATTTTTAGAGACTGTTGATTTGGGTCGTTATGCGGTCGCTGATATTAGCAACTGATATAGCGACCGATAATAGTCGATCCCTAATCGGTTGCTAAATTCAGAATATTTTTTTATATAAATGAACATAAATGACAAGAAATCACCTGATAAATGACAATAAATCACACAAACCACAATACATCCATCACACAAATCACAATAGCTCATCATGCAAACCACTAGAAACATCTACACAAACCCATGAGGCATCCATCACATAAATCACAACATCCATCACACAAATGAAAATAAATCACAAACCACAATACACACCCATCACAAAATCATAAATTCTCTACGTATGTGTCATCCTGGTCGTCGTCTTCTCCAACGCCTCGTGATGGATGGTCCTGCATGTCATTTATAAAATAATATAATCAAATATTAAATAAGTGAACTATTTTTTCTTTAAAATTAATAGCAAAATGTTTTTCACTTAATTTAATTTGATGAATGATACTTTGAGTGTTTTGTTCAAACCAGTAGTCTAATTTGAACTCCATCAGTTCCTACGGGTTACTTTCAACCCTCAAGTTATGTTGGAACAATCGATAAACTGATTGGACCTATGTTTTAAATTTTGGACCCTCAAACCCAAGTTCATCGATTTTAAACAAAATTAGTTAAGAAAATGAGAAATTGAGTGCCCAGTTCAAACCGAGAGTCTAATTTGGACACTGTGAGTTTCTACAAGTCACTCTCACCTTCCTGGTCATGTTGGAATCATTGACAAATTAATTGGACCTACATTTAGATTTTGACCCTCCCAAACTCGTGTTTATTGACTTTAACCTAAGTTTTTTTTAGAAAATATAAATTTGAGCATCGAGCTTAAATCTGGAGTCTAATTTGGACTCCATCAGTTTCTACAGGTTACTTTCACCTCCCTAGTCGTGTCGGAACAATCGATAACCTGATTAGACCTGTGTTTTCAATTCTGGACCCTCAAACCTAAGTTCACTGATTTTAAACAAAACTAGTTAAGAAAATGAGAAATTGAGTGCCCAGTTCAAATTGGGAGTCTAATTTGGACACTGTCAGTTCTACAAGTCACTCTCACATTCTCGATCGTGTTTGAATCATTGAAAAATTAATCGGACCTACATTTTAGATTTTGACCCTCCCAAACCTGATCAAACAAGTATTTTTAGTCTTGTACCTTCTAAACCCAAATTCTTGCATTTTATAAGATGATATTTAGAGTTGAGAAATAAAAAATCAATCAAATATTCACATGAGTTTTTTGTGTAGGAGGTGCTCTATCACCAAGAAGCCCCACTTGTGTGAGCGTTTGGGAGACGGTCTGAGAGATATTCTAAGTGACGGTGTCGTTGATGATCTCCCTAAATTGCGTTGGAGTCATGGTCGGGGCAGCACTGGAAGAACCATATGGGGCTGCAGGTGTGGTAAACGGGGAGGTCGCATGTGAGATGGAGCTCGAGCATGAGGATATCACCCTGGTCATGCCTAAACTATGACCAAAACCAACATGTGGCCTTTCTTGGGTGCCCCAGATGCTGCAACCAAAATGTCAGGATCCAATTCTGGATGTTGATTGTCATCCCTGTACCTCTCTTCCATTCCTCT
The DNA here is from genome assembly GCA_014218235.1 of Colocasia esculenta. NCBI lineage: Eukaryota > Viridiplantae > Streptophyta > Magnoliopsida > Alismatales > Araceae > Colocasia > Colocasia esculenta. The sequence goes on along the minus strand of CM024754.1, from coordinate 82,219,258 downwards.
ACTATATGACTCCTAAAAAATAAAACAAAACAAAATTATTCTTAATTCTACCTTATGATTTTAAATTAAATAAATTGGCCTATAAACTTACCACTACCTCCTGAGCTTTCTCACTAATGTAATCATTTGTCCCTTTCTTCTTATGAGTTTGATCAAAAAGTTCTTGAAATTAAGGTGGCCGCTTGAGCTGTGTTTCCTATTTTTCAAATAAATCACATTTGTAATATTAGATTTACAAACTTAAAGAATCTAGAAGTGTACTTACCATTTGCACTTTATGCGTTGCAAAAGAGACAAAGCCACCCGTATGTACATTTGCCTCAGGATGTGCAGCTCTGTTTATCTTTGCTTGGGCTCAATTTCCAACCCATTTCTCCCTCCCCCCCATATCCCGCACAACTCCACCCAATACTCTTTTCTCATCCAAATAGGTTCGTGCTCCTTCCACTGGTTCATATCTGTGCTTGCACAAACTCTTTCTGCATTTCATCGAACATTATACAAAAGATGCTTGAAATTTTCTCTTGCAGTGGTTGTCCATGCAGATCTAGCACGTGACTCATCTGAACGCTCTGTGAATTGATGATTCTTCTGCATATTAAAAAAAACTACATAAGAATTAGTGTACTAAACTAAGAATTGAAAGAGACTTTAATTGATAAAATAATTCACATACCATGAACATATCATACAATAAATCCTGAACATGCATCGGAAAATAAAAAAATCGATGGATAGGGCCAGAAAAGTGTGCTTGAATTGTCTTTGTAATAAATTGTGATACTTGGGCTAGCTCTATTTTATTCCTAAAATTGAAAATATTAATACCAAAATGATGAATATATAACAAAAATAGTGCATTACATACCCTTCATTTATCCACACTGTCGGCATCATCTCACTATAACTGCCCTCCCCCTCGTGATGACTCATCTCATCATCAACATGTCCTATACGAATTAATTAGCATAAAGAAAACAAACTATCAAAAATATACCTATAAATGTGAATGAACATATCTGGCTCTGATGGAGGAGGTGTAGATCTACTCGCCATCTGTGATGGAGATGTAGAGGCCGTTGGTTCTATACTACAATGACATAAAGAATTATATTAAACAAATATTACAATGCATACAAATCATGACATATATACATGCTGCCGGTGGTAGAGGTGCAGAGGTCGTAGGTTCTGTAAGGATAGAAATAAGATACCACAATGACATAAAGAATTATATTAAACAAGTACTGTAATGCATACAAATCATGTCACGCCTAGACATTTAGCAGCGGAAATGAATATCAAGATACGTGAGCCATACAAGTATGAGCATCACAGTCGAGTAATTTAGAGTAATGAATAAGTATAAAAAAATATTTGAGACCATAATATTGCCAGCCAAATACTCTTTATTTCATTTCCATCTACTAATTTAGAACCTCACATAATAAAAGCCAACACAGGACCCATTATTGTATTTCAATACGTACAACATCAAGAAAACAATCCTAACTATTATAGACTCTATGGTCTCTATCTTGAGGGCTGACATGACAGGTATGCTTGAGAAGCTCATTACTCTTCCCCAATCTCGTCATTTTCCACTTCTTCATAATCATTACCTGAAAATATTAAGGAGAATAGGTGTGAGCGCACTAGCGCCCAACAGGATTTACATCTCATGGTGCGGGCATGCTTTACGTAATTAACATGTTAACAGGTAAGATGCTATCATACAGTTTACTCTGAATTACTCGACTGTGATACTCATACTTGTATCGCTCATGCATCCCGATATTTATTTCCACTGCTAAATGTCAGGGAGTGACAAATCATGACATATATACCTCCTGTCGGTGGTAGAGGTGCAGAGGTCGTGGGTCCTAGGATAGCAATAAGATACCACAATAACATAAAGAATTATATTAAATAAATACCATAATGCATACAAATCAAAGTATACATACCTTATGCCGGTGGTGGACGTGTAGAAAAGGAAGTAAATCTCCTCCCACTACCCTCTCCCCTCCCATCTAAAGAAGTTGCACGTCGTCATCGAACCATATCTTCAAGTAGTAATAAAATATATACATATTCATCAATAGTGGAAGAAAGGAAGATGTAGAATATTAGAATATCTAGTAAAATTGTCTACCATTAATCAAACATTCTCCATTTCATCTTCAGATGATGGGGATATATCAAATTTGGCATTGGCATCTTCATTATCAGATTCATTTTGATCACTAGTATGTTCCTTTTCATCAGAGTCCCCCAACTCTATTTCATTTTCTTGTGGGTTGTCGTCTTCCACTTCATTCTCTTTAGATAAAGAAAGTTGTTCCACAGATTCATTTTCATTCAAAGTCAGTCAAGTCTGATTGAAAGAATTCGGCATTCACATCCAACTCTATTGTTTCAGTCAAATCCAACTCATAATCTGGGAAAAGCCTTTGTATTAACCTTGCGAACTTCCCACCAATCATTTCTTTCTTTATTTCTAGACGATGGATACTTTGTATAATAGACCTGCTGGGCTTCTGCGGCCAAAATAAATGAATTATAAGTATTCAATTTGGACATATGTCTGATATCGACAATCCCATATGTTGTGTCATTTTGAACAGAATTAGGATCAAACCAATGACACTTAAACAAAAATATATGGTTGTCATCTCCAAGATATTGCAATTCTAAGATCTCCTCAATAATACCATAATAATCACATTCATTTTCATTATATGTACTTCCTTTCACACATATCCCGCTGTTCATCGTTGACTTATTCTGCCCATATTGTCTAGTGTGAAATCTATATCCATTCATAATAAATGCTGGATATGTGCGTGCAACTTTTGATGGGCCATAACTTATCTCTCAAATTCTTTGATCAGTAATGAAACCTTTTTCAACCTACATATAGAGAGCACACTAGTCAAAAATTGACATTGGCCTCACGAGAAGTAAGAGTAATCATGCTTACACGATATTTTAGCCAAGAAGCCAATGATTTCTTTCGTTCTTTTTCAACCTCCACGTTAGTGAGATATGGACATCTTTGAATTAATTCTGAGTCAAATTGTCTATATTACAAATATTAGAGCATTATAAATGGAATGAAAAACAAGAATAAGTTATGGACATAACGTAATGTGAGCAGAGCACTTATGCAACATAAGATTCAACCTCAATACAATTTAAAAGAATATAAATCTTTGAGACGTGCAACTCTCTATCATTTAGTATCCGACTCGAAGAACGTTCATACGCATGACCAGGATACTTAAATGTAGAGAGCCGGTCGAACTGAATGAAGTCTCCCCCATCATCATTATGTGGTGGTCAAGTACAACGTGTTTGTATTTCGGATTCAAAGTACATAGAACAGAAATTTGATATTTCTTCCATAATGTACGCCTCCACAATGGAACCCTCTACCTTTGCCTTATTGCGAACTTTCATTTTCAATTCATGTATGCACCTATAGAACCGTTCATAAGATAATGACTAACATATCACAAGAGGTAGAATTATAAGAAAAAAAAAAGACAAATTACCTCTCAAATGGATACATCCATCTAAATTGTACTGGCCCTCCTACTTTAGCCTCGTATGGTAGGTGTATAAGCAAGTGCTCAATCGATTTGAAGAATGCAGTGGAAATATCTTCTCCAGTCTACAAACTAATCACATTATATTCAATAGTTTCCACATCCTGATACCTTAGCTCTGATGCACACAAAATCTTGAAAACTGACTTAACTCGGTGACTGCTCCCCATATCGACTTCCGCAACATATCACGGAATACAATGGGTCATGACAATCATGACTTTTCATTCCATATTTCCCTCATTTGCATTCACGCAACGAGCAATGTTGGACACATAACCATATGGAAATCTCAATTGTCTTAGCCAAAAGCAGACTTCTTTAATCTATGCAGCTCCAAGGGCGTAAATTGCTTTCGGTTTAACTGTTGCACCATTTCTATCAAGAAGTTCCAGTTCTCGATGTTTACAAAGTATTTTCAAGTCCAAATGAGCTTTCACATTGTCCTTTGTTTTGCCTTTTATGTCCATAATGGTGTTGAACACATTGTCAAAGACATTCTTCTCAACATGCATGATGTCGAGGTTGTGTCATATAAGAAGAGTTGACTAATAAGGCAATTCCTAGAAGATACTCTTTTTGACCCAGTTGTGATCCTTTCCAAATCTAGTGAGTTGTCTTGTGTTGCTCAAAAACTATGCTATATCTAGTAAGTTTTTTACCATTGCCGCTAAATGTGGACCAGACAACCATTCAAAATCAGCTTCCTCCACTTTAATTTTGTTATTTAAGAATGCATTTTTTTGCCTTCTAAAATGATAGTCCCTTGGAAGAAATGGTTGATGACAATCAAACCAACATGACTTGCCACCATACTTAAGTACAAATGATTTAGTACTATCCATACAGTAAGGACATGCTAGTTTTCCACGGGTGCTCCAGCCAGATAACATTCCATATGCAGGAAAGTCACTTATCGTCCACATCAATGTAGCCTTCATAGTGAAATTTTGCTTTCGAGATGCATCATAGGTAGTAGCTCCATCGGTCCATAACAATTTCAACTCATCAATCAATGGCCTGAGATATATGTCTAGTTTTTTTTCCAGGACTTTTTGGGCCAGGGATCAATAAGGATAGAAATATATGCTCTAGTTTCATGCACATGTTCGGCGAAAGGTTGTATGGTGTCACGAAAACTGGCCAACTGTAGTAAGAAGTCACTGAACCTCCAAATAGATTGAAACCATCAGTACATAAACCCAACCTCACATTACGTGACTCTTTTAAGTGACTCCAATCTTCGGCATCTGCAGGATGGCTGATTACATTTTGTTCACGACATACTCTTTCCACATGTCATCTCATATGTTAAGCTATCTTTGATGACATATACATTTGCTACTGTCTCGATGTGAGAGGAAAATACTGCAATGATATATATGGTATATATATCTTTTTGCCTTGAATTGTCCCCGCTCTCAGGCTTGAATCTATCATGACCACACATGGAACAGGATACCTTATTTTTATCCTCTTTATAATATAACATGAAATGATTAGAACATGCATCTATTTTCTCATATCCAAGCTCTAAGTCATTGACCATCTTCTTTGCATGGCAAAAATTATCAGGCAACTTCTCATCTTGTGGCAACATACTTTTGATAATGAGCAACAGACGATCAAAACAAATCTCACTGATGTGAAATTCAGATTTCAAGTTCAATAACTGTGAGACCGCAGACAGTTGAGAGTGATTTTGACATCCATTCTACAATGGCTCATCAGTATCCTTAAGTAGCTGATAAATCTTTCAGTTGTCTTGTTTGGAGGTTCTTCAGTGTGTACATGCTTCTCATCAACATTAAATCATGGACAAGTAGCATCTATGACCATATCAATGTACAAACTTCCACTTCCAATATTGGTAGTCTCGTACGACCATAATATTTCACCATGACATATCTAGTTTGTATAATCTTTAACAAACCCTTTTTTGTATAAATGATGTTGTACCTCCTATGTTGTAAGCCACTTCAAGTTCTTACAGACTAGACAAGGGCATCAGATACGACCCTCACAATCCATAGCTTCAATAGGATTTCTCAATGCAAACTGAATGATCCTCTCAACTCCATTTTTAAATTCCACAGACACCACCTGATCAACTACTCTACGGTACATCCATGAACAATCTTTAGACATTTTTCCTGTGTGAATTAAATGTTAACACATAAAACTTTTGATGAACAGCCTATCTCCATTTATAGATATATTTTGGTGATAAACAAAACCATGGAAATATTTTACTAACACATTTTCTAAAGTTGGTTAAACTCATTTAAATAAAACTCTGTAAGTTGGTTACAGGTATCAAATAAAATAAATTTTTTAAGTTGGTTACACTCATTTAAATTAGAAGTCCAATGCATATGATTTATCTAAATCTACATCGACTACTGTTGTAAGTTCACATCAACTACTATTTTAACAACACATCGATTCTACTTAAACATCGATTACAGTCTACTTAAACATCGACTATGTTTCAACATCGATTACCCTTACATCGATTATGTTTCAACATTGATTTTATTTAAACATCGATTTCATTTAAACATCGATTGCATTTAAAAATCGATTACATTTCAACATCGATTTCACTTAAACATCGATTTCATCTAAACATCGATTTCACTTAAACATTGATTTCACCAAAACATCGATTTCATTCAAACATTGATTACATTTCAACATCGATTTCACTTAAACATCGATTATTGTTTCAACATTGATTTCATTTAAACATTGATTACATTTCAACATCGATTACATTTAAACATCGATTATATTTCAACATCTATTTCAGTTAAACATCGATTTCATTTCAACATCAATTAAAATTCAATATCGATTACATCTCAACATCGATTTCACTTAAACATCGATTATTGTTTCAACATCGATTTCATTTAAACATCGATTACATTTCAACATCGATTTCGCTTAAACATCGATTACATTCCAACATCGATTACGATCACATTGACTTCATTTGAACATCGAATATGTTTAGACATCGACTGACTCTGAACATCAACTCTCTATGAACATCGATTATGTTTATACATCGACTATCCTTTGAACATCGACTATCTCTAAACATCGGCTCTCCTCAAACATCGATTATGTTTTAGACATTAATACCTTGATAATGACCTTTACAATTATTATATTAATTATGGTTTCAAATAAGGTCTCATTAAATATGATAAAATTGTGTTAATCATATTTGTGCTGTTGAGTTATGCTTGAATGACATTCATGATGATAGCATGTTTTTGATAATGACACAATTGATGTTGAAACAATGTGATAAAATGACATGACACTATGACAAAATGTATTAGACATGTGCCTACATGATAACTAATTTATAGCTTCTTTCTTGTAGGAAATTACATGGAGAAGGATGTGCACAACATGAAGAAACCTTAAGCAAAAAAGTTTCTAGATAGAAGAAATCAAACAGCAGCTGTCGACAGCACCACTGCACCTGTTGACAGCCACTGAAGTCCTTCCAACAAACAGGTTCTGGAAAACCCAAGAAAGCAGCAGCTGTTGACAGGCCAGGACACATCTATCGATAGCCATTGAAGATTTCAATCTGAAAGCTTCTGGAAAACCAAGATAACCAGCAGCTGTCGATAGCCAGGTTGCATCTCTCGACAGCCCAGTCCATTGCTCAGAAATCCGATTCTGGAAGACATATGTGTTGCAGTATCTGTCGACAGCCGATGGGCATCTGTCGATAGGAACTTATTATGTCACAACATGTGAGAGACATGTGATCTCTATTAAGGCGTCCTCTTCTCTCATGAATCCCAAGAGTTGTGTGAGACTAGGACACTCCTATATATAGATCTTTTGGACTCCAAATCCCAAACCTAGGAGAACCACAAGAAGGTTTCCAGAGCTCTGCTTCAAGCTTCAAGCCTCAATTATAAGAAGGTTCCCTTGGTTTCTGCTCCAAGTCTCAAGCATCATCAACAAAGAGATCCATCTCAGAAGACAAAGTTGGAGCAAATTCATCCACAAGTCTCAAGCATCAACGTCAGATTTTCTACAACGTGAAGTCTGAAGATCATCTGGACGAAGGACTTGAAGAGTTCATCTGTTCAATCTGTTCTATCACTTTGAACTCTTCCTACACTTTAACTTTTCATATATCTGTGTGTGTGTACTGATTTGAGATCAGTACATGGATCTTGTGAGAGTTTGTGCCTTGTGATCTGTACAAGTGTTCTGTACAGATCATAGTGTGTGTTTTGTGATCTATGCTGGTTTATGCACAGATCTGGTTTGTGTGTGTGGTGTGTTGATCAGATCAAGGCTAGAGGATCTGATCTTTTGTGAACTTGATCTAGCGTGTGTGTGTGTGTGTGGTTGAGCCGTTGTGCTCAAGTGTGTGTGTTGTACTCAACCTTGAGTAGTGTGTCCTCACTGTGTGAGGGTTGGATGTAGGAGTCACTGGTTGTGATTTCCGAACCACCTAAAAATCCCTTGTGCACTGTGGTTTGATATTGTATCATCATTAGATGCATGCATAGGGGATCAGTTAATCTCTTAACAATCACACACTAGTTTGCATCATCTATTTGATCAATCCTCTCACACACGTTGTGTAATCAATCTCATCGGATCAGTAGGGTTTTAATTGAATAGATATCTTAATCCGAAGTAATTTTTAAATTGCTTAAGTTTCCGCTACAAACCTATTCAACCCCCCCTTCTAGCTTTGCCATCACAGAATATCAAATCCTAACATTTGCCTCACAGTTCCTTTCAAATTAATTTTGAAATGCTGAGCATTTCAAATCTTCCCGCGAATTGTCGCGTAGCCTTTACACTAAAGCATTTATTGTTTATCATGGGTACAGTATCTATGCACGTCATCATTTACTGGTTATCACCTTCATGACATATCAGCTAGAACTTTAAATGATGACATAATGGTGTTTCCTCTTTAGTATATCCTCCTACGGTATGGCCAGTGACATTGACTGACAGTTTAGATACATTTGAGTTGTCTATCTTCCAGCATTTATTGTCTGCAGGTTTCGGTATTCACACACATTTACAACATTTGACATATCGTGTTGACTAGAACGAAGAAGATATCCACATGATCTCCCTCTCACCGTGTCTCTATCCAAACATTTATTATCTGCAGATTTTCCGAGTTTCTTACCATGGACCTGCTACAACTGTCAGGAGACACGTTTCTAGATGAGAGACAACAGACACTTCAACAAATACTTCTTTAAGAGAAGATAAATAGAAGTGTGTTGACGCTATGAAGATCATCCTTTCGGATAGAAAGATAGAAGAGCCCGATCCTTCATTCAAAAAAAGTCGCTTGCTCTTAGCTCTCCACAAAGCACTGCTCCTCTGTTTTCCTCTAGAGTGTGAGAGCTTGTTTTAGATTTGAGAGAACATTTTCTTAGTGTAATTCTTTTTGTCTCTCAGTTTCTGCCTCAGATCAAGCATTGTATTATTTCTATTAGCTTGGTCTATGGGCCATCACCTCTTTACTCTTCTTTGAGTGCTCCTCTTCATCTATGAAGAGAGGACCTGCTGTGGAGTGGGTGGTTTCTTTCCTTTTGTAGAAAGGAAGACCCATGGTAACAGGTGGTATATTGCCTCTTCGTGGAGTGAAGAGAAGGTCAGCTAGTGCTAGATGTGTAAGTGTCCTTGAGGGGGACTGTACCCTTGGTTAGTGGAATCCCAAGTTGTTGCTTGGGGACTGGACGTAGGACTCCTTGTGATAGGAGATCTGAACTAGGATAAAATTTATGTTGTTCAGGTGATTGATTTTATCTCTTTATCCACTGCTCATTAAATATAACTGTTTCGTTTAGTGTTTCTAAAGTTATTTTGTCTCAGAATATTTGTAAGATAAATTTTTAGCAATCCATTCACCCTCCCTCTGGGCTTGCAACCTGATCAACAACTTTAACATGTTTAACAAACAAACAAAAAGTCCAACCCTTTCCTCACATTGTCCAACATAGCCATTTTAAATAGGAAAGAAATATTATTTAGATTTTCACTTTTTAACCCATCTGTGAAGGTTTGATCACACGATTAATTACTATATGTGTTGTGTTATTTGTTGAAAATTTTGACAACATCTCCCCACACCTCTCCGACATACCACAAAATATTTATTGATTCAGAACTTTTCTTAAACACTTACTAGTAAGTGGTTAAGAAAATATTCAAAATAAATAAAGGTATATCAAAGAGGAGTGAGAAGATGCAACCAAAATTTTCAACAAAGAACACATACACATATAGTAATTAACCACCTAAGTGAGATCAAACATTAACAAACTATCCAAACAGGGCAATTCAAGACTTTGAGTTTGATAAACACGTTCTTATCATTCAAAATGAGAATATGCACATCAATCCGAAAGTCTTGAATGGGAAGGTTCATTGACACGGGCTTAACGCGCTCTCCTAAGATGCGTGCAATGTTAGGTTGCATCCACGCATCTCGGCTCACATACAACACCCAATTAATTAAATATTGACAAGATAATAGCACATTCTAAAAACAAAAAAAATGTATTCTAAAAACTCTATACATATAAAAAATATCAGCAAGCACATAAAACAAGTAAGATTGACTTTGTGCTGATGATCATTCAACAAGAAAGCTAGAAAGTATATTCAACAAGAAAGCTAGAAAGGAAATTTACGAAGCTAGAAATCAAATTTAGAAAACAAAACATCCAACACATTCATAAGAGCAAAAATCAAATACAGTAGGATGCTATTTAGCTTAATTAGTTATGATATTGTAGGTGTGCATGTAATTATAATTTTAAAATATTGATAATGCATGTACCGCTGCCAAAAATGGGTAGAAGAACATATATAGAAAATTAAAAAAATTGGTACTTCACGTTTCTCATTCAACTTGTGCAGAGCATATATAGAAAACTAACAAAAATGGTACTAAAAAGCTGATATTGTACCTTTGATTAACCTTATGTTTGAAATTTTGGTTGATACATTCGTTTTCTTGGACAAGAATAAGGATGGATATGTTAGTAAGAATGAAATGGTTCAAGATATAAAATGAGATAGCAGCTGGTGAACGCTCTTCAGGACGCATAGCCATAAAAAGATTTGGTTAGTTCTTTATGAGTTTATTCCCTCTTCTCCTGTTGAAAACGAAGATATCACTAAATTCCGGAAAAGCCTGATGATCATTAGATAATGTAAGCTTACCCTATAATCAAAGATCACAGTCTAGATTTTTTATTCTCCTATTTACACATTAGTTAGACATGTGATCATTTTGAATCTGATAGATGGCTTGGTTCTTGTAACGACCCCGGAAACCCGACCCTCAGCCCACGCCGAGGACCCGATTTTTGCGGTCGCCGCCCACGGATCCGGGGACCCGGAAGGGCTATAATATAAATCTAACAGGATATGTAACGGAAGTAAACGTCAACTGCTACACTAGATGCGTACAAGCGGAAACAGAAAAGAGAGCGAGACCGCTGTGTACCGCTCTAAGTATAGTCCCAACGCACTCACGCTAGTACAAGTAAAAAGCAGGGGAAGAACAAATCCCTTAGGGGCATACCCCGAGGGTGACGTACACTGAAAGGGGAACCACTGCTAGCTACGAGGTCCTCGCCTACCGCCCCATCTCCTCCGCTGCCGCTGTTGAGAAGTCTCACCTGGGAAAAAGGAGGGATGAGCTTCACAACAGAAGCTCAGTAGGGACTACCAATCTCCTATTGGCTCTAACAGGCAGAAGAATATATATAACAATTAAAATAACAATAGTTTATATCCTCTACCTACGAACAGAAGTGCGGAAGCGAAGCTACAACTAGCGCGGTACGGAAGTACTACACGGTCGGAAACTCCATACGACTACTCGCCGTGACCACCACACAGCTAGTAAAACATAGACAGGGGGAACCCCGCCTGGACAAGGAACACTAGCTACGGGAAACGCTTCCACTAGTCAAAGGTCAGGTGCGCCCACCGACGTCTTACCCTTGACCCAGGTCCTGACCCTCACGTCTCGTCAGAGCAAGGTAGGACGCAAAACACACAACAGTAACCATCATAGTCTGTCCGGACTATGGTCCCACGCCTGGCCTCTCTAAGCGGTTTCGGCGCCGCAAAGAGCGAGGCAGTGAGAAAAGGACTGGCTAGCCTGCACCAGGTAGAACTCTGGCTGTCCTCGGTGTCCCAGGCCTAACCAAGAGAGCTCTAGAAATGACTCGACGCCGCCATCCAAACCACCATTTTCCCCTCACTCCAGAGTCCATGACTTGAGTACACTCATCGCCTAAACTCTCCCTCTAAGGCGCACGAGGATGGGGGTCCCAGGCAACGATAACAACCTCTCTCACGGGACAAGCCCTCAAGTGCCGAGCACCGGGCGAAGACTAGTGTAGGACCGTACTAGGGAACTAGCACAGGTGCCACGGGTACAATAAAAGAAGCGGAAATGGCGAAGATCAAAACCTATCTCTCAGCTATAGTCACGACGCATCGGGCCATCGTGACACGCGACACCGTCGCGGCGGCCCTGGCCGTCGCAACCAGGTCGTGACACCCAAGAGCATCACGATCATGTCGCGACCAGCCAGGCTGTCGTGACTGTAATCACAGGGATTGTGCTTCCCCTCGACACATTAACGGATATTAAATCTAATGGTATGGAAGTAAGGAATGTGATCGCCACCTAGAGTATTGCCTAAATGAAGAAAATAACACGGGCTAACTACTCTAGGAAAAGAAGAGAAAGGACAGAGGAATACCTGATAACGCGGTCGTCATGGCTGACGCATCTCTTGTCACGTCGCCTTCCCCTGTCGGGTTCTCTTCTGGTGCGGGAGATAATGAGGGAGACCTCCTTCCCTTCCTCCGCCCGGCCAGAGGACGAGAGCTCCTCGTAGAACCTTGTTTGTATGCCTGCCAATCAGAGAGAAACAACAAAGAAAAGCCCTATTAGAACATGATTAGTGTAGCAACTATTCTAAAAAATGAAAGGAAATAAACCAACATGGAAGGGACGAACCTGGGGGTGGTTTTTAAACCCCTAGGGCGTGTGGAAATGCAGGTGGGAAGTGGAATGTAACCTATCTAAAAAGACATAAAAAAATGCATGTAGAAATGAAGGAGAAAGAGAAAGGAAGAAGGTGAGCCCCATTAGGGTGACTCCCTGGCGTGGATGTAGTCCCAAATGGTGTGCAAAGGCTTCAGGAGGATGTTGGAGTCGCCCTCTTCACGCCTTGTGCTCCATTGGTGAAGAAAAAGTGAGGCTTTTTGGAGTGGAATGTGAAGAAGAATGGTGGAAAAGGATGGCTGCGAGGCTAAGTATAGATCAGTAGGAATTTCGACAGCCCTTCGGGGTGAAAAATGGGGGCCTCTCGGTCCTTGAAGAGAAGCCTTGCTTTTATAGGCCCTTGAGAGAGAATATCCCCTTAAAGTAAAGAATAATTAAAAATGGGGGATAAATCACACCCAAAATCGGATGGAGAGTCCTTAGGAGCCTCAAGGAGAGTCCCTAGGGCCCAAATCTCGCCCAAGGGGCTGAGATATTCCCTAGGGATAATGATAAACCCATGGGAAGATAAATAGGAGGTGGTTGCAGAGGCCTGCATGCGCAGCTCCTGTCGTGGCGTATCGTAGGGCCGCGTTACTGAGTCGCAACAGGGAGGGGCGTCGCGATAGCATTGCCCATGTGCATGGATAATGCATGGGCTGTCGCGGCAGCCTAGACCATCGCGACTGAGAGACGCGGCGCCATGATGCGTCGCAACTAGAAAATCGAAATTATTGTGAATTATCAGCCAACCACTTGAAAAGATAAGAGTCATTGATGCTTAAGGACTTTCTCAAAGTGATAATGGGTGGGAATTCAAGGTAATTTAAATTGCTAATGGGCTCAAAACATGGCTAATGATGGGCTCAAGGTGAGTGACCAACTAGGGGCCCACTATGGTGACAAGAAATATGGTTCAACCTATTAGCTAGAATCGGGTGTCTACAGATTGCCCCTCCTTGGCTACCACTTTGCAAGGAAGCGAAGCGGAAATGGAGTGAAGATGTCACGAAGTGACGGCGGAGCGGAGATGATGCGGAGTGGAGTGAAAAGTGGGAACCGAGGTAAAGAGACACCCGATCTGACTAATAGGCAAGTGGAATCTTCGTGAAAGCCCCGAGTTAGCTGCTTGAGCAGAATGCAAAGAAAAGCACAAGTCTGGACGAGAGGGAGAAAAGAAGAGGAAGATCAATCCCTCGATTGAGAGGTACCCTCGCCGATTGGCCTGCAGGTTTCATTTTGGAGGGACGTGCGTGCCAGACAGGTAACTTATGACTCTGTCCTGGGAGTGGTTCGCAACCAAAATGGATCAAGGGAAAAGGAAAATTTGGATAGGTAATCCAGATAGGGAAATTGTTGTCAAACTGACGGGAACAACTCACTCGGAGGCAAACCTTCCGATCCAGAGTGGAGTTGGATTTCTTGTTTGAAAAATGAAGGATGATTGGGCACTCAACAAGGGCTCATCAAAAGTCAGGAGTGAGTCCGGAAAGCTCAAAAGCCTACATGATGCATGCTAGGCTAAAAGTAAAAGAAATCATCAAAATGAATGCAAAGAAAAGAGAAAATATAAAATATATCAAGGATAATATTGCTAAGCCAGATAAGGACAGGTCAAGAGACTACCCACAACCGCAGTGCAGGCCTGAATCCATCGTTCCCGAACTTAAACAACTTAACGGCCTATCCAACGATTCACAATGTGCAGCTAGATTATCACTATTTTTGGTAAAGGAGAACTCAAATCCCAGAACACATTGAAAACCAGCCGGTCCTTGAAGTGATATAATAAGTAGAATACCATATAGTAATGCGGGGAGTAGGGATAGAAATACTTACCTGACTTACCTGTGACGATGTCTCTTTTTGTTTCTTTTGATTTTCTGAATTTTTTTGTGATTTTTAATAGAGAACAGAAATAATAATAACAAATCGAACAACAAATATAAACAAAAAACAAATATACAAAGCACAGACATGAAAACAAATCCTCAGGTAGAGAGGCGACACCTCTAAAGGCCGCGACATAGTCGCGTCGCAGCGACCTGTCGCGACATAATCGCGTCATATCGCGGCATCGCGACTTGGACCCAGCCCTGAAAACGCAAAATTCTGAGGTTTAGACTTATCCTAAGACATCTAGACTAACACTAGGACTCTTAAACCTCTCCTAGTCTTATCCTAACACCTAGATGCGGGATTAGAGTGGGATTGCACCTCTCTAGAGTTTATAAAAGGGAGGTTTAAGGGATTAATCCCGCAGCTATTCTTCTGCTCCCTCTTTTCTTCTAGTTTGTCCAAATTTCTCCCTCTTTGCAGCCATGAAGAGGAGTTACTCTGCTTTCCAGGAAGAGATCCCGCCATACTCTGGTCCCAAGGCGGCACGTGAGTCATATGCTGAACTCCAGCGACTCTCCTCCATCCCGGGACACATATGCATGCGTCCAGAGCTCCAAGTAAGTGCCTTTGTTCCGAATTTCTGAACTTTGCTCTGTTTTCCCCTTTTTTTTTTCTTCGCCTTCTTCTACGCTCTCAACCCACCTCTTCTACTTCTCTTCAGATCTTACTCGGCCATAGGCGGTTCTCCAGGATGCCATGGCTAGCGCCCATGCTCAAGTTGCTGCCGCCGGCGTCCATTAGCCGTTTGAAAGAGTGGGGACTGTCCACTATACTTGCATTGGCGAAGAATCATGACAAGATGGTGCATGCGTGGGAGAGTATCACAGCAC
The DNA here is from genome assembly GCA_014218235.1 of Colocasia esculenta. Taxonomy (NCBI): domain Eukaryota; kingdom Viridiplantae; phylum Streptophyta; class Magnoliopsida; order Alismatales; family Araceae; genus Colocasia; species Colocasia esculenta. The sequence continues at coordinate 82,203,827 of CM024754.1, read as the reverse complement.
TAACGGAATTATGGCACCCGCAAATGCACACGTTCGTCTTCCCCGATTTTGAAGCTACGGTCCTGTTGGAGGAGCTGGAGATTATGCTCGGCCTCCCACGGTACCAGAGGGGCGAAGAACATGCGATTTCATACACCGTGGCGCCCATCAATGCTTGGAGCATTCTGGCGGATATCAATACGAGGAAGATAGATTTGTATTCCATGACGAGAGGTATGTATGTTCATCTTCTTCCAATTACTAAGTGGATTGCTTCTCAGTGCAAGCGCCAGACCAAGAACTACACGGCTATCGCCAAAGTAGCCGCTATTTGCATCTGCGGTGTCATACTCTTCCCGTCATCGGACGGCACCATCTCCTTCGCAAACTTGAGCGTCATTGACTCTATTTCTGAGGGTATGAGCATCGGCCAGGCGGTCTTGGGGTATCTGTACGCGGGCTTGACTTCTGCAGCGACTGGGGGACCTCTTTTCGGCTCCGTCATTGCCCTCGAGCTTTGGATGGGCATGCACATCCAATTTTGAGCTATGGACAATCTGGCCACGGAGTGCAAAACAATGCTCAACCATCCGTTGGCATTCGTGGGCGGCCCTCTCCACATGAGCACCAAGGCATGGTGCAAGACGGCGCAGCTGAAAGGGGTGAAAGCATGGCGAGACTATTTCAGAAAGATGAGCGTAGCCGAGTTCGACATGCGCCCGCGATTTCTGCACAACCGGACGATTCACCTCCCTCAGCGCACCGGGTTGGCGCTAAGGCTATTGGGCAATGAAGTATTGGTGTTACACAACTCGGATCGATGCTATCTTTAGTGCGGCGGAGCTCGCACGGTTCTCCCCATCCTATCACACTACCTGCCCATTCAAAAGCGGAAGATGGGCGACGAGCAGGATGAGCGCGACGTGCGTAGCGCCCTCGTCCATTGGGAAGGATGAGCGATGAGTGTTGTCCAAGCCGAGGTAGAAGAGGACGAGGATGTGATGAAGGAATACATTGAAGCTTTGAAGAAGATTCATCCAGCATCGGGGATTATTTGAAATTCAATTGATTTGATTGTAGGCAAGGAATTAGATGGTAGTTAGGAAAAGAATTTTAGCATTTGTTTGATTGTAGGAAGCATTAGTGCATGTAATGACTTGAATTGGAATGAATAAGACTGAATTTTCTGCAAGCGCAAATGGCTCGGTTTATGTCGCGACGCCTGTGGAGACCGCCTTCATGACGCGTCCAGGTGGGTGGTCGCGGCATGGTCGCGGTCATCTAAACCATCGCGACTCGAACCGACCAATTCAAAAACGCAAGGGCGCCCTTCTTTCTTCCTTTCCAAGCTTTGAAATCCTGAAACCTTGAATCCTCTGAACTCCTTGCCTCCTTACGAGCTTGCTCTCTCGCAACCCGCCCTTGCTTGCTCACCACTTCACCCAAACCAACCCGACGATCGATGGAGGGAGAGAAGAATCCGGGCGAGGGTTCCTCACGGAGGAAACACCAAGTGGAGCGGCAGATGTCCCGGCGCCAGGCGGAGGCGACTCCGGTCGAGGAAGAGGAGGACATCGTGGAAATGGAGGTCGAAGAGGAAGTGGAGGCCCCGACGATAAACGTGGGAGAAGAACGGAAGAAGGGGGCCAAAGTGATGACGTCAGTAAGTGGATCGACCCTAAACCTTGAATGGAACGTGTAGAAGTGGTAGACGGAGCCCCTAGAGGGCCAATGTAGGGCAAGAAGCCCGAGGAAAAGAAGATCGGACAAAGAGGGCTCCGGCCGGTCCGATCCTGAGAACGCGTCAGCCCGACCTATCGCGACAGGATGTCGCGGCGGTCCCGGGCGACGCGACCATGTCGCGGTCAATCTAGCCGACGCGACCTTATCGCGGCCTGTGTAGGTGACGCAATAAGGTCGCGGCGCACCGCACCGTCGCGACAAGGTTGCGTCCTCCAAGGGTGTTGCGACCTGAACCGAACACTAAAAGACAACCTGGTTTTAACAGAACTTGATGCTTACAGAGTGAGATGAGGGCCCGGGTGTCCTGGACGCTCGTCTTGGCTGTCTTTCTGGCATTCCCCCCTTTCCAGCGAGAGAGGGTAGAGGAGATGGGTTTTGGGGAGATCTTCAGGATAGATAGGATGAGGGTGGACCCGGCCCTTACTCAGGCTCTGCGGAGCAGATGGGATGCGGAGGCGGCCGCCTTCGTACTCCCATGGGGGCATATGATCCCCAGCCTGGAGGATGTGAGCCGGATCACAGGGCTCAGAATCTATGGGAGAGCGGTTAGCGGGTTCACCTATCCGTGCTACCAGAGCCTAGCGGAGCGATTGTTAGGACTCCCTGTAGGTCACAGGTCTTCCTTGGTTCCTCGGGTAGCTCTACAGGAGAGTCTGGGGTTATACGAGGTGGGGAAGAATGCCGGGGAGAGTGAGGATGAGTACCTCGAGAGGCTAGTCCGGGTTAGTCGGAGAGAGTTGGCGAGCGAGCCTGGGGCGCAGGCGAACTTGGACTTACGTCGTTTCCTCATCCTCTTCTTGGGTAGACTTTTGTTTGCCACGAGGGGTGACGCAGTCCACTGCCGCTTCCTGCCCCTGCTAGAGGACCTAGGTGAGGTAGGGGGGTATGCTTGGGGAGCAGCCTTTCTAGCGCACCAGTTTGACAGCTTGGGCGCCTCAGAGTGGCAGACTTCTACTAGCGGGTTCTTCCCCTTTCTTCAGGTACACACCTTTCTCTTTAACCTTTTGAAATTTAAACTGCATTTTTCTTAAACTCGCCACCTAACTTGCTTCTCATTTTGTAGGTCTGGGCCTATCTACACCTCCCAGCCTTGGGGAGAGGGGATCTCACACGGCTGGTCCTTGTGCCCATTGCACGCCGTTGGGATTCACGCCGAGATTCACACAATCTCAGGGACCAGCTGGAGTGACTACAGGAGGCTATCGACAGCTACCCCTACCTGGATGTAAGTACCCTTAACCTTTCCCTTCGATTAATTGCTTGATTCCACTGCTCGATGACTGACTGATCTTTGCTTTGCAGGTGGTTTGGCAGCCATATCTGGGGGAGAGTGATGAGGGACAGCCGTGGTTGGTGCCGGCCCGCCCCTAGTTCGGTAGGTCGGTGTGGTTGCATGCACTCAACCTCGTGCTACCTCTTCACTTGTTCCTGTGCCAGCGCTCGTTGGGGCTTCGACAGAGTGCCATGGAGTTCCCTACACGAGACCGGTTCCGTAGATCCGGTCGGAGTTTTCGGGGGCTCCATGACACGACCGACTGGCGCGAGCGGGCGAAGGAACAAATTCAGAACTGGGAGCACCGGGGCAAGGCCGTGAAGTCCACAGCGACCACTGATGATGCGTACCTCCAGGCATATGCCTTGAAGTACGGGGGTAAGGTATACAAGAGCGCCCGACACCAGGTAATGACCCTAAAACCACAACCCTGTGAATTTTGATTTTATAGAATTGGATTAATGATTTGAAATGTGTTGCAGGTAGATGTAGCTGGCGAGATCGCATCGCTCCGAGCTTTACTCTACTCGGCAATGTAGGATCGGGAGGCGGCATAGAGGCAGGCCGCGGAGTTGGTAAGTGTTTACTCCAACTTCAACACTTAACAATATTAAGCTGATTTTGGAAACTGACATGTGCTTTTGCACACAGTGGAGGGAGCTGGAGAGAGTGAGGAGCTCCGGAGCAGGCGGTGCTTCCTCTTCGCGAGGGGCAGGGGGGTCTCCATCGCTTCTGGAGGCTCAGCTGGCAGGAGCGGTGCTGAGGGCCGAGGAGGCTCAGAGGCATCTGGAGGAGCGGGTAAGTACAAAAGCACCTTTAGATTGAAAGCCGTTTAACAGTTGATACTGACCAAATTTGTCACGCCCCGCCAATTTAGCAGCGGAATAAATCGGCGAGAATGTGAACCAAGTACATAGTAGAGAAAATGTACAACAGTTGAATAATTTCAGAGCATCTATTGAACAATAATTGAAATAACTCTTGATTTCATTATAAAATCACTAAGACCATTACAACCACTAATTCGGAGCCAATACATAGGGCTCAATGACATCATTACATTGAAAGGAAATCCAAAGCAATAACTACTAGACTTCTTTGTACTAGGATAAGTTCATGAGTTGACTCCAGGTCGCTCATCACTCTGGTCCTGTCCCATTGGTGCGTGTGACGTCCAAGTCCGATTTACCTGAGACACACAAGATAGATAACGAAGGGTGAGCGATAACGCCCAGTAGGACTTAAATCTCAGGCTCAAGCAGGCTTTAAATAATTAGTGCATTAAATGGCAGAGTAACCAAAGATAGAGCGAGTCATGTAAAGTCGAGAAAGTAAGAGCACAAGTAACATGGTTCAAATAGCAGATGAATCAAGTATAGTACAATGAATAAGATCGAGTCACGAAAGAAAGCAACAACGACACGATAGCAAATAACGTCAACGTCAAGCAATAGCACGACACATGTATAGCAAGGAGAGAGAAAGTAGTTGGCCATATAGAGAGTAAATTGCACTTTGATTGATTTTCTTATCAATCGAAATAGTCTGGCACTTTTGATTAACTTTCGTCAATCGAGATAGTAATTGCACCTTGGTTATCTGAAGATAGCCGATAGAGAGTATAGCACTTGTTTGTCAAAAGATAACGAGAGAATATAGCACTTTGTGTTGATTGTCTTAGATTAATCTTGATAGTATGGCACTTGGATGTAATGCCGACATCCTGATCATTTAACTCCCACGGGCAAATGGCACTTTCGGGCGCTCCCCCCAGGACCTGATCGGGCCCTATTGCGCTGGCATTGGTTTTATTGTTTATCTTTAGACAATCAATTAATGTCCAATTTGAGAGTACCAAGAAATAGATAAGAGCACTAGATGAGTAGATGAGATAGTAGAGTGAACGTGAATAGGTGAGTGAGTAGAGTATAGATGAGAGCTAGTGGACATCATGTAAAACAACGAGTAAACGGCGATAGTAACAGTTGCACAACACACACACATGGTGTTGGCAGTCAGGTGGAACTCACGACTCTACCACTGGCCTTGTTATGCACAGGTCCAGAGGTCCGGTGTGATTCAAGATGAGGGTGAATTTCTAATAGCCGTTTGGATCATATAGATCCCTAAAGGGTATCATAGGTGTTAGGGTACAACCGGCACGTCGACCATGTGGGAATCCATGATCAGAGGAGACTTACGGAGGCCTTGTGCAAGTCACTAGTCCGGCGAAAGGAATATTCGACGGAGAGTTCACCACAAGCCAAGTAAAGTGTGTATATAAAACAAGTGCTCGACGTTCTAGAGGAATTCTAGAACAGTGGAGTGTCGATATCGGTATATAAACAACGCAAGAAACGTATACAAGTCCTTTAAAATAGGGCAATTAATATACTTTATTGCAATAAATTACCCGATACATTATGAGATATTTTATGCCAGATTTCAGTCATATATGGATGGTTCATGTGTGCGCATGTGTAAGAGAAATCATAGCTAGAAATAAGTCGTGAATATGTATTTTAAATCATTCAATGTAGCTCCATTTTTAAAACAAGTTTTTACTGGGGGTATAACGGTAAAAAGGCGTAAGAATTATTTAGAAAGTGACAAAAATAATTTTTATGGGTTTTCATCAAAATCTGGTGAAGGCGACATAGGCCAGTAAGGATTGCGACAGGGGTAGGCAGATCGCGACATGGGTACTGTCGCGACGGCTTGGTGAACGCGACAGAGGCGGGAAAGGGTCGCGACAGGACAGGCACAGGGATAGTGACGGCTTACCTGTCGCTTTCTGAACGTGACAGGTAGGCTGTCGCAATCGGACCCCAGAAGGCGACATATCGGGCCGTCGCTTTCTGGTGTTCTGCGCCTGACTCTGACAGGAGTCAGACCAGACATTGGATTGCGGACCAGAACATTTAAATTTTGATACAGGGTTGTTCAAAAAATCATAACTAATTGTATACACGATGAAAAATCATGAAACCAGTTTTAAATTGACCTAGACATGCAAGGGTACTTCTAGTAATTAGGAATTTGAAAACAATCATGGTATTGACATAGTTCTAACAAGTTGAACAAGAAGCAACTTGATTCCAGGTGCAGCAGAGATGAATGATTTAATTCGGGCAACATGCTTGATAAAAATTAGGGCTTTTAGGGGCGAAAGTTCCCTAATGATCATCAGTATCTCCCATAAAAATTTCAAGGCATGGGATTTAGTAATCATGGAGAACAAGAATTATGAAGAGGGTTCGGGGTCAAGAGAGTTGCAGAACTTCAAAATTCAAGAAGAAAATATTGGCTCGATGGAAAATTATGAAATTTGAGGGTTTTGTTCCTGATGTATGGAAGAATCTACAGACGAAATATTAGGATTTTTTCTTGTGAGAATGCCTACCTTGACTCGATTTGTCTTCTAGGACTTAGAACTCCAAGAAAGAAGGAAGAAGCTTGATGGATCTTCCTCTCCTCGACTTCTCCTCCTCCTTGGCCTCTTCTCCACGTCCAAGAACCCCTTTGCACGAGCTAGGGTCGGCCATGAGGATTTAAGAGGTGTATTTATATAAACACAAGTTCCTATTCCTACTACTACTCAATTTCCTCTTAATTCCGAGATTTCCTAACTCCACCTTTCCTCTCTTGCTTTCCAATCTCTAATTGGGTTAGGATAGTATCTAAATTCGTGTCAGACTATATGGGGTAGGTTTAGGAATCCAATTCCAACTCTAATTGCCACTTTTATTGCTTTAATAACTCCTTTCCAATTATGATATAATTAAACTCCGAATTTAGGATTTTCTTATTATTCTTCTTTTAAAAATCCATCTTATGGCCCAATAAATTTTATATGGTCCATTTATCAAAGCCCATTATTTATTAGATTTTATCTTTTGGGATTTCCCTTTTAATTAGGAAATAATAGAGTTACGAATTTTATTATATTTTTCTTACCTAATTTATTCATGGACTATGAGAGGTTCATTGGTCCAATTCTAATAATGGTTAATCATTTCATGATGTTGGAAGTCTCTCCAACATGATCGTTTAATTTATGAGCGCGTTATTTTTCTGTGTTATCAGTTTTCCGACTTAGTTCCTAATTTGGATTATTAGTCACATTGGACGTACGCTTAGCCAATCGGATTTTTCGTTGCATGAATTTCTTCGTGGAACACTTAGGGATAATATTTGGGGTTGATTTATAATTATTACGAAAATTTCCGGTGTATTCTTGCACATACGATAATGGTATGTATGTTTCTATTATTTCGTTTTTAAAGAAATTATTATTATTTATTATTTTTTTTAAGTATTAAATTTTCCGGGTTGCTACAAAATTTCTTTCGCAGGAGAGGGACTTGCGGCTCACCACCGAGCACGCGATGGACCTACAGGGGTAGAGGGACCAACTGCAGGGGCAGAGGGACCAGCTCCAGGCCCAGAGGGACGAGCTCCAGAGCCAGAGGGACGAGCTCCAGAGGGAGATTCAGACCGAGAGAGGGGAGCGAGACCAGCTGCGTATCCGGGCGGAGGCAGCTGAGGCGCGGGTCGCAGAGGCGACGAGGGAGCTGGCGGCGCTGCAGGTGCGGAGGTCGCCAGGGGATCAGGAGGAGGTCACCCGACTACGCACAGAGCTACTGGCGCAGCAGGCGGTGGTGCGGAGTCTACAGGAGATTATGACGGCGATAGGCCGTTCCCATAGTAGGAGCAGGAGCGGGGCGAGTGCCAGTAGGGCGACGGGCGCCTCGGTAGGGCAGTATTTAGCGGGTTCCTCCAGTCGCCGGAGGAATGAGGAGGAGGAGAGGCGCCGCCGGGGCGAGACGAGTGCCCAGAGCGGTAGGGGTGGCGGCGAGATGCCGCCACCACTAGACCGACAGGAGGGATCCGGGGAGAGTGGTGGTGGTCAGTGAGGAGAGCCACCTCCCCATCTTTTGTACATCTTGTTCATATCTTAGTGGAATTTTATTTTGTGTCAATCTTTATGGAATGAATGAATGATTTGCAATTGGCACGAGTGTGAGATGAGATTCAAACACGGGAGAGAGACGGAGAGTACTGAGCACCGCGCGTGTCCCTTAGAATTACCTGTTCCTGCACACTTAGCAAAACATGTTAGATCTGCTCTTTGACTCAGCCCCTTGCGCTTAAATAAACATGAATGTGACTTTATAATTGTCAAGGGGCTGAGCCTTATTAAATAGGCAGAAAGGAAAATAAACAATGCATGCTAAAGGAAAGCGGTATGTACACACAATCTTTTTTGGATTTTTGATTGATTTTTTTTTTTGAAATTTCCTTTTTTTTTTTTGAGATTTCTGATTTTTTTTGAAATTCTGATTTTGTTTAGATTTTTAAAATTTTTTAAATTTTTTTTGGATTTTTGAAATTTTTGATTTTTTTTTTATTTTTGAGATTTCTGATAACAATACTATTTTTGAATAATTGGCCATGGATGTCATCCCCATCTCTTGTTTGGTGGATAATATCTATGTGCGGCGTTCAATTATTCTTGGCTCACTAAGGCTTCTTGCCCCTTGGATATTGATGTTCCAACACAAACCAGGTTTGGGGGTCCTTTGGTCTTTTAGAAAGAATAGGAAGATTAGTAATGAGACAAGACTTAGTCTTGGGGTCGGGGTTACTGGCTTGTAGGATTTGCAACGGGTATGTTACATGTGAAATTCGTCTGTTGTCCAGGGACTTTAAGGTCATTGCTCTTTTTGAATTGGGGGCATGCGTACGACCGGGCTCAAGGGCGTCCCACGTGGAACTGTACTGCCACTCTTTGACATGCCCCTATTTTCTTACCATTTTTATTTCACTTTTTGTTTCCTTTCCCTTTTGCTTTTCTTTTGAATTGACCGTCCCTCTTTGAGACTTCATACACATGATACATACCGCTTTGCTGATCTACATGCTAGCTTTCCCTTTGCCCCTGGACCTTGTCCGAGTGAGAAGAGAATTGACCTCAGGTTTTCTACACGAGGGCTGAGTGAAAACACCATAAATGACGGGAAATTGGCCTTAGGTCACCGTGTTGTGTGTGGCCGGACATAGAGATCATTTACCACAATGAGGGGGAGTGAGGCACATGGCCAACAACATTCTCAAATTGGCGTTGTTATCAACACTAGGGGTAGAATCTTTTAAGGTACAACCCATTCCATGGGTGAGAGAGGTCCTCACCTTCGGCATTAACTAGCCTATACGCGTTTCCGGGGTACACTTCCTTAACGACGTATGACCCTTCCCAGTTTGCTGACAATTTAGACCTTGGACCTCCAAGTTTTATAAAAATTCGCTTTAAAACCATGTCTCCTTGTTGAAATTTACGCTCAATCACTTTCTTTTGAAAAGACCTTGAAAGTCTATTTTGATATGAAAGAACATGATCGGCTGCAGCTAAACGTCGTTCGTCTAAGAGTTCTAGCTGCGTAAGCAACGCCTCCCGACGTTCATCGGGATTAAGTTCCTTGTCTAGCTGAACCCTTAGTGAAGGAATGAGGATCTCGTGTGGACATACCGCCTCCATCCCGTATGTAAGTGAGAAAGGAGTTTGCCCAGTGGGCGTGCGAACGGAAGTGCGGTAGGCCCACAGAGCCTCAATTAGTTTCTCTAGCCAATCAACAAATTTATTAGACTCATAAGTTTTCTTTAGAATTTTCAAAAGTGTTTTGTTCGTGGCTTCGGCCTAGACGTTGCCCTGCGGATAGTATGGAGACGAATGATACAAGGAATGTTGAGTTTCTTACATAGATCTCGAAGCTCTTGAGATATAAACTGGGGTCCATTGTCGGTGACGAGCCTGCCTGGTACTCCGAACCGCGCGATGATATTCTTCATGATGAATCTGCACACGGTCGAACCTTTGATTTCTGCGAATGTTTCTGCTTCGGCCGATTTGGTGAAGTACTCAATAGCAGTGAGAATGAAGGATTTTTGTTTTATCTGAGCATTAGGATCACCAAGAGGCCCGATGATATCAAAGGCCCACATGGAGAAAGGCCAAGGGGAAGATAGTGGATGTAAAGAGGAGGACGGAGCATGGATTTTGTCGGCTTAGATCTGGCATTTGACACATCTACGAACGTAGATGGCACAGTCTTCTTCTAGGGTTGGCCAGTAATAGCCCTGCCTAAGAATCTTCTTAGCCAGCATCTGGCCATTCACATGCCCTCCGCATTCACTAGAGTGGGATCCTTCCACTACTTTCCGAGCCTCTTCATCAGTCACACACCTGAGGAGCATCCCATTTAGAGCGCGTCTGTAAAGTGCTCCACCAATAAGGGTATACCTTAACGCTGCTCTACGGATAGCTCACCTGTCTTCCGCTTCAGCTTCTTCTGGGAAGGTACCATCCTTGCAATACTGTTCAATTTCATGGTACCACAGTCTTTCTTCTTCCATCAATTCTCCTAGCTACACCAGCAACAACTCCTTTGCTTCTTTTCTCTCTGCCTTCAGAATTAAAGAACTCCTAAGGTTGACGAACCAAGGGTCCTGAGTGGAAGGAGCTTCTAACCTTTGAATAGTGATTGTCTTGGCACTGCGGCTGAGAGGGAAGGGGAGAGAGGAGGCTAGTGACACCAAAGCGTTAGCCAAGATATTCTGAGAACGAGGAGTGTGGATGTAGATGAGCTGACGGAATTGCTTTGCTAGGAGTGTGACCAGGTCTTGATAAGGCTTGAGCTTAGGGTCACGGGTGCGGTAAGTAGAAAGGACTTGCCGGAGGACGAGCTGAGAGTTTCCTATGATTTTGAGGTGATGCGCGCCTAAAAGATAGGTGAGTTTAAGACCAGCAAGGAGGGCCTCATACTCGGAAATGTTGTTGGTGGCATAGAATTGAAGCTGATAGGCTAGTGGAATGGTGATCCCTTCTGGGGTGAGCAAGACAGCACCTATGCCCCGTCCCCTAGAGTTGAGAGCTCCGTCAAAATGGAGCGACCAGAAGGGATCTTGAGGTACAAGTGATAGGTTTTCATCGGGGAATTCCTCTTGAACCGTATCACTATGAGGGAGAGGAAGGTGAGCAAGGTGCTCAGCAATGGCATACCCCTTGATAGCTTTCTGAACTATGAAGGTGACATCGAATTGGGAAAGGAAACTTTGCCAACGTGCCAATCTGTTGGCAAGGACTGGCTTCTCCAGGAGATACCTAATAGGATCCATTCTAGAAATCAAACTCACCTTATGAGCTAGGAAGTAGTGCTTCAATTTCTGCACTACCCAAACTAGCGCTGCACATGTTTTCTCCATTGTAGTGAGTTTGAGCTCGGAGGGATTGAAGAGCCTAGATAGGTAGTAAACTGCCCTTTCTTTGCCGGATTCATCATGTTGAGCAAGGACAGCTCCTAGGGAGTCCTCGATAGTTGACAGATACAGGATCAGGGGTTTCCCAGGGACAAGAGCCTGAAGCACTGGCGGATTCATAAGATAACTCTTGAGTTCATCAAAGGCCTCTTGGCACTTGGAGTTCCATTCAAAATTGACTCCTCCTTTCAACAGTTCATAGAAGGGTCGGCATCTTTGGGACTGCTGAGATATGAATCTCCTTATGAACTGGAGCCGACCAATCAAACCTTAAAGCTCAGATATGTTCTTAGGAGGAGGCATCTCATTAATCGCCTTGGCCTTGTGTGGGTCTATTTGAATCCCCCGTTTACTGACTATAAACCCCAGTAATTTGCTTGAGGAAACTCCAAACACGCACTTCTTCGGATTTATCTTCAACTGATATTCTTGTGCGCGACGAAACACTTTGGCAAGGACGGAGGAGTGTTCCCTTCGAGTCCGAGACTTCACCACGATATCATCCACGTAGACCTCAACGTCAATATGAATCATGTCGTGGAAGATAGCTAACATTGCCCTTTGATAAGTGGCGCCGACATTCTTTAGCCCAAACGGCATGACCACATAGCAATATGTTCCCCAGGGGGTGGTGAAAGAAGTCTTCTCTTGATCCTTCGGGGATAGACGGATCTGATTATAGCTGGAATACCCATCCATGAATGATAGAGTTTCGAACCCTACGGTATTATCAATTAAGACATCCAAATGAGGTAACAGAAAATCATCCTTTGGACATGCCCTATTTAAGTCCCGGAAATCTATGCAGATGCGCACCCTTCCATCTTTCTTCATCACCGGGACTATATTTGCCACCCACAATGGATAGAGGACAACACGGATGAACTTGACTTTGTGTAGTTTATTGATTTCCTCTTTCATCTTTAATGCGACATGGGGGAGGAATCTCCTTAACTTTTGCTTAACAGCAACTGCCCCTGGCTTTAAAATTAACCTATGTTCCACCAATTCGGGGTTGATGCCGGGCATGTCGTCATAGGACCAGACAAAGGAATCCTTGAACTCCCTTAGCATCTCTATGAGTGCCTTTTCTTCTTCAGGAGGGATACCGGAAGCTATGGTCAAGAGCCTTGGATCCTCTTCTGTTCCTACGTTTACCTCTTTGGTGGGTTCATCTACTGCCGAGGTGGGCTCATCAAATTTCCTCATGCCGCTAGCATACATCTCGACAGTATCCTCCATCTTGCAATCATTTTCATCTAATGGGTCATCTTCGGCTAAGATCTCATACACTCCGAATCCATCATCTAGCCCTTCCTCTATATGTAAATCCTCTATGTTCAGAATTACAGCTTCTTGGACGAACTCTTCGACAGCAAGAAGAGCGCCACACCTTTGGATCAAGTCTAACAGATATCTATGGGGTATGCCACTACCCTTCTTCTTCCTAGACGGGGACAGGGACTTACTAGATTCTACCCCTGAACCTAAACTAGATTTAATATTTACAAAAGACTTTGGAGGAGTGTCCAGAGGTTTATTGGAATGGACAGAAAAAGGTGCGGCAGGGCCGCAAGGGTCCTCCGATGGGACTGGAGGAAGAGGCGGGCCACCCGAGCTCAGGGTGCTGGCAACAGAGTTGGGGTGTAGGGGAACAAAAGGCCCCTCACCCGGATTGCCCAAAATGACCATGTTGGTCAGCGGGCGAAAACACAGCTTTAACCAGAAGGAGAAGAAGGGGCGGGGATCGCCGCCCAGGAGGAAAGGGAATGACGGGGATCACCGTCAGCGGGAGAGAAGAAGCGCGGGGGTGACGGGGATCGCCGTCGGGAAGGAGAGAGAGAGCGAGACAGTAAGAGTCAAACATTGGTAAGAAGGTGTCTGGGGAGAGGAGGTGAACGGGGATCGCCGTCCGAAGAAGAGGAAAGAGAAAGATGGGGATCGCCGTCCGAAGAAGGAGGAAGGAGAAAGACGGGGATCGTCTTCCGAGGAAGGAGAATGGAGGTTGACAAGTATGGAGAAAGCACATTTTTTTGATTTTTGATTGATTATTATTATTTTTATTATTATTATTATTATTTATTAATAAAGGAAAAGAACTACATTACATTGCAAGGCTTCGGGAGAAGGACAAAACCGAGCTATTAAGGAAAATGGTGAAGAGGGGTGAAGGGGAGACTAACGCTTCGACAGCGTCGGGGGAGAATTGGAGGATGAAGGGAGGAGATAGAGGAATAAAATCAGAATTATAAACAAGGATGGACGAAATAAAGTGGCTGGGAGGCCGGGAAAACCCTGGCCGGACCTCCTCTGTTAGATTGGCTGAACTTTCTGATTCAATTTCCTCACCAAATCCAAGCAACTGTCGCTTGGTGGTGGCTGCTGATGCTGATGGCGCTGCTGCCTGAGACTGCAATGTGTCGACTTTGCTGAATAGGCGGTTGATTGCGGAAATAAGATCCTCTAACTCAGACTCTTCTGTTTTGGCTTCAGGTTCATTGAACAACAAACTAACTGCTGAAATGACATCTTCAAGATCTGACGCTTTTGTATCTTCCTCGGCCCTTTTCTTCTTGTTGGGTCGCTGGCTTCCAATACCTGATAGGCTGACCTTGGCGCTGCTTCCACTGTAATATTGTACCCAGGCTGTATAGGTCCTCTAACGAAGTGATCATATAATGTCCAGGTGAGGGGACCATGGTCCGATTGTGAAGCAAATGAGAATGCTGCCCATTCTGAGTATCCTAGACCATGCTTTGCAGATTTCCTTGTGCTAGGTATTGTCTTGGTTCTCCCCTGGAGATAAGCACCCAAACCTTTCCCCGTTTGATAGCCGAGTCTGAACATGATGTCCCACCCTTTTACGTTTGCAGACATACCCTTTCTGATGGCTGCCACTGATGGGGACCCAATCGGGCGGTTAGAAGAGAAGGTATACGCCCAGGGGTAGTTCACATCAAGTACTGAAATAATGGGCTTATTGGATGGCCAGACTGATGGCAATACCCTCTCAACAGCTTCCACCGTGTGGATTGTTGCTACGCTCTTAACCTTCACTATTCGCCCTTGGTAGGGGAATTTCAAACATTGATGTGCAGTGGAAGGTACTGCCCCTAGTGATTCGATCCACGGGCGCCCCAAGATGGCTTTGTAAGTGTGATCAATGTTCAACACATAAAATTCGATCGACATAACAAGCGGCCCCAGCTCTGCTTGTAATGTGACAACTCTGTGGTAGGCCCGCCGTGAGTTATCATAGGTAGCTATGGTGGTGGAAGTGGGCTGCAATTGACGTTCCGAAATATTGCAGGTTCTTAGAGTGCTTAGTGGACAGACATTGATGGAGGCTCCTGTGTCCACTAATGCTGCGTCAATAGCCACTTTGTTTATTGTGAGCGTTACACACAAGGGCATCATCCTGGCTTCAGGGGCAGCTAGCTCGCCATCAGAAAAGGTAATTGTGGGCCCCTTATTCACAATAGAAAGCACAGAAGGCAGGTTATCGGGGTTCATGTCTTCACTGACCATGACCCTTTGCAGGAAGGCCCTTACGGCGTCTTGATGAGTTTGTGACCTTTTGATCAGCTCTAATATGGAAATTTTAGCAGGAGTTAGGATGGAGGGGTTGGCTAGCAATGGCGCTGACGTAGGGGATAAAGGGATGTTGGTGGATGAGGGGATAATGGGTGACAAGATGGGGGAGTCATAAAGCGGCGAGGTAATGGCGGCGACAGTAGGTGTGAAGGAGGGAGGTATGGTGGATGTAGGTGTTGGGGTAGTGGGTGTGTCGTGGGAAATGACTAGAAGCTGGCCCACTTCGTGCTCATCATCGAAGGCCCATTGAGCTTCTGGTGGTAGGTGGTGGATGACTGGGTTAACATGCGTGGGTGGAGGAGGTGGCAGAGCCGGTTGGGGGTTTGGAGCTGCAGGATGTTGTGGCATGGGGTTGCGGATTATGCCAAGGTCATTTTCCGGTTGATGTGGCTGCTGCTGTTGTTGTTGTTGCTGGTACTGTTGCTGGAAGGGCTGGAACTGTTGTTGTTGCTGTTGATGTTGTTGTTGTTGTTGTTGTTGTTGCGGCTGCTGTCGCCTTTACTGTTGCTGTTGTTGCCTCTGACCCTGTTGGTCTCTTAAGGTCTGGATCAACCTTCTCATCTCTGCCCAATCGATTTGGTTCTGCTCATGAAGATCATATATCATATCCCGAAACTGGAAGCAATCTGACACATTGTGGCACGGATGGCGATGGTAAACACAATACTTTGTTTGGTCTGCTGCCATATTCCAGTTTGGCTTCTCAGGAGGGAGTCTAAGAGCATTGAGGGACATGAGGGCTGCAAAGACATCAGCTAATGACTCGGGTAGAGGTGGATATTGGGCTCTTTTGGGTCCATTGGGCCTTCTAGGGGAAAAGCCATTTTGAGCTGGAGGGACCTGAGAGTATTGGCGCTGGTCTTGGGGAGGGTTCTGACCTTGAGGAGGTTGTTGTTTGTTGCTGTTCCATGGCTGCTGAGGTTGCTGAGTGTATGGAGACCTACCTACCGGGCCTTGGGGGCTGCTGACTGCACCGACTTGCTCATTGGTTTGGATCCCCTCAGTAATTGGGCCTTGAGGCTTCTTGACATAACGGGCTTTTGGGGTCTCAAACATGGAATGTATAGGTGAGTCCTTGAGCTGAGTCTGAATGAAACGGGCTCGACTGTAAAGCTGGTGCATGGTAGAAATGTCATTCATGGCCAATATGGCCCGGTAGGTTGGGGTGGCATTGGAGATCAACAATTTGACTTTCTCCTCTTTTGGCATAGGACAGCGAACCTTGGCAGCCAATGAACGCCACCGGTCGGCATAGGTTGAGAACTCTTCCTCAGGTTTCATCTTTTCAGCTACTAGATCAACAAAGGAGTATTCAGGTCTGACCCGATCTTGGAACTAATGTAAGAACCTCTCTTGAACGATCTGGAAATCCTCAGCTTCTTCAGGTGGTAGAGAATAAAACCATTCTAGAGCTGGACCATCTAAGGATTTTCTGAACAAGTACGCCATGAGGTGGCGGTCGTACTTGTGCGGTGCTGACTCATAAACAAAATCCTTTAAATGAACATATGGGTCTTCTACCCCAGAGTATCGCTGGTAAATAGGAAGCTCTGACTGGGGTGGTACCCGGAGGTACTGGAATGATGGGAGGGTGATGTCGGCCACCTTCCGAGGGTCAATCTGCCTTCTGAGGTCGTGGAGCTCCTTTTTCATGACAGCCCACTCCGCAAGGAAGTCGGAGGGGGCTTGGGCATGGTGTGTAGAGACAATGGAGCGTGGTTGCTCGAAGGTGTGAGACCCCTCACGGGCAAGGGAGGCAGGCTCGGCCGTATAGTATACCGAGGTTGGAGGGGATCGAGGCCGAACCTCTCGCACCGGAAGGTAGCTCGGTTCCGAGAAATGGATGGCCCGAGGATGGAGGGGTGTGGGGTCTGCCCCTGAAGAAGAGAGGTGGGGTGCTGAGGCAACATGGGCGGAGGAGACCACCGGCTGAGCTGAGTTACGAGCAGAGGGAGACAAGGGTTGCTTGCCCTTGGCGGCAGCAATGAACTCTCGGACTTGATCCGGAGTTAGATGAGGAAGCAGCTGACTAAATTGGGAATGGGGGTCATCTTCCCTTGGAGGAGAAGGAGGATGGGAATGACCCCCAATGACAAGAGGAGCCTGGACATGCCCTGGGGGTATGGCCGTTGAGGGTTGGGCCACATCCTCGAGGAGTCCAAGGGGCAAGGCATCGTCAGCCAGGACACGGAACTGTTCCATGTCGAACAAAGGGTTATGATAGAGTACAAGGAAGGGAGGGGAATGACTCGATCTCCCTAGACAATGACGCATGCACCCCCTAAATGACAGGGGGTGATACTAACAAAACCTAGACCCTAACACAATCAAGAAAGACTGAGAGGAGGAGAGATGAACCGAAGCACTCAAGTTATCATGGTTAACGCGTAAATTTGTTAAAGTTCACACTTGACCTTTAGATGAGTTGACTAAGGGTGTGTCACTCGGTCAAATGGACCCTAACAGGTATGAACTCAAGTCCTTCGGTGTCACTAAGGATGATAAACTCACAAGCAAGGGTGGCTCGAACTAAAGGGTGCAACGGGTACAACCAGTCCGGTGAGCCGCAACGTGCGTAAGGTCACGGGGTCTTACGGAGGTCCTCGGAAGGTGGGCCCGAGTCAGCCTACGAGTGCTCATAGGTGAGAGGACTCACTCATCCAAGGGGGAACCTGACCAATAGGATGAATAGCGTATGCAAGAGGCCTGAATGCCCGAAATGTATGCGAGAGTGTCAAGTAGAAGGCAAACAGGGTGACAAAACCGTTCTCAGGCCAGGTCGCGGCGGCCGTGTACGTCGCGGCCTTATCACGACAGAGTGGGCTGTCGCGATAGTTACAGAGAGCCGAGAACATAGTAAGTCACGCACACAAATTCAAACAGGCTACCCTAACAGATGATAGAAGTACCAAAATCACTAAAGTAATACAAAAAAGGGATCATGGAGCACTCAGAAGCCGATCTATGGATAAAAGCAATAACATACAAGCGTACCTGTAGACGCGATGCCTCTCCACGACGCGACCTTGTCGCGTCCTCAAACACGGCCGCGACTAAACCCGAAAACTTACAAGGAAAAATAAACGGGGAAACTAAAGCCTAACAGGATTCTAGCATACCAAAAAACGCGATGATACATGGTAGAAACACACAGAGCATGGGTGCATGGGTTTCTAGAAGCAGGATAAGGCAGATAGGGGTCGGATTGCACTAACCGACTGTTGCGTCCTGTCAGGGCGCCGCGATAATGTCGCGTCCACGCGATACGCCATGACAAAAACCGAACATAAAAAACACAGAAAACAAACAAAAAAAAACAAAACCTAACAGGGCACTAAGAGGAAAACTAAGGAAGAAAACATGGCAAGCAGGCAAACTAGATCTACGAGGGTAGCACTGAAGGTCCCACCGTGATCGCCAAAAGGTGTAATCACAGGGATTGTGCTTCCCCTCGACACATTAACGGATATTAAATCTAATGGTATGGAAGTAAGGAATGTGATCGCCACCTAGAGTGTTGCCTAAATGAAGAAAATAACACGGGCTAACTACTCTAGGAAAAGAAGAGAAAGGACAGAGGAATTCTGATAATGCAGTCGTCATGGCTGACACGTCTCTTGTCGCATCGCCTTCCCCTGTCGCGTTCTCTTCTGGTGCAGGAGATAATGAGGGAGACCTCCTTCCCTTCCTCCGGCCGGCCAGAGGACGAGAGCTCCTCGTATAACCTTGTTTGTATGCCTGCCAATCAGAGAGAAACAACAAAGAAAAGCCCTATTAGAACATGATTAGTGTAGCAACTATTCTAAAAAATGAAAGGAAATAAACCAACATGGAAGGGACGAACCTGGGGGTGGTTTTTAAACCCCTAGGGCTTGTGGAAATGCGGGTGGGAAGTGGAATGTAACCTATCTAGAAAGACATAAAAAAATGCATGTAGAAATGAAGGAGAAAGAGAAAGAAAGAAGGTAAGCCCCATTAGGGCGACTCCCTGGCATGGATGTAGTCCCAAATGGTGTGCAAAGGCTTCAGGAGGATGTTGGAGTCGCCCTCTTCACGCCTTGTGCTCCATTGATGAAGAAAAAGTGAGGCTTTTTGGAGTGGAATGTGAAGAAGAATGGTGGAAAAGGATGGCTGCGAGGCTAAGTATAGATCAGTAGGAATTTCGACAGCCCTTCGGGGTGAAAAATGGGGGCCTCCCCGTCCTTGAAGAGAAGCCTTGCTTTTATAGGCCCTTGAGAGAGAATATCCCCTTAAAGTAAAGAATAATTAAAAATGGGGGATAAATCACACCCAAAATTGGATGGAGAGTCCTTAGGAGCCTCAAGGAGAGTCCCTAGGGCCCAAATCTCGCCCAAGGGGCTGAGATATTCCCTGGGGATAATGATAAACCCATGGGAGGATAAATAGGAGGTGGTTGCGGAGGCCTGTATGCGCAGCTACTGTCACGGCGTATCGTAGGGCCGCGTTACTGAGTCGCGACAGGGAGGGGCGTTGCGACAGCATTGCCCACGTGCATGGATAATGCATGGGCTGTCACGGCAGCCTAGACTGTCGCGACTGAGAGATGCGGCGCCACGATGCGTCGCGACTAGAAAATCAAAATTATTGTGAATTATCAGCCAACTACTTGAAAAGATAAGAGTCATTGATGCTTAAGGACTTTCTCAAAGTGATAATGGGCGGGAATTCAAGGTAATTTAAATTGCTAATGGGCTAAAAACATGGCTAATGATGGGCTCAAGGTGAGTGACCAACTAGGGGCCCACTAAGGTGACAAGAAATATGGTTCAACGTATTAGCTAGAATCGGGTGTCTACAGTGACAAGATCGCGACCTCTATAGTGGTCGCGTCTTCAGCAGAGGGGGGTTCCTGAGCAATCCCTCCGGGAACCACCCCAAAAACATGAAATAAACATTCCATAGGGGGAGGGGAGCATGTCTAACATGTATGAAAGCTGTAAATCCCTCCAAACCACCCTTAGAGCCCCACAAACATGGATTCACATGAATCTACACTCGAAGGAAAACCTCACTCAACCTCAAGCATGGATTCCTCACACTCTCCAAGCCCTAAACCATCGGGAAAACATGATCTAAAGGGAGAAGGGAGCATGCTTAGAGCGAGAGGATCAAGAGTCCCTACCTCCAAGTGTAGAGCTGACCCGTTGGGGCCTTCACGTAGGAATGACCTCGCTCCACGCAACACGAACACAACCCTTGCACGACCAAGGCGACATCGCCTCAACACGAACATCTCGAGCACGAAGAACCACCAAGAAACACAAGGCGAGCTCGAAGGGAAGGAGAGGGGAAGAAGAGGGGAAGAAGGAGAGAAAGGGGAGAGGAGGAGAATGGGGCACGGCGTTCAGTTTTAAACCAACGGCCCCCAGAATGCGACGGGCTGACCCGGCACGACAACTAATGTGTCACGACGCCCCCATGAGTCGTGACCGTGTCGCGACGTTCGCCCCCGGCACGACCCCAAAAAGGCGATCAAACCTCGAAGACCGGAAAAGCAAACACGACGGCTGACCAGGTCGCGTCAACGCTGCGCATGCCTGACATCCGACAAAGCCATTCCGACAGAAAGGATAGCAGTCACATCTGTCATAAAAGCAGTCGCGATGTTGTCAGATGCCGCGACAAGGACGCGATGGCCACCCCCGTCGCAACGAGAAGGCGACGGCCGGGTTCATCACGACCCAAAGCCTATCGCGGCAGGCCACTCTGGCGCGACCAAGTCGTGGCCAAGGCGCCTGTCGCGACCATGAGGATGGGGCCAAAGGGCCCAGGAGGGCCGGGTCTTACATCCCACCCACCTTAAGACATTTCGTCCTCGAAATAAAAACAACTCGATATCAAACCAGAAAGCAGTACAGAGAGAAGACATACCAATCAATCAAACAAATAAGGGAACTGCTCCTGCATCTCATCCTCGTGCTCCCAGGTGGCCTGGTCACTGACGCGGTTTTGCCAAATGACCTTCACCAGCGGAATCTGCCTTCGACGCAACTGCTGCACCCTGCGGTCAATGACTCTAAATGGGTACTCTGGCATTGACAAGTCTGGTGCTACCTCAAGTCGTGAGTAGTCTAACACGTGCGAAGGGTCTGCGACATATTCCCAGAGTTGCGAAACGTGGAAAACACTGTGCACGCCTGCCAACTCTGCCGAAAGACTCAACCTGTACGCCACCTCGTCGACCCTCTCTGAGATAGGGAAAGGCCCAATGTACTTGGGACTGAGCTTTCCCTTCTTTCCAAACCTCATAACACCCTTGGTCGGCGAGACCCGCAAGAAAACAAGGTCACCAACACTGAACTGTAATGGTCTCCTGCGATTGTCTGCATATCTCTTCTGTCGGCTCTATGCTGTCTGCAGCCTCTGCCTGACCAGCCTGACTGTATCTGCACACTGCTGCACTAACTCCAGCCCCAAAAGCTGCCTCTCTCCAACCTCGAACTAGTGAAGAGGTGTCCTACATGGGCGACCAAACAAAGCCTCGTATGGCGCCATTCCGATGCTCAAGTGATAGTTGTTGTTGTAGGCGAACTCTACCATCGGAAGGTGCGACTCCCAGGTGCCACTCCAGTCCAAGCAGCATGCTCTCAGCATATCCTCCAAAGTTTGAATGGTCCTCCCTGACTACCCATCTGACTGCGGATGATACGCTATGTAACACCCCGAAAATTTAGCAATTTAAAAATTTCAGAAATATAGAGGGATAAAAATAAATAATCATATTGGAGACTTCCAACACCATGTAATTATGAACCATCAACAATAATGGGCCTATAGAACACATTTGGCCCAAGGATATGAATGAACTGGACAGGGAATTACCCAGAAATTCGTGTATGTAATTATGCAATAATTAGAGAGGGCAATATAGGGTTAAAAGATGGGTGATTAGTCATGTAAGGTAAGCCAAAACCGAACTCAATCCCAATTGGTGGTTTCCTAAACCTTTGCTACCTCTTTTGGGTAAGGGAATCCCAGATTTCCTGGAAACTAGGAAACAGAGCTCGTAGCCCCTTTCCTAGTATCATTAGGACTCTTAACAACATCCTAAAACTATAAGAACTCGTCCCTAAACTCTTGGGGAAGGTTTAACAACGAAGGTTGGGTCGTTTGGAGGCAAGCAAGAATTTCTGAGGAGCAGGAGAAAGGCTGGGAGTCCGTAGCTTCATCCCCTGTATCTTCTGTTGCATCCAGAACATCAACGGGTTTTAGATCTTCGTAAAGGTAGGTGTTCTCGGGCCAAGATTAAAGAAAACCAACACCATCATGTAATTCTCTGAGTCTAGGATCATTTGCATTTGGTTTGACTCAATTTCATAGAGTATACGTTGTGTATTCGTCGGTTTCTGAAGGCTAGCACAGTTAGGGCTTTTTCTTGTTCTTCTTGTTATGCACACGATTCAAGACCGAATTTGACTAAACTTTCTTCATGAAAGTTCTTCTAATTGTCATCACGATCATCTTCTATGTTGGATGTTTTGTCCAAAAATCATTCGTTAGAGAGTTAGGAGCATGATAAGAGAGTCTCTGCATAATAGTGGGATTTCGGGCTACTTTTAACTCTTTGTTCCTCATATGTTTTCTTGGGATTCGAGACCGAATTAGATCAAACTCTCAACATCAAAGTTCTTCTACTAGTTGTTATCTTCATCTTTCATGTTGAACGTTTTGTCCAAATGTCATTTGTTAGAGAGTTATAAGAGGCGGAAGTGGATTGCTGCACTGCAGTCCTGTGTTTTTTGTCTGGGAGGGCCACTGTGTCGACCTGGCCTGAGCCCGTGTCGACCTGACCTGAACTCAGGTCGACCTCCTGTCCCAAAACAGCCCAGAATGTGTTCTGGGAAGCCCTCTAGTGTCGACACAGTCCCATCCCGTGTCGACACACTCACCCAGTTTGACCCAGAAAGTGCTGGGAAGCTGATCTAGTGTCGACACCACTGTGCTAGTGTCGACACACTGTCCCATATTAGTTAGGGGGTTTTCTGGAAGCTGTCTCTAGTGTCGACACTACTTGATCTCGTGTCGACACTACTTGACCTTTTTGCCTTGTTTTTGAAGCACTGTGTCGACACCACCTGAACTAGTGTCGACACTACCTGACCAGTTTTGCGTGATTTTGTCTTGTGTTTGAAGCATTGTGTCGACACCACTTGATCTAGTGTCGACACTATCCTTACAAGATTTTTGTATAATTTTGGTCTAATCATTTCATGATGTCTTCAAGCATGTACATGGTGTTATAAGGTATGCATGGACTTAAAAATAAATCAAACTATTAAAGGAAATGGTAATGATATGAATATGATTCTAATGTGTAAATTTTGATTGTTCTTATGATCCTTGGATTATCTTGTGATCTTGCTTATTGTCAATTGATAAGATAATAATATGATATGAATGTGGGGATGAATACATGATTAGTATGGACATATTAGTGGTGTAAATGTTATGATTTGCATATAAGTTTCATGGTTTCATGTTTTTCGGTGTTTAATTGATTATTGTCATATGCATACATGCTAGGAAATTACATGTTCTACATATGATCTGTCTTTAGAAACACCCTCGTGTCAAGACATTAATGAACTATGAAACATAAGATATGCCATTATCCTGCCTTGTTCTTTGAGTTGTTTGTCATTCCTTGACTCTATGAATGATCATGTCCTTTTACTATGAGCTTATCATTGAAACTCTGTGGCCATAATGTGAATATGTTTGTTTGGCACAACGTGGGACCTCGGTCCATTTGACCAATGCCTGTGCAATAAGGGCCCTGTCTGGTCCTGGGGAGGAGCACCCCAACGTACTTATTAACCGCGGGAGTATGGACTTGTGGTGCGTGGCATGGCACTGATACGATAAGCAAGATTTGTGGGAATGTGCCTTCGTTTGATATGATAAGTTTGATTTGATCTGATATGATAAGATTTGATATGATACGTCTGTTCACGTGAATACGTGGTATCTGTCTGAATATGGCCAATCTCTTTTGATATGATTCTACTCTTGAAATATCTGTCCATTGTATATGCAAATCGACATTTGATCTGATATGATATCCGTTTTACTCTGCTATTCAATCTGTTAGTATTGCTTGCATTGTCATCATATTCATATGCATATCTACCTACTTAAAATGTTAATCATGTATACTAGTGCCCGCACGTTATTGAGATGTAATTCCTACTGAGCTAGTTCGCTCACCCTATCATCCTGCCCTTTTTCAGGAAGTGATGAAGAACTCGTGGAGTCGGATGGGACTGGACAAGAGTGACGAGCACCCGTCCTAGAATAGATGACAGTTTAGAAATAGAAATTTAGTAGTCTATGTAATAGTGAAACTTTTCTGGAAGTTATTTGAATAATGGACCCTTTGGTTAATTCTTTCTTGTAAGGTTGTATCTAGTTGAATGAAATGAAATAAAGAGTAACTTTGAGGATATTATTATGATTTGAAAAGTGTTAGTATATTCAATTGTGACTCTGCGCTATTCAACTGTGATACGTTTGTTTGTATCGTTCACGTCCCCCGGTATTTATTCCGCTGCTAAATATCGGGGCGTGACAGTTGGTATCAGAGCCTGAACTTTAGGGTCCAAGGGATTAGGAACATAGAATGAAACTAGATTACACGAGTCAAATCTGTCGTACCTAATGTGAGCTTGGGTAGAGCCATGGGAATAGAAGTCACATGTGATATATTTAGATGACTAACTCACATTATTATCTTGAAGGTACTTTTTACCTCAATGGCCGCTGAACGTGCCCAGGCTAGGGACATGCAACGAACAATACAGAATTTGACTCAGGCTATCTTACAAGCCACCCAAGGTGGAGGAAACCGCGGAGCCGGTGAGCTCCACCGGAATTTCCGGAACATGGATCCGCCTAGGTTTGAAGGGAGTACTAACCCAGATGTGGCTGAACACTGGGTTAAAGAGATTGAAAGGATCTTCAAGGTTATGCAATGCACAGACCAGAACAAGGTACTCCTGGCGACTTTCCAGTTGGAAAAGGATGCTAGGGCATGGTGGGAGTCGGTAGAAGCAACCCTAAATGGACAACAACCAACATGGGCTCAGTTCATTGAGCGTTTCAATACCAAGTACTTTTCTGAGAGAGTCCAAGAACGCAAAGCAGCTGAATTTGCGGCTTTGAAGCAGAGGGGACTCAATGTGGCCGAGTACGAGGCCCAATTCTCTCGTTTGTCCCGTTATGCTGTTCACTTAATTGGGACAGAAAGGATGAAGGCAAAACGCTTTCTGAATGGCTTGAGGCCCCAGTTCATCACTCAACTGGCGCCAATGGACATTCAGACCTATGCCGACATGGTAAAGAAGGCCCAGTTACTGGAGGATGCCATGGAGACTGCTGAAAGAATTACGGGAAAATCTGTGAAAAGGGAGCAAGTGTCTTCTACAGGAAGGTATCAGCCGACCATTGGGAAGAAAAGGCCCAGTGGCGGAACAAATGAACCGACTGATAAAAAGCCAAAGGAGTTAGGTAAGCAGATAGTGGTGGCAACGGGAGAAAGGTGTAAACACTGTGACAAAGCTAGTCACCAGTCTGAACATTGCTGGAGAGCGCAAGGGAGATGCCTACGCTGTGGGAGCCGTGACCATAGGATCTCGGACTGTCCACTACTGAAGGAACAAGCTCCTCAGGACAAGCGTCCGAATGGACAGAAAAGGCAAGGCCGTCTGCAAGCTGTCCAGGAACCAGAAACTGCTGAAGAAGGAGGGATCGTGGAAGGTACACTTACTATTCTTTCCCGACCCGCATATGTCTCTTTGATACGGGAGCTACGCATTCCTTCATATCTCAAACATTTGTTGATACCCTACCTGAAAAACCTGTCCCAATGAAATCAGAAATAGTTGTGTCAACCCCGATTGGTCCGGGTGCCAATCTTACAAACCATATACCATCCAGTGAAGTGTTGATTGAAACTCAAAACCTACCAGCAAATTTAATATGTATGGACATGGCGGGGTATGATGTGATACTGGGAGCAGACTGGATGTCTGAACATGGGGCTAGTATAAATTGCAGGAGAGGTCGGGTAACTTTTAGCCAGTACCCAAAAATAGTGTTCACCGGGGATAGAAACCGCAGGAGATTGTCAATTATCTCTGCATTACAAGCCAAAAGGATGATGAGGAAAGGTTGTATGGCCTTTCTTGCTACTGTAGTCATTGCAAAGAAGGAAGTCAAAGTGGAGGACATCCATGTCGTCAGCGAATACGCTGATGTTTTCCCCGAAGACTTGCCAGGAATTCCTCCTGAGCGAGAGGTCGATTTTACCATCGAGTTGGTCCCTGGAGCAGCACCGGTATCAAGGGCACCATATAGAATGTCCCCCGCAGAACTGAAAGAATTAAAAGAGCAACTGATGGAACTGTTAGAGAAGGGTTTCATCCGACCAAGCACATCGCCATGGGGTGCACCTGTCCTCTTCGTCAAGAAGAAAGATGGGTCGATGAGGCTATGCATAGATTACCGACAACTGAATCAGTTAACCATCAAGAACAAATACCCTCTGCCGAGAATTGATGAGTTGTTTGATCAATTATCTAGAGCTAGATACTTCTCTAAAATAGATCTCAGATCCGGTTATCATCAATTGAGGATCAAAGGAGAAGACATTCATAAGACTGCCTTCCGAAGCAGGTATGGACATTATGAATTTATTGTTATGCCTTTTGGACTAACAAATGCCCCCGCAGTTTTTATGCAGTTGATGAATAGCATTTATCGCCCATATCTTGATAAGTTTGTAGTGGTATTCATCGATGATATATTGATCTATTCCAAGACAAAGGAAGAGCATGAGGAGCATTTGAGGATTGCATTGCAGATCTTAAGGGAGAACAAACTATATGCCAAGTTAAGTAAATGTGAATTCTGGCTTGAGGAGGTATCCTTTCTAGGGCATGTGGTAACCAAAGATGGTATCGCTGTTGATCCATCAAAGGTTGAGGCTGTGTTGAAATGGGAAAGACCGACAAGCGTCACAGAGATCCGGAGTTTTCTGGGATTAGCTGGGTATTATCGAAGGTTTATAAAGGATTTCTCAAAGATTGCAGTGCCATTGACCAAGCTGACCCGGAAGGAAAATCCGTTTGTGTGGACCAATGAATGTGAGGAAAGTTTCAACAACTTGAAGAAGTGTCTGACTACTGCTCCTGTCCTCGCCTTACCCACTGAAGAGGGAGGATTTGAAATTTATTCAGATGCTTCTGGTACTGGACTGGGATGTGTCTTAATGCAACAAGGGAAGGTAATAGCTTATGCTTCCAGACAGTTGAAGGTCCACGAAGTGAACTATCCGGTTCATGACCTGGAGTTGGCAGCTGTAGTATTCGCCCTAAAGATCTGGAGGCATTACATCTATGGTGAGCAATTTAAAGTCTTTTCTGACCACAAGAGTTTGAAATACCTGTTCTCACAGAAAGAGCTTAACATGAGACAAAGGAGGTGGTTAGAGTACCTTAAGGACTTTGACTTTTCCATCCAATATCACCCTGGGAAAGCCAATGTAGTGGCAGACGCTCTAAGTAGACAACCAGGAACTGTTCTAGCTAGTATGATGCTGGGCGAATGGAAGTTACTGGAGCAATTTGCAAGTCTGAATTTAGACGTGGAAAAGAAGGAGGGACAAGTAATGATCTCTAATCTCCAGATACAATCCGGTCTGCTGACCGAAATCCAGGAGAAACAGGGAGGAGACCCACTCTTAGTTCAGATCAGGGAGAAGTTAGAACAAAGACCTGACTTTACTCTATCAACAGAAGGAAGATTATTATTCAGAGGTAGAACATGTGTCCCTGATCATGAAGAACTCAAGAAAAGGTTACTGAATGAAGCTCACCAGTCCAAATATACGATTCATCCAGGATCAACAAAGATGTACCAAGATTTAAAAAGGTCGTACTGGTGGCCGAACATGAAGAGGGATGTGGCCGATCATGTGGCATACTGTTTGACATGCATGAAAGTCAAAGCCGAACATTTCCGTACGGCTGGTGGACTGCTACCACTCGAAATCCCAGAGTGGAAGTGGGATAGTATCGGTATGGACTTTATCATGGGATTGCCCAAGACTCGAGGTGGTATGGA
The DNA here is from genome assembly GCA_014218235.1 of Colocasia esculenta. NCBI lineage: Eukaryota > Viridiplantae > Streptophyta > Magnoliopsida > Alismatales > Araceae > Colocasia > Colocasia esculenta. Next base: position 82,175,779 of record CM024754.1, on the reverse strand, counting down.
TGCAATCTGGGTAATCGTTGATCGATTGACTAAGTCGGCACATTTCTTGCCGATTAAGAGCACCTGGTCCGTGGATGTATTGGCTGCATTATATGTTAAGGAAGTAGTTAGATTACATGGGGTTCCATCTAGCATAATCTCAGATCGGGACCCTAGATTTACTTCACACTTCTGGAAGGGTTTACAAGCAGCAATGGGTACTAAATTAAACTTTAGTACTGCCTTCCATCCTCAGACTGATGGACAAACTGAAAGGACCAATCAAATTGTGGAGGATATGCTTCGTGCTTTGGTGCTGGATTTCAAAGGCCGATGGGATGATCAGTTGTACTTGATGGAGTTCGCATATAACAACAGTTATCAGGCTAGTATCAAGATGGCTCCATTTGAAGCCTTATATGGCAGGAGTTGCAGATCACCCCTTTGTTGGGAAGAGGTTGGGGAGAACCAATGGGTTGGACCCGACTTGATTGAGGGCACTGTCCGGAAGGTTCAGATCGTCAGGGAACGTTTGAAGATAGCACAATCCAGACAGAAGAGTTATGCAGACAAGAGAAGGAGAGAACTGGAATTTCAGGTTGGCGAACATGTTTTCTTGAAGGTCTCACCTTCAAGGGGAATACAAAGATTTGGGATCAAAGGAAAACTAAGTCCCAGATTTATAGGGCCATTTGAAATTCTGGAAAGAATTGGTCAGGTGGCGTATAGACTTGCACTACCTCCGCAGCTAGCAAACGTGCATAATGTGTTCCACATATCCATGCTGCGGAAGTACTTATTCAATGCCGATCATGTAATTGATCACGAGGACTTGGAGATTCGGGAGGACCTGACTTATGAAGAGAAGCCGATCAAACTGTTGGATCGGAAGATTCAGCGACTCAGGAATCGTACCATACCTATGGTGAAGGTTCAATGGAGTCGAGACGGAGTTACTAATGCTACCTGGGAAACAGAGGATAGAATGAAGAAAAACCACCCGGAGCTATTCTCAGGTACGAACTACACCATTACGCGTAAATTTGGGGACCAAATTTCTTAAGTGGGGGAGGATGTAACACCCCGAAAATTTAGCAATTTAAAATTTCAGAAATATAGAGGGATAAAATAAATAATCATATTGGAGACTTCCAACACCATGTAATTATGAACCATCAACAATAATGGGCCTATAGAACACATTTGGCCCAAGGATATGAATGAACTGGACAGGGAATTACCCAGAAATTCGTGTATGTAATTATGCAATAATTAGAGAGGGCAATATAGGGTTAAAAGATGGGTGATTAGTCATGTAAGGTAAGCCAAAACCGAACTCAATCCCAATTGGTGGTTTCCTAAACCTTTGCTACCTCTTTTGGGTAAGGGAATCCCAGATTTCCTGGAAACTAGGAAACAGAGCTCGTAGCCCCTTTCCTAGTATCGTTAGGACTCTTAACAACATCCTAAAACTATAAGAACTCGTCCCTAAACTCTTGGGGAAGGTTTAACAACGAAGTTGGGTCGTTTGGAGGCAAGCAAGAATTTCTGAGGAGCAGGAGAAAGGCTGGGAGTCCGTAGCTTCATCCCCTGTATCTTCTGTTGCATCCAGAACATCAACGGGTTTTAGATCTTCGTAAAGGTAGGTGTTCTCGGGCCAAGATTAAAGAAAACCAACACCATCATGTAATTCTCTGAGTCTAGGATCATTTGCATTTGGTTTGACTCAATTTCATAGAGTATACGTTGTGTATTCGTCGGTTTCTGAAGGCTAGCACAGTTAGGGCTTTTTCTTGTTCTTCTTGTTATGCACACGATTCAAGACCGAATTTGACTAAACTTTCTTCATGAAAGTTCTTCTAATTGTCATCACGATCATCTTCTATGTTGGATGTTTTGTCCAAAAATCATTCGTTAGAGAGTTAGGAGCATGATAAGAGAGTCTCTGCATAATAGTGGGATTTCGGGCTACTTTTAACTCTTTGTTCCTCATATGTTTTCTTGGGATTCGAGACCGAATTAGATCAAACTCTCAACATCAAAGTTCTTCTACTAGTTGTTATCTTCATCTTTCATGTTGAACGTTTTGTCCAAATGTCATTCGTTAGAGAGTTATAAGAGGCGGAAGTGGATTGCTGCACTGCAGTCCTGTGTTTTTTGTCTGGGAGGGCCACTGTGTCGACCTGGCCTGAGCCCGTGTCGACCTGACCTGAACTCAGGTCGACCTCCTGTCCCAAAACAGCCCAGAATGTGTTCTGGGAAGCCCTCTAGTGTCGACACAGTCCCATCCCGTGTCGACACACTCACCCAGTTTGACCCAGAAAGTGCTGGGAAGCTGATCTAGTGTCGACACCACCTGTGCTAGTGTCGACACACTGTCCCATATTAGTTAGGGGGTTTTCTGGAAGCTGTCTCTAGTGTCGACACTACTTGATCTCGTGTCGACACTACTTGACCTTTTTGCCTTGTTTTTGAAGCACTGTGTCGACACCACCTGAACTAGTGTCGACACTACCTGACCAGTTTTGCGTGATTTTGTCTTGTGTTTGAAGCATTGTGTCGACACCACTTGATCTAGTGTCGACACTATCCTTACAAGATTTTTGTATAATTTTGGTCTAATCATTTCATGATGTCTTCAAGCATGTACATGGTGTTATAAGGTATGCATGGACTTAAAATAAATCAAACCATTAAAGGAAATGGTAATGATATGAATATGATTCTAATGTGTAAATTTTGATTGTTCTTATGATCCTTGGATTATCTTGTGATCTTGCTTATTGTCAATTGATAAGATAATAATATGATATGAATGTGGGGATGAATACATGATTAGTATGGACATATTAGTGGTGTAAATGTTATGATTTGCATATAAGTTTCATGGTTTCATGTTTTTCGGTGTTTAATTGATTATTGTCATATGCATACATGCTAGGAAATTACATGTTCTACATATGATCTGTCTTTAGAAACACCCTCGTGTCAAGACATTAATGAACTATGAAACATAAGATATGCCATTATCCTGCCTTGTTCTTTTGAGCTGTTTGTCATTCCTTGACTCTATGAATGATCATGTCCTTTTACTATGAGCTTATCATTGAAACTCTGTGGCCATAATGTGAATATGTTTGTTTGGCACAACGTGGGACCTCGGTCCATTTGACCAATGCCTGTGCAATAAGGGCCCTGTCTGGTCCTGGGGAGGAGCACCCCAACGTACTTATTAACCGCGGGAGTATGGACTTGTGGTGCGTGGCATGGCACTGATACGATAAGCAAGATTTGTGGGAATGTGCCTTCGTTTGATATGATAAGTTTGATTTGATCTGATATGATAAGATTTGATATGATACGTCTGTTCACGTGAATACGTGGTATCTGTCTGAATATGGCCAATCTCTTTTGATATGATTCTACTCTTGAAATATCTGTCCATTGTATATGCAAATCGACATTTGATCTGATATGATATCCGTTTTACTCTGCTATTCAATCTGTTAGTATTGCTTGCATTGTCATCATATTCATATGCATATCTACCTACTTAAAATGTTAATCATGTATACTAGTGCCCGCACGTTATTGAGATGTAAATCCTACTGAGCTAGTTCGCTCACCCCTATCATCCTGCCCTTTTTCAGGAAGTGATGAAGAACTCGTGGAGTCGGATGGGACTGGACAAGAGTGACGAGCACCCGTCCTAGAATAGATGACAGTTTAGAAATAGAAATTTAGTAGTCTATGTAATAGTGAAACTTTTCTGGAAGTTATTTGAATAATGGACCCTTTGGTTAATTCTTTCTTGTAAGGTTGTATCTAGTTGAATGAAATGAAATAAAGAGTAACTTTGAGGATATTATTATGATTTGAAAAGTGTTAGTATATTCAATTGTGACTCTGCGCTATTCAACTGTGATATGTTTGTTTGTATCGTTCACGTCCCCCGGTATTTATTCCGCTGCTAAATATCGGGGCGTGACACGCTATGCTCAACCTCAACTCTGTGCCAAGTGCTCTCTGCAGACTGCGCCAAAACCCTGACGTGAACCTCGGATCTCTATCGGAGACGATCGAAACTAGAGTACCATGTAATGGAATGACTCTGTCCACGTACATCCTGGCTAACCTGTCCACTAACCATGACATTCTAACTAGAAGAAAATGGGCTACCTTGGTCAAACAATCCACGATCACCCAAATACCATTGTGCCTCTATGGGGTATGGGGCAAACCAACCACAAAGTCCATGGTGATGTCGTCCCACTTCCACATGGGAATGGGCAACGGCTGCAGCTCCCCACCAGAACGCTGATGCTCGGCCTTCACCTGCTGACAGGTAAGGCACCAAGCGATAAACACTGCCATGCCCCTCTTCATCCCTGGCCACTAGAAGAACCTCCTCAAGCAATGGTACATCTTGGTGGAGCCAGGATGAACAACATACCTCGATCTATGAGCCTCTAACAATAGTGCCTGGCGCGCCTCCTCGGGAACGTACAAGCGGCCTCTGAATCTGACCTCACTGTTCTCGTCAAGCTCAACATCTGGCATCTGTAAAACGTTTGCCAACTGTGAGTCTGCCTACTGTGCCTGCAACACATGCCTGAACACTGACGGCCGAACTGACAAACTGGACGCTACAGCACGATCTCTGCACCTCGACGGGTAGAACACTTGCGGGGACAGCCCTTCAAACAGTCTCCACTCTCTGACCATCAGCGAACTCAAGTGAACGCGTCTGCTCAAAGCATCAGCCACGACGTTAGCCCTTCCTGAGTGATAGGAGAGGGTAAGGTCATAGTCCTTCAAATACTCCATCCACCTGCGCTGCCTCAAGTTCAGATCCCTCTGGGTGAAGATATACTGCAGACTTTGATGGTTGATGAAGATCTCGAACGCTTCTCCATACAAATAGTGCCTCCACAACTTGAGAGCAAACACCACTGCTGCCAACTCCAAGTCGTGGGTGGGGTAGTTCTCCTCATGCTTCCTGAGCTGCCGAGAAGCATAGGCAAGACCCCACCATGCTGCATCAGCACGGCACCCAAACCTGATCTCGACGCATTGGTGTAGACCATGAAACCACTGCTGCCCGATGGCAAGACCAACACTGGAACTGAAGTCAATCACGTCTTCAGCTCTCGAAAACTCTGCTCACAGTCCTCTAACCAAACAAACCTAACGTCCAGCCTCGTCAACCTGGTCAACGGCGCTGCTATCTTGGAAAAATTCTGAATGAACCTCCGGTAGTAACCTGCCAAGCCCAGAAAACTGCAGACTCTGACACTGATGTGGGCTGCTCCCACGACAACACTGCCTCCACCTTGGCAGGATCCACGGCCACACCAGAACCCGAGATCACGTGCCCGAGAAAGTGCACCTCCCTCAGCCAAAATTCGCACTTGTCGAACTTGGCATAAAAGCGGTGACTCCATAGGGTCTCCAGCACGATCCTCAGGTGCTCCTCGTGCTCCTCCTTAGAAGCTGAGTAGACCAAAATATCATCAACAAAAATAACCATAAAACGATCTAGGTACTCACCGAGCACCCTATGCATCAAATCCATAAATGCTGCGGGTGCGTTCGTCAGCCCAAACGGGATCACGACGAACTCAAAGTGGTCGTACCTGGACCGGAAAGTTGTCAGGCCAATATCTGACTCTCTGATCCTCATCTGATAGTAACCGGACCTCAAGTCGATCTTTGAGAAAACTCTGGCCGACTGCAGCTGATCAAACAAATCATCGATCCTCGACAGCGGGTACTTGTTCTTCATAGTAACCTAGTTCAACTGCCGATAATCAATGCACAAATGCAGACTACCATCCTTCTTTCTCACAAACAAAATGGGTGCTCCCCACGGTGACGACTCGGATGAATGAAGCCCAGCTCAAGCAACTTCTGTAGCTGGCACTTCAACCTGCGCAACTCCACCAGAGCCATCCGGTAGGGTGCCTTGGACAAAGGCATCGTAACGGGCAAAAGCTCAATGTAGAACTCTACCTCCTGCTCAGGCGGCAAGCCAGGTAGATCCTCCGGGAAGACATCAGAAAACTCAGAAACAGCCGGCACATCAAAAACTGAAGATCCGCTAGGCTCCAAGGAACAAACGGAAGCAAGGTAGGCGACACTGCCATCACGGATCAAACGACGAGTCTTACATAAGGAAATGAATGGCCGACGGGTAGACCGGATACCTCGGAAGCAGAGAACGGGCACTTCAGGTATCCCGAACTGAACGATCTTCCACTGACAATCAACCAAAGCTGAGTGAGGCTCCAACCAGTCCATGCCCAGGATGACGTCAAAGTCACGAAGCTGCAACGCGTACAACCTGGCCAGCAACTAGTGCCCCTCAACCTCGACTGCTACACCCTCCAGGTAACCAAAAGAACGCATGTAGTCACCAGATGGGAGATCAACCATCACGTCACACTACCTTTCAAGTGTGTGACAAGATAGGGACTCATAAAACTCCTCAGAAGCAAAACACAAAGAAGCACCGGGGTCAACCAAAACACGAGCAGCTCTGCCGAGAATAGGTAGAGTACCTATAACCAGGTTTGATGCCTCTGTCTGCTCCCGGGTGAGTGCCATCACCCGACCACGACCACGCCCATATTGCGGCGCCTGTTGGGGCTACTGCTGCTGTGGCGGCTGCTGGTGCTGAGGGAACTGCTACTGCTGCTGGTACGGCTAGTACTGCTGCGGCGCCGAAACTGTGAAAACTGCTAAGCTGGCTGCTGGTACTACCCTCGCTGCTGCTGACGCGGTGCCTGCTACTGGGGAGGGTACTAGTACTGAAGTAGCTATTGTACTATACTGGCTACTACTGCTGCGGGACTTGCCCCGTGGGGCAATCCCTCCAAAAGTGGCCCGGCAAACCACAAGTGTAGCAAACTGCCTCCTGTCTGCCCTGCTCCGCTCCCTGCTGTACCGACTGCTCTGCAAACCTGGACTGACGCTTCTTCTGCTTCCCCCAACCACCACCACGTGTGCTCATCTGCTGGAACCTCGAGTGCAATCAAGAACTACCTGAACTGCCTGAGCCCGAAGAAGAAGAAGTCGCACTGCCATGACTACGCGCTGGACGCTGGTACGGTGAGGACCTGGAAGAGGCTCCTCCCTGCTGCTGCTGCTGCTAGGGCTGCCAGGTCTCCCTCTCCAAGGCGGTGGCCTTAGCCACGACCTCTCCTAAGGTGGTACACATGTGAGCCATCACACCCCACCTCAGGTCTGGTCTCAGCCCTGCTATGAACCTCTCTGCATACGCCTGCTCACTGCCTGCGACATGAGAAACATGCCTCAACAACCGGACAAACCTCTGGTGATACTGAGAAATTGTAAGATCGCCTTGAACCAACTTGTGGAACATGTCCTGTCTCTCACATCGAGCGTAGTCGGGGAAGTACTCGTCGTGAAAGACCTCCAAGAACCGCTGCCAAGTGATCTGATCCAACTATTGCCCCTGGAAGTGAGTCTGCCTCTGAACTCTCCACCACTCATGGGCTGCTCCCTTGAGCTAGTACACCGCCAACCTAACCTGGTCCTCCTCGGCACACTCCATGGTCTCAAACATGCACTCTAACTCATGTGTCTAGCTCTCTGCCTTATCTAGATCATACTCACTGGAGAACATCGGTGGCCGAAGACGCAAGAACCTCTCAAGGAGAGCGGTCCTGTCCTCCATCGTCGTCGTCCTCCTCTGGCCGGCCCGGGTACTCCCAGTGCCCGACGACTGCTAACATGCTGGCTGCTCCACCTTTGGCTCTGCCTGCTACTCCAGCACCGCTGGGGGAGGTACCAGAGGCTGACCACCTGCTGCTGCCTGCCCGGGCTGCCACGCTCCCTGGCACATGGCCCTGAAGAACTGCTCGGTCATGGGGAACCAATCTGGGTACTACTACGGCTGAGGCTGGTACTCTTGCTACTGCTGCCCGCCTGCCGCTGCACCATGGGGCTGTGCCACTGACTCCTCTGCGGACACCTCCTCCTGGATCCGCCCCTGCGTGGGCATATCAGACTCATCCTGCTGCTCAATCAGCTCTCTAGCCTGCCTGCGCCTACGCGGAGCCATATCCTACACGGCAACACAACCAACAAAGGTTGACAATACCACTCGGGCGGCTAGCAGTGTACTTGTACTACTGTTGGGACTTTCCGTCGTAGTTTAAATCCACTACAAGTCCTGTCAGACTCTCGCTCTGATACCACACTAACGACCTCAGAAACCCGACCCTCGGCCCACACCGAGGACCCGATTTTTGCGGTCGCCGCCTATGGATCCGGGGACCTGGAAGGTCTTTAATGTAAATCTAACAGGATATGTAACAGAAGTAAACGTCAACTGCTACACTAGAAGTGTACAAGCGGAAATAGAAAAGAGAGCGAGACCGCTGTGTACCGCTCTAAGTACAGTCCCAATGCACTCATGCTAGTACAAGTAAAAGGTAGGGGAAGAACAAATCCCTTAGGGGCATACCCCAAGGGTGACGTACACTGAAAGGGGAACCACTGCTAGCTATGGGGTCCTCGCCTACCGCCCCATCTCCTCCGCCCAGCGCGCGCCCTGTCGCTGCTGAGAAGTCTCACCTGGGAAAAAGGAGGGATGAGCTTCACAACAGAAGCTCAGTAGGGACTACCTATCTCCTACTGGCTCTAACAGGCAGAAGAATATATATAACAATTAAAATAACAACAGTTTATATCTTCTACCTACGAACGGAAGTGCGGAAGCGAAGCTACAACTAGTGCGGTACGAAAGTACAACACGGTCGGAAACTCCGTACGACTGCTCGTCGTGACCACCACACGGCTAGTAAAACACAGACAGTGGGAACCCCGCCTGGACAAGGAACACTAGCTATGGGAAACGCTACCACTAGTTAAAGGTTAGGTGTGCCCACCGACGTCTTACCCTCGACCCAAGTCCTAACCCTCACGTCTCGTCAGAGCAAGGTAGGACGCAAAACACACAACAGTAACCGACGTAGTCTGTCTAGACTACAGTCCCAAGCCTGGCCTCTCTAAGTGGTTCCAGGGCCGCAAAGAGCGAGGCAGTGAGAAAAGGACTGGCTAGCCTGCACCAGGTAGAACTCCGGCCGTCCTAGGTGTCCCAAGCCTAACCAAGAGAGCTCTACAAACGACTTGACGCTGTCGTCCAAACCACCGTTTTCCCCTCACTTTAGAGTCCGTGACTTGAGTACACTCTTCGCCCCGAACGCTCCCTCTAAGGCGCACGAGGATGGGGGTCCCAGGCAACGGTAACAACCTCTCTCATGGGACAAGCCCTCAAGTGCTGAGCACCGAGCGAAGACTAGTGTAGGACCGTACTAGGGAACTAGCACAGGTGCCATAGGTATAGTAAAAGAAGCGGAAATGGCGAAGATCAAAACCTGTCTCTCGGCTTTAGTCGCGACGCATGGGGCCGTCACGACCTTGTCGCGACGCCCTTCCCTGTCGCGACATTGTCGCGGTGGCCCTTGCCGTCACGACCAAGTCGTGACACCCAAGAGCGTCATGATCATGTCGTGACCAGCCAGGCTGTCGTGACAAGATTGCGACCTCTATAGTGGTTGCGTCTTCATCAGAGGGGGGTTCCAGAGCAGTCCCTCCGGGAACCACCCCAAAAACACGAAATAAACATTCCACAGGGGGAGGGGAGCATGTGCAACATGTATGAAAGCTGTAAATCCCTCCAAACCACCCTTAGAGCCCGACAAACATGGATTCACATGAATCTACACTCGAAGGAAAACCTCACTCAACCTCGAGCATGGATTCCTCACACTCCCCAAGCCCCAAACCACCAGGAAAACACGATCTAAAGGGGGAAGGGAGCATGCTTAGAGCGAGAGGATCAAAAGTCCCTACCTCCACGTGTAGAGCCGACCCGTTGGGGCCTTCACGTAGGAATGACCACCTCCTCCTCGCTCCACGAAACATGAACACAGCCCCTACACGACTAAGGTGACACCGCCTCAGCACGAACACCTCGAGCACGAAGAACCACCAAGAAACACAAGGAGAGCTCGGAGGGAAGCAGAGGGGAAGAAGAAGGAGAGAAATGGGAGAGGGGGAGAATGGGACATGGCATTCGGTTTTAAACCGACGGCCCCCAGAACGCGACGGGCCGACCCTACACGACAACTAACGTGTCGCGACTCCCCCAGGCATCGCAACCATGTCGCGACGTCCGCCCCCGGCACGACCCCAAAAAGGCGGTCAAACCTCGAAGACCGGAAAAGCAAACGCGACGGCTGACCAGGTCACGTCAACGCTGCGCGTGCCTGACACCCGACAAAGCCGTTCTGACAGAAAGGACAGCAGTCACATCTGTTAGAAAAGTAGTCGCGACGCCGTCAGACGCCGCGACAAGGATGCGACGGTCACCCCTGTCGCAACGAGAAGGCAACGGCCAGGTTCATTGCGACCCGAAGCCTGTCGCGGCAGGCCGCTCTGGCATGACCAAGTCGCAGCCAGGGTGCCTGTCGCGACCCTGAGGACGGGGCCAAAGGGCCCAGGAGGGCCGGGTCCTACAGTTCTGGTTGAGTATTACCTTAGCTGAATTAGCATGATGATACTTTTGCACATAGAGATCTTACTTTGGCAAGATGCAACTTCATAGAGGTAATTGTGTACATACTGCAACTCTGCGACCATACTTGCCACTTCATTGGGGAGGGGGGAGTGCTTTTATTCTCTTATATTTACACTGGAATGTACTCAATTCACTTTCCTCTTGAACATATCACACATATCTTCCGTTCTGTTCCCTTATCTTCAATAGTTTTCATGTACACATTCACAAAAGAAAGTCATTCATGTGTGTGGCCATCCCTAGGATAGTTCCTGGTGAACCCTATTTATGCCATGCACATTTACTAAGGGATTGCATTCTTCTTTATTAACATAGTTTAGTTTTATTCTGAAATCTGAACAACATAAGAAAGGTCCAATTTTCTTGACATGATGGTATGATATTGTATAGTGTTCCATAACATTACCTGTTTCCGAATATGAAATGCTATATGCCTGCATCTCCATGTATTTTACATCTTGATAGCACTTGCATAAAAGTGGGGCTGTAAGTAATGCCTTTCATATCGCCAGGCCTTTGTAATCTGATGTATTAGGCTCATTCCATTTACTTTGAGCTGCAGCTTCTTGACATATCCTACACTAATGGCTTTCTGATTTGTTAGTTGATGCAATTCTATGTTTTGACATCTAAGATGAAATACTGCTTTCAAAACCCATCAGCTTTTGCAATGTCAACATATTTTACATGTCACCAAAGCTTAGTTTTGTATCTTGATGGAAAAGGCTCTTATAATTTGTTTCAGAGGAGATGAACTAGGACAAGAATGGAATGGTGAACTTCAAAGAATTTCTCTTCGCTTTAACTCGTTGGGTTGGGATCGATGAAGTGGAGACTAAAGAAGATGAATGAATCTCATCTTGTATCCATGCTCCCTGGTTCACTGCCAAAACAAAAAATTGTTGCAGATGGAATCTTAAAAGTTGCTGAAAAAACATATGGAATGTAAGATATTGCCCTTGAAATAATGCCAAGCATAGGTTCATATGTTAGAGATATTCATGTAATTTGCGCCAGGATGCGCTGATCAGTGTAAATAGCTTAGAGCTTGATCCTCTAATTTCAATAACAAACTAGTTATGTTACTCTCTAATCATGTGCCAAGGTCTTTTGTTTTATTTTCTTTCTCTGTTCATATTCCAAGTGAAAGCATGGAAGCTTTTATCTCACTATCAGAATAAACAACACAAAGCCATCACATTGCCTCTGTCCCCACACCATTAATGACATAATCAAGCAACTTCCTGAGAGAAACAGACAGTGGTACTCTATCTAGATGATTGGCTTGATGGTTAAATGCCTAAATATTTTTGATAATGACAGAATTGATGTTGAGAAGACATGAGAAGACATGATGAAATGAAATAATTCTATGACCATATATGCTTTCATGATATCTTATTTGGAATGTCTTTTATGTAGGTGTGAATGAAAGCACAAGACAAGCAACAAAACTAAAGTGCAAAAGAACTGGAAATACACAAGAAGTACTCAGCTGTCGACAAGCCCGAAGCCATCTGTTGACAGCCAGTGAAGACAATGAGCAAACAAGCTACTGGAAGACAAGAAAGATCAGTAGCTGTCGACAGACAATATGCATCTGTCGACAGATCAGTTCAGCTTGTCGACAGCCAGAGGTCGCCTGTCGACAGCCCAGTCCATCTGCCAGAAACATGGTTCTGGAAACCAGGTTTGCAGCAGTACCTGTCGACAGCCACAAGGCATCTGTCGACAGCCGCAAGTTAAGTCACAACATGTGACAGGCATGTGATCTATGTTTTTTTTTTTAATAAAGCCAAACCAAAGAGGTAGGTAGGGGCGGTCTCACTAGCAAGTGAGAGGGCCACTACCTTCCCAAGTGGCTAGGGGTGGGTTTTCATATATAAGTAAAAGATAGGTACAACAAGGGGGCTAGGACCTGATGGAAGGATCTCCTACCTTATCAAGATGGTAGGGATCCTTAACAATAGTAGGCAGGTCGCCTCAGGAACTCCAAATGACAAAACGAGGACAGGAGATGGCAGAACTGGCCAGGCAGTCCGCTACTCTATTAGCTTCCCTGGGAATATGGGCAATTTCAGCTTTCAGATTCAAGGTCTTCACTGCAATGTCATGCATGATACAGGTGAGATCCCACTGGCTAGAGATCTGATTAGTGACCAGCTGAAGGAGATTGAGTGAGTCTGTCTCCACCAGTACTTCAGAAACACCCTTACTGCAGCAAATGGAGAGGCCATCGTTGAGTGCCATAGCTTCAGCTGCAAGACTTGAGTTTAGATCATGGTATGCCCGGGCGAAGGCCCAGCACATGTTGCCCTCATGGTCTCGAAGTATACCTCCACCTCCGGCTGTCCCCGATGTCCTCATAAAGGCGCCATCAACATTTAGCTTTAATCTCCCCGACAGGGGCGTGATCCATCGGACAATGGTCGGGGTTCTGCTCTTCAGCTCTTCCATACCATGTTCAGTTTGACGGAGTGCAGCTAGCCATGGTTGCGGGACTTTCTGGAATTTAAAGGAGATGCATATCGCGCGGATGGACAACATTGTTCTGTTGATGATGTGCTTGGCCGTCATCCCCTAATCTTGGAATCTAGCTTTATTTCGGCTACACCATATCTCCCACAAAGCAGCCATGAAGGTGCATCAAATGAGGCGACCAGATGTGGCGATAATTTCTGGGCAGGCAAGGAAGGCAGTCACACCATCTGTCACTCTGCTAACTTCCCTGTTGCTGAAATGCAGAAGATGGGAAAGCTCGGACCAGACTTGATCGGCGGTGTCGCTTCTGAAGAACAGATGAAGGGCGCTTTCTTCTTGAGGTTGGGGGCAGCAGGAACATTTAGAAGAGAGGGGCACTCCTTTTTTCTTCACAGTCTCATCCACCGGTATGGAGTTGAGGATAAGGCGCCATAATAGGACAGACCATTTAAGGGGGATGTGGGGTGACCACAAGACAGCCCACTGTTGAGAATTTGCTGGTGCGAGGAGGGATCATACAGATTTTGTGGAGAATTTGCCATTTGCAGTAGGACACCAAATCCATGTGTCCTTGGTGCCATTAAAAGTTAAGAACATAGATCACTCAATCATGTGATCTATGTTAGGATGTTCTCTTCTATCATGATTCTCAAGACTTGAACACTACTATATATAGATCATATGGACCTATTTTCGAAGCAAGAAGCCTCCACACCAAAACCCTAAGAAAAGAACAAGAAGAAGGCTTTCTCTGCTGCTCTGCTTCAAGTCTCTAGGCTGTTCAAAGTGGGATCTATCTCGCACGAGGAGTTGAAGCAGATTCATCCTCAACCTTCAAGCTTCGTCATCATCTGATCTTCATCGACGTGGAGCTTAGAGTTCTTCTGGATGAACACCCTGAAGAGTTCATCCTTTGGATTTGTTCTTCAACTCTGAACTCTTCCTTTATCTAATCTTCTATTATCTGTGTGTGTGTGTTGTTGGTTTGAGCATTCCTTGTGCTCAATCCACGTGGGTGTGGTTGTTTTGACAGCGTGTTTGCCTTAGACATCATGTGTATGTTGTTGTTGGGTTGAACTCGCTTGATAAGCAGTTTTTCCATGTGTGTGTGTGTGGACGGTGGACGGTGGACGTAGGATACACGGGTTGTGTAGTACGAACCACCTTAAATCCTCGTGTCCTATGGTTTGCATGATTTGACACTAGATGTATGCTAGGCACAATTGTTTGTTCACACACTCATCATATTACTAATCTCCAAAGCGCACCCTACACACACAACGAAGTTCATATTTAGTTCATATCAGTTTAAGTGGTCTTAAAGTTAGTCATCATATTGAAAAGAAGGTTAATTTATTTTAATTGGTAGTAATCTATTCAACCCCCCTTCTAGATTACTACTTTAGGTAATTCCGCACACCTTTCATGGTGCTAGAGGGAACGGGGGTGGGGGGAAGTTAGGGCTTTAGCAACCGAATTTGCAACCGAAAGATATCGGTCGCAAATCGCGACCGATTAGCGACCACCATAAGTTTAGTCACTTACGTTTAGCGACCGAAATAAATTAGGTCGCTAATTAGTCACAGATAGGCGACTGATTAGTTTGGTCACTATTTGGTCACTATCTGCGACAAAAAGAGACAGATACATTCGGTCGCAAATGCGGTCGCAATATCGGTTGCTATATCTGCTTATCCTTGTAGTGTTTCTTTTTCTTGAAAATTTTCTTTCAAAACTTTCATTATTTTTCATTACGTGACAAGTTGTTTTTCCCTTGATAGATCATGGTCATGAGTTGTTAAGATATCATTCTTATCATTTGTTAAAAACAAAACTTCAATATCATATATGATATAAAACTCAAGAAACTCAAGTGTCTAATTAAAGTGTTTTGTAATAAAAAGTCCAAAATAATCTTTGAGAATAAAGATAGACATATGACTCTTATTCTTATTTTTCATCTTCATGATTAATCCAAGAGCACAAGTATTTCAAATATTAAAATTTTTATTTCTCATATAAGAATATCAATGGAACTTTGAATAGATTTAATGAGTCATGAAAAGGTTAATAATAAGTAATTCTAATCAAATTTTCAATCAAGGTGTTAATGATAAGGATTCAAAAGAGTGGGCATGATTGATTCATATCGAGCAAATTGCATATCATCAAAACACCACAACAAGACTAGATTTCAATGAAAAAGTGAATCAGCAAAGCGTCTGTCGACAACCAGATTTCATGTGTCAACTGGCATTGAGGACACATAAGTAGTGAATTTAGAGAATGGAGATCTGTAGACAGATGAGTGCAAGCTTGTCGACAACTACTGTGATCATAGAATAGATGTTTTTTGGAATAGATTAACTGTCGACAAGTGACATAGATGTTGTTGACAAGATAGACTTAAAAGATTGATTGAAGAACGAAGTGAACAACCCAACCTCCTAAGTTCTTATTCATTATGCAGCAGCAAGGGACTTGTGTCGACACATGCTCAAATAAGTGTCGACCTGCTTTTGAACAAAGCCAAGTTTCTGAGTTTTTAACATTCAACAAATTTTGACTTTTATTGAGCACTTTTTCAAATTTACTCCCCCTTAACATGTACATGATGTAAAAGATCTTGCAAGTAATTTAAACATGATTAGCACAAGGAATCATGGTCACAGTTATGCAAGCATGAAGATACAACCATGATATCAATTTCTAAGACAAATTATTGTTGGGGGCAGCAGTATAGAAATAATAGGAGATTTTACCTGAGCAGTCTTTATTTTGTTTTCAAAAGATTTTACCTGTGGTCTTCAATTTTTCTTATCTTGATTCCAAATGGAAAGGTATGACTATAAGGCAACTTTCTGCTTGTAGGTTAAGCAAGCTTTAGGACCCACACTTACTTGGGTCCTACAATGAAATGAATTTTAGAATGCAACAATGATTTTTGAATCCAAAAAGATTTTATTTTTGACATAGATGCATTTTTATTGTTAATAGAACTCTGAGCAGCATTAGTTCCAAACATGTACTTGATCTTGTTCAAGGCATCTAAATTTTCATGAAGTTTTCTATTTTTCTGATTTTTATTATGAAAAGCAACATAATTATTTTGTGCAATATTTTTGTGCATATACACATGGAATTTTTTAACTTTTTTAGTATGAACATGATGTTTATTCCTATGTGTATGAACATATGCATTAGAATGAAACTTTGGAGCATGCACAAAACCATCATTTTTATGCCAACAATCCCTAGAGATGTGACAATGTTCATGACATGTGAAGCACTAGGCTGATTTAGCATGTTAATGTACATGTTTATTTCTAAACGAGCAATGTTTGGCAAGATGACCAGGTTTATTGTAATTAAAGCAAATAAGAAAATTTTTTACCTGGTACTTACCTTTGCTTAAGTACATATGTTGGAAGCCTCTTTTCCTTTGTGGAGCAGTACTTAATGAAGATGGATAAGGCTTTACCTTTTGGTAGCTCCTAGCTTGATGTGAATGCAGAACTTGCCTTGGAGCACTTCTAAAGTGTGGAGAAAATGGAGGAACCATGTACAATGTTTTTTGTTTTTTTGTTTTCATTTTTTGGTTTCTCACAGAAATAGGATTCTTCTTCTTAGCAGTATTTTTATCCTTTTTATCATTTTGTTTTTGAACATTTTTCTGAACAAGAACTTTCACTTGTTTTTCATTAGAGATAGCAGAGTTCTTGTTCGCAGCAGCTTTAACAAAAGTTATTTTTGTTTTCTTTTTATTTTTCCTGTTTTTCACAGAAGGAAGACTTGTGTTTGCAGTAGTCTTAAATTCATTTTGAAGCTTTTGTTTTTTAGATTTTAATGCAACAACTTCTTTTTCTGAAATTTGAAGTTTGTTTAACATGACATCCAAACCATTTTTCATCATATTCTTTTCATTCTCAAATTATGCAATTTGTTTTTCCAGATCAGCAATTCTATTCTTTAAATTGCTACAATCATTGTTCAATGGTCTGTCATGCAATATGCATTCAATGTCTTCTTAAGATGATGATTTTCTTCAACAAGTGGTTTACATTTCTCATTGATTTGGTGATTGTGAGTCATATTGGAAATCTGTTTGTTTAATTTATCATTATCAAATTTGAGGTTATCATTGAGATCAATCAATTTTTCATTTTTATCTTCCAGATCAATGAGTTTAGACCTCAATAGCTCATGGTTATCTTTTAATCCATTCAATTTGTTTTCATAGCTTTTAACTTTATCTTTCATACTGTCTTTTTCATAATTTAGCTTTTGAACTTTATTTTTCAAATTCTCATTTTCTTCTGAAAGATCTTTACCATTGTTCTGAAGCAATTCAAGTTTATTTTTCATTTTTTTATTTTCTGACTTCTTTCTCTTGTTTTTCTTGCATACATTCTTACAAATTTCAAACAATTCATTATATGTCATTTCTTCCTCTGAATCATAATTAAACTTTAAGCAATCAAATGAATTTGAGCAAGATTTATCACTCTGAAGATTTCTTGATCTTTCTGAACCAGAGGAGCTTTTCTGAGCCATTAAGCACTTGTTTGAAATTTTCTTTTCTTTCCTTCCAGCCTTCATGAAGGAGTCTTGCAAGTTAAAATAGTTAGTTATATCAACTGATCAACTCTTAGATAATCAGATCTAGATGCAATCAAATCTGATCAACAAGCAATGAAGCACATAGAATGATTAATATCAAAAATTCAAATCAGATCAAGTAGATCAGAAGATGTTTCAAAAAATCAAATCAGAGATCCAAAAGCTTAAGAGATATATCAGATCTGTCAAACCAACACCAATGTATAGTGCACCTGCTCTGATTTCAAATTGTTGGATCAGAACAATTAATCACACAATATGATTAGAAGCATAAGATGCACTAGATTTACAAAATCAAATTCGATGTACATAGCATTGACTTTGATGTCAATTGAAAGATCACTTTTCATTGTTATAACAAACAATGAGCAATTAATTGGATATCAAATTAGAGAGCCAAAAAGAAGCAATCAAATCAAATCAGAGTCAGACATCAACCTGATCTAATACCAATTGTAGGATCGAATATGTGGTGATGGAAAAATCTAGAAGGGGGGTTGAATAGATTAGCAATGAAAACTTAAGCAATTAAAAAAATTACTTTGAAATTAAGAGTTCTATCCAATTAAAACCCCACAGATCTGATATACTATGTGTGATTAAAATGTCTGAAACATTTTATCAAGCAGTGTAAGCATCAAGCAAGTGATTAATGTGTGTGAACAAAATAATAAGTAGTGTGTAAGTGAAATCCCTATGCAATCATCTAGCGCAACAAGATAAAACAACAAATCAAACCATAGTACACAAGGGATTTTTAGGTGGTTCGGAAATCACCTCCAATGGCTCCTACGTCCACCTCCTCACGATGGAGGAAACACACTACTAGAGCACGACAACTTCAACACACACACTTGAGCATGACGACTCAAACACACACCTGAGAAATTTCAGCACAGTTGTGTGAAAAATCACACAAGCAGATAAATGTTGTGACCTATACAATGATACATCCACACACAACAAATAGATCAGAAGAATGAAATGTGTAGATAATAGAGATGGATCAATTCTCCTTGAATTGATCCATCTTCAAGACTCTTCTTGAAGATCACAGATTTGGAGCTTCCTCTGCCTTGCACTGCTCCTTCTCTTCTTCTTCCTTCACTTCTGCTGCTCTTCTTCTTCTTCTACTCCTCACGTTTTTTACTCCTGCTCTCTCTCTCTCTCTACTACTCTTTTTCTACCTAGTGACGCTCGGGCTCTTCTTCTTGACGTGTTATCTCCTCCAGATGAGACAAATGACTATTTACAGCCAGATGTCCAAAACTCATACTTAGGGTTTTGTGTACTCCAAGTACATTAAGATGGCACGTGTTCTTCACGTGACCTAATTGCTTTCCAAAACAATATAAACATAAAGGTAATCGATTCTTGAAGAAATACTTAAACAATCTGTAAGACCCGGCATTCCGTCTAATGTCTTAGATGACTGGCCACTAACGCGTCCGGGCTAGGTGACGCATTAGTGTCACGTCGTGGGTGTCTGACGTGATAGTCATCCTTGTCGCGACCAGCTTGTGCGTCGCATTCTTTTCGCGCCCGGCTTTCCCATCGCGTATTCGTGTCACGCCCGGTCAACGGGTCACGACAGTGTTCCATCGCTTCGGTCGTCTGACGCCTGTCAGGGTGGCAGGCGTGTCAATATGATCTGTCGGGTTGTCATGGCGTCCCTGGGGGACGCGTTCTTGTCGCGGCGTGTTGATCCGTCGTGTTAAGGTCCTTAACGCGATGCGTCGCCCTATCGCGTCTTGGGTGCCAAAGGCTTAAGGCCTTTGTCGGCGACCCCTTCTCCCTTTCCCTCTTTCCCCTCTCTTCTCCCCCTCTGGAAGTGCTCCACCTCCCTCTCTTCCCTTTGTGCATTTCAGGTGAGGAGGAGGGTTGTGCTCGTGTTCTCGGCGTCGTGGAGCTTGCGTGGAGCGAGGAGGAGGTGGCCAATCCGATGTGAAGGTCCCTATAGGGTTCGTTTCTTCTTTTAAGGTAGGGATTGCTTGTACCCTTCTCGATCTAGATGGATTAGGAGCCCCTCGTGGTTTGTAGATAGCATTTTCTGCTTCTCCATGCTCCCCTCCCTCGTGTGGTGTGTTTGTGGCATGTGGGTGGCCCCGAGATGGAGCATCCCGCCGATCTGCCCTTCTTCTGGTGTCGCGACCGCGGTGCACGTCACGACACCAGAGGGCGTGATCGTGTCGCGACGCGCTAGCCCAACTTGATGACGTCACGGCCTGGAGGTCAGATGCGATCTTGTCGCAACGCATTTCCCTGTCACGACAGGGTTTCTGTCGCGGTGCCCTTCCCCGTCGTGATGGTATCACGACGGCCTAGGAGGGACGTGACCGTACCTGTGTGTGCCTCTGGTGTTCCGTGGTTCCGATTAGGGTGTTGGCGTGTGCCCCAGGGCTGGCTTGCCCTTAGGACCTTCAGGTGGGGAACGCAACAGGTTGCCTCGTTGTGTTCAGTTACTGAAGGTGACACCTTTGTGGTTGTGTCCTGGCAGCGGTGCCAGGAGGGTCGCATCTGTCTAATGATCGATTAACCGACAGTCTATCGATTATTAGCAGAGCGACACTTTCCATACCGACTGGTGGTGTTCTGAGGTTCTGACTTGTTCGTGTGTGCCTTGGTTGGACGACGGCCCTCTCAAGGGTCCGTGCGTGCCTCGTGCTTGCTGGGCTTGTCATGGGTTACAAGCCAGTGGTTCGGTGTGGTTTTTGTTGTGCTTGCCCCGCCTGTTCGCCCGGTGCTTGGCACTTGAGGGCTTATCCCGTTCAAAGGTTGTCTCCGTTACCTGGGACCCCCATCCTCAGGAACCTTTGAGGGAGCATTCGGGGCTACGAGCGTGCTCGAGTTGACGGACTCTAGAGCTGAGGGGAAAATGAGGTTTGGACAACGACGCTGAGTGGTTTGTAAAGCTCTCATGTCTGGGGTGGGACGCCGAGGTCATTGAGGTGTTTTCTTCCCGGTGCGGCCCAGATAGTCCTTTTTCCCACTACCTCGCCCTGCATTGGTTCTGGAACCGCGTAGAGAGGTCAGGTATGGGGCCGCAGCTTGGCTAGGCTGCGGTGGTGCGTGCATTCTATTGGTGTTCTGTGGCGGCTTTGTCTCTCTCTTCCAGGGAGGTTAGAAGTAGGAGCCAGGCTACCGAGCAAAGGGAGTGGCTGGTGTGTCCTCCTCTTGGCTGCCCGTGGCATTGGCTTGGTTGTTGTTGTTGTGATGACGTTTCCTCACGAAGTTTGCAAGTTTTATCCGTTGCCCTAGCTAGCACAGCGGTTATAGCCTGGCCGTGCCTAGTTTCCGTAGGCATCGTTGGTTTGGCCTTGTTGGCCCGTGCTTCCAGTGCTTTCCATTTCGGTGTTTTCTCGGTTCTTTAGTCCCGTTCCTCGGTGCCAGTCCGTGGTGGCACCGGCGTGTGTGGTTTCTCGACCTCGTGGTGCATCCGGGGTCAGGGGTGGTTCTACTTATGGGCCCTCGACCTTGTGGAGGTCTGAGGTGGCGGTGCTTGTGGTGAGACATCCTTCTCACGTGGTTGCTCAGTGGTCTCCGTGAGACCCCTGTCTCGACAGGCGTGTTGAGACTTGTTTCCGTGTTGTGCCTAACTCCGTTGGTTTTAGCGGGAGTCGTGTGTGTCACGACCTTGGTTGGTGGTCATGGCGTTGCACTGTTCTATTCTTCTGCTTTGTAGTATCCTGCTATAGGTGTTCCTCACTTTACAACTTTCTAGTGTAGTTTCCTGTTTTCGAAGTTCCTACTACTCTAGCTAGTGAGGGACTAGTGTCCTTATTGGGCCTTGTTTGCGAGGCTCACCCCCCTACTTCCTTCCGCTAGGGGCTCGTCGTTGTGGGAGCTCGGTGTCGAATGGTTTGTGGAGACGGCTGTGGTGCCGTGTGTTGTCAGCAGTAGTGAGAGTGAGTGTTGTGAGCTCTTGTACCTGAGTGAGTTGAGAGTTGTGCTTTCAAGTTCTCTGGTTATGCCCCTTAAGGACTGCACCTTTCTTCTTGTACCTGTGCTTTTATTTGGGACATGTTGTACAGTTATTATATTATTATAGTTATTTAAATTCAGTATTCTTCTAACCCTTCCGGGTCTTCGGACCCGTGGGTGGTGGCACAAACTTCGGGGTCTCTGGCGGGGTCCGAGAGGTCGGGTCGTTACAATTGGTATCAGAACGTGGGTCTGTTGAGATTTGTAACGAGATAATAACTATAGTTGTCCCAAAGAAAGGTACTAGTACGCTGTTGACACCATCTGACTAGTGTTAGGCTTGTGCTTTCAATTATTTTGCTGGCGTGCGGCTTCCCTGCAAGGTTCGTGTGCGTGCCGTAGGAGGGTTGCAGCTGTTGCTATGTCGCGTGCATGGCGAGTGTGGTCGCTCGGTGTGTTCATGCCATGGTGGCGCGATTGGCGGTGGACTCACTGGCAGTGGTCTTCCTCGTGTGAAGGACGGTTGCAGGCAAGTCCAGGCGTGGTGCTCTTGTTCGTCTTCATCGCATTTGGGTGCGTGTATGTCGCGATGGCTGAGAGAGCCTGCGTGTGGTGTGGCCTTCACCGGTGCAAGGTTGTTGTCCGTGGAACCAGTCGAAGTGTCCCTGCCTTGTTGGTTGTTACATTGATGTTGGGGTGTGCTGCGTTGGTTGTGTGTGTGTGGTCTCCTATCTGTGTGTTGTTGTGCATTATGCTCTGCTCGGTCGGCGTTGTTGCTTGGGCTAAGTAGATGTTCTGTGTGCCGTGTTGCATCGCTGGTTGAGCGCTGCGACACTTGTCTATGGTTGTTGTCGGCCTAGTGCTGGCTGGTTGTGAGCTCTGGTGAGGTGCTCCCGGAGTCTTTCTCTATTGGTTCTGGCAGAAGTGAGGTTTCCCCAGAACTGTGTTGTGCTTGTTTCTGGTTGTTGTTGCGTTGCCCTCTGGGTTGAGGTGCATCGCTTGGTTGCCGTGTGTTCTAGTGAGGTTTGCCAAAACTGTTTGTTGTTCTCTTGGTGAGGGTTTCTCCCAAGACTATTTCGTGCTCATTTCTGCTATTGTTGTGCTGCCTCAGGGTCTGAGGTATGTTGTTGTTTTGGCTGGTGCGTTCTGGTGGGTTTTCCCAGAACTGTGCCTTGGTGGTTCTGGTGAAGGTTTTCCCAGGACCTGCTTGTGTTGCTTCCGCAGTTCTGCTTGTTGTGGTGTTCTCTCTGAAGTTCTGTGTCGTTTGGTCATTGGGTTCTGCGTTCTGGTGAAGGTTCTTCCCAAGATGGCCCTGCGACGACCCTCCTTATACCGGTACGATTATACCAATCCACGTCGGTATAGTGAGTCTCGTCACAGTGAGACATTTACCCAAACATTAACACACATGATTGAGATGTACACAAATATAAATACAGAGTAGCAGAAGAAAAGAACTACTATCTTTCATTTCATCATCCACATTAAACATGCATGATTCATATAACAATTTAAAGATCTAAAGTCCACATAATAAAATGCTAATTCCAAATACATAGCCCGTCCACAATTTCATAATGTTTCAATTACAATGCCTCAACTACATACTATGAAAGCAAAATATCACAACGGTGACTCCTCCAAGCTACTCTCCTCTCTCGGAGTCGCTCTGCACGATCTCCTCCAAGGAAGTGGGGTCACCTACTAAACCTGTACACCGAAGCAAGGAATGAGTCTAATAGACTCAGCAAATAACTCCATACACGTCACACATGCACATATCACAAGTAAGTTCTACTTTCAAATTCATTAAATCAAACATATAGCTTGGTTGAGACAATGAAAATAAACAACCTATCATGGTATTTCTACAACTTCACAACACATGATACATGATTCATGCCATCTCAAAACAAAATACCTATTACATGCTTTCTACTCACCCTTCACATGAGAGCTAACATTTTACATTTAAGTTAACAGGGCAGCCTTCTAAGCATGGAATCTCACACACATATAAAAGAAGTACTCCTAGCATGGATTCTACACATTCTTGTACATGTAAGGCATCATTATAAACATATGAAAGTTGATGTTTTGACATGGACTTAATAATTTCATAACATGAATTACAAATTTACACTCTAATACATTTATATCACATGGTTACACATTTACACATTCACATGGTCCACTTTTACACATTACACACATGTACATGTTCACATTACACAATTTACACATATTCACATTTACAATTCACATTAGATGCCGTGACACATAGTCCAAACCACCATTAGAAGGACACATCACATACACACAACACATAGACGCCACCTAGGCAACACAGTGACGACTCTTGGACTGCGCAGACCGGGAGAAGAACTCTCCACCCTAACCAGTGGTACTTCTCCACCTCCAGGATTTCATCCTAATGCCCATAAGATTTACACATTGAACATTCCCATGGGGACTTTTCCACAGTACGATTCCACATCCCTCTATGGAAGCAGTGTCACACACGGCACATTTTACACATTTCGATTTTTAACACACACATATTACACAATATGACACATCACTTATAGTTTTATCATTAACACATGGTTCAGTTTTCCTAAATCATGGTACTACTGTTGACAGGGTTCAAACACTTCAAAATTTACACTAATCAGGTTGGGAACACCTAATCAAACCCTAATTACGTTAAGCATACATAAACCATTCAATTTCACATGGAAATTTCACAACATAACCCACTGTTACCCAAATTTCATGAAAATTTAACCATGCACTGTTTGTAGGTTTCAGACCACACATGAAATTTTTCACATTTTTCTGAATTACATATAATTTACAGAAAATGAAATACTCATTCACATGCCACAATTAATTCAATTATCATGGAAGCACAACATAATTATCGGTTTTGACAGTTCTCAAACCTGTATCTAACATGAATGTTATCACAAAAATTTTATCCGAATTTATTGCACATTACATAATTTACTGGAAGTTTTTGACTAACCTACACATGCCCTCTATTTTAAATGCGAAAATTTCAACAATTAGCATGGTCATGGGAAAATTCTTGGATTTTCGGGACAGGGACTGACATACATATACATCACCTGAAAATTTCAGGGCAATCAAAATTTCACATGGATTACGTAAACAAAGGTCTACATGTTCAGGACCTTATCTAACATGCATTTCAAATAAATGTAATAATTCACATCATTTACCGAAATTCATCAACCATTCACAACACATTCTATTAACTACATTAAGTATCATGTAGAATTTACACTATATCCTCATGCGCAAAACTTCGGAAATTAGGTATATAAGGCAGAACAGTTTCCTATTATGTCCTGAAGAACTTAACGGCAATGTCGGGCTGTTTAGAGGTGTTAACGGCAGCATCGTCTGCCGCCAACTGAGGATCTTGATGGCAAGGGATTTTGTCGTCAAGCTCCTGTCTGTGCAAAAACACAGACTGAGCTCGGAAGAATGGGTGAATGTGAGGATCCAGGACACGAGGAAAATCTCATAAAATCCTTAAAACCTACTGGACACATACATAGGCTACGGGGATGGGTTACTTGCCTTTTACAAAATCTCCAAAGGGATCAAATCTGTTGTTGAAGCTCTCCTTGGGCAGTGCCAAGAAGTCTCCTCCACAGCCTTCCCTCGGGTTCTAGGTCGAAGTAGCTGCCAAACCGAGGTTGGGGAAGCCTTCTCCTTCGTCCAAACTCCCTTCCAAATGCAGTAGATCGCCAGAGGAAGCTTTGAATCGCCGAATCTGAGCTCCCAAAGTTCAGTTCTTTTCCAGTTCAGCTAGGGTTTCCTTCTCCCTTTGCAAAGAGCTAAGAGAGAGTCTTTCAGGTTGCAAGGAGAGGAATGTTTATAGGAAAAGGGCTTGGGATATCTTGTAGGGCCTGATGGGAGAGCTGAGAGCCGTTGGGGACATCTCCCCAATCGGCAAGCAAGCTTGCCCCGAAATTTCAGGGTCTACTGCGCACAGAAAATCAGAGAAGTAGACGTCCACATAGATGGCCGTCAACTTTAGTGTTGGCATCCATCAACATGGACGTTGACTTATCATGGAAGTCTATCCATGCTGACGCCAATTTCCTCTTCGGCCAGAGCTTAAAAACATGCAGAAAACCATGCTTACACTATATACTTACATGCCATATATGTAATATGATGTACCCACTACTACAACATGTAATTGTTGCCCAGTTGACAAGCCCAGAGGGGGGGTGAATGGGTCTTTAAAAATATTTGATTAGTACCTGTACTTAAAACATTCACACAAAGACGTTCTTCGATGAAGGTTAGTAACAGTTAGTTCAAAGAGCAATCACACAAGAAAAACAACCACACAACACAAGAAATTATCCTGGTTCGGACCTCCTCTCCTTAGGAGTCCTACGTCCAGTTCCTGAGCAACAACTCAGGATTCCACTAACTAGAGTATAGTCCCCCTATGGACACTACAACACCCAGCTCAGCTGGTCTTCCTTCACACGAAGGGAATTATACCACCCTGGATACCCCACCAGGTCTTCCTTCACAACAGAAGGGAACAACAACACCCTAGAAGCTCTACCAGGTCTTCCTTCAACACAGAGGGGAACAACCACAACAAAGGTAAGCAGTAAAAACAAGCCCCTAGATCAAGCTTCAACAAGCTAAGATCTGAAGCAAGCAGGACTGAGAGTAGAAGATCTAAAAACACAGTAGACTCTCAGAACTACACGAGCTCTCTCAAGATTTTCACTACAGTGTGGAGAGCAAAGAGCAAAAACAAGAAGGAGTGAAGTTCTTGGCTCTAGAATTCTATCATAAGATTTGAGTTGCTTGTACGTTGATCATTCCTTTTATTCTTCTGATCTTCTGTCTTGTAATATCTCCATTTGAAATATGGCCGTTGAAGTAACCGTTGTCTCTTAGATTGGTAGACGTTAGACTGCTTGACATTTGGAAGCTTCTAGTCAACAATCTTTTATCCAATTGAGCACGCAAAGAGATAAGGTCTTCTGGCGTCTATATGGTCCAACGTTGTACAACAAGATATCTTTAAGACCTTGCACATATTAAATGCTAGAACAGTAGACAGCTAGGTTGTCTCTTGTTGTCAGTAAACGTTGATGTGAATATTCACCAAAATAGCAATGCCAAATAGCTTGTTTTAAAAGATGTTGACAGAATATGCACGATAATAAAAAGATATCATCTGCATGCATGCAGAGATACGTTCTGTCTTCATTAAATGCACAGCAGTCAGACAGATAAGAGAAGACTTTGACTATTCAACGCTTTAAGAGATAAGATAAATATCAAGTCGATATAAACCATAAAGTCGTTGTCTATATGACTTATGAAATCGTTATGATCAAGTGTTTACTGAAGAAATTGTTATGAATACCAACAAGTCATTATAGAGAGCAAATCGTTGTATTCATTAAAGGGATCGTTATGAGTACCAACAAGTCGTTATAGAGAGTAAATCGTTGTATAAAGCAAGTTGATGTGTTCAACGAAGAAATCGTTATGAACACTTAACAAATCGTTATGGAAAGCAAGTTGATGTGTTCAACGAAGAAATCGTTATGAACACTTAAAAAATCGTTATGGAAAGCAAGTTGATGTGTTCAACGAAGAAATCGTTATGAACACTTAAAAAATCGTTATGGAAAGCAAGTTGATGTGTTCAACGAAGAAATCGTTATGAACACTTAACAAATCGTTATGGAAAGCAAGTTGATGAAACGTTATGAACACTTACCAAATCGTTATGGAAAGCAAGTTGATGTGTTCAACGAAGAAATCGTTATGAACACTTAACAAATCGTTATGGAAAGCAAGTTGATGTGTTCAACGAAGAAATCGTTATGAACACTTAAGAAATCATTGAGCAAGGCAAATCGTTATGAGCGCTAAAGAAATCGTTGCGCGAAGCAAATCGTTATGAGCTCTAAAGAAATCATTGCGCAAGGCAAATCGTTATGAGCGCTAAAGAAATCGTTGCGATAACATAAGGAATCGTTACGACGGGCAAGTCATTACGAGTTCTAAAGAAATCATTGCGATAACTTAAGGAATCGTTATGACGGGCAAGTCGTTATGAGTTCTAAAGAAATTGTTGCGATAACTTAAGAAATCGTTATGACGGGCAAGTCGTTATGAGTTCTAAAGGAATCGTTGCGATAACTTAAGAAATCGTTATGACGGCAAGTCGTTACGAGTTCTAAAGGAATCGTTGCGATAACTTAAGGAATCGTTACGGGAACGACTTGTTTGTAACACCATGATATTTCAGTCTTATAAAGAAATCGTTATAGCTCTATTGAAATCTATACACACATAAGGAAATCGTTGTGACTTTCAACAGGAGTCGATGTGGACTTAGAGAAATATGATCTTGAGATGATTAAAGCTTCAGAAAGGTAATACTTACCAATATTGGCTTGGTTGACCTTGGTATATTTCCTGTACTTAAGACTTATGAAGTATGTGTTAGAACTTTTTGATAGGGTTTTGTTTGGTTTTGTTAATCACCAAAATAAATATGTAATTAATTAAAATTACATGGGGACAGACTGAACATCAATCTCCCCCTTTTTTGTGATGACAAAACTTAACAATAAGTATGAATAAAGAATCTGAATATTTGCAGAATGTATTTTAGACAATATGAATATTTGCGGAATGTATTTCAGACATGCTAAGTATTTTTCTCCCCCTTTTTATCATTAAGCAAAAAGATAATCTGAGACAAAGAATGAAGAGAAAAGATAAGCAGAGACAAGCAAATGTGGTTCATTCATTCTGAGGAGGTACAGGTAAGTAATAAGCCGGAGATAAAAGAGAGGCAAAATGAGAAATAATCTCCCAGGCCTGCTCTTCCTGCTTCTCAAAGTAAGTCTTGAAGGGTCCAGGGCCAACAGAATAATTTGGTCCCATAGAGGGAGCCATTCTTTTTAGGTGAAGGACCAACTGAGCTTCAAGGAAATCATGGTACGGATCTCTGTCCAAGGATACCTTGTAGTAGGTGACTTTTCCAAAGCTAGCACAAGCAAGAAACTGAATAATGGAAACATGATAGAAGATCTGCCTATGCTTCAATTCCTGGCGCATGGCGACATAGACTTTGTACCTTTCCACCCAAATTTGAAGAGGATCATTTACAAGGTGGAGGGAATTCATGTCCAGAAAGGTTGCAGCTGAGATTGGAGGGCGGCCTTCCCTAGCTAAGGTTGCATTTGTATCCGACAATTACTGAGCAGATAAGGGATAGAACTTGGCCCACCTGCAGGTGTCAGTCTTTCACATTCTGACAAGGCAGGGGCTAGAATCTCAGCATGGATGTGGCCTAGGTGGTACTCCCTAAAGATAAATCTGTGGAAAGCTACCACACTGCCCTTCTGAACTTTGATTCTGCCCATCACTTGCGCAAAACGATCAAAAATAACTGAGCCCACTGGAGTATCCATTAGCAAAGAGTGACGGGGAGGAAGATATGTAGCCTCTGGCAACTGAAGAGTAGCAAAGTCCACTTGAATTGCTGCAGTGCCACGCTCAGGTCCAAGATTTCGGATGGCTTGCCTGAACTGACTGAGCTGGACTTCAGGTAAACGATGAAGATACCTATAATCATTAAACAACTTGAATTGCCTGATCATCTTGATCTCTTTCTGGATGAAGGGAGCCCAGGTGTTGTTATGGTGGACTAGAAACCATTCTGACAAGGTGAGAGAGTGATCCCTGGGAGGAAAAACTTCAGATCTGGTAGTGAGAAACTTGTTGTAGAGGACTTTATTTGAGCGTGCCCATTCTTCTTCAGATAAGGATTGAGCAGAAGAGAAGATCTTGGTCTTGACAACCTTGGTAAGAGAGGTGTAAGGTAGGATGGTTTGAAGATGGTCAGAAAGGTTTAGGAAAGGAAGATTGAAGAGGGTGGCAAAGACAACCTTGGTGAGGTATTCCCTGTAGAGAGGCATGTTTTTAGTGACCTCTGTGAGAGAAAACCACAAGGGAGGATACAACGGATTGAAAGATGAAGAGGGGGTTTTTCTTTTCTTAGAGGGAGGACAGGAAGGATCAGAGACATGAATATGCTGGCCAACTTTGAGAACAGAGCCAAGAATGGTGTCCTCAAATTCGTCTTTGATGGGGCTCAGAGAGGGACCATCAAGTTGAGCTCCTTCTGGATGATGGTGATGAAGGAGGGAGGAGGATGAGGATGAAGAAGGGATGGTGGATGAGAAGAGGTGTGAGGAGATGGTCCAGCTGATGATGAGGGACCAGAGGAGGAGGCTCCAGCTGATGATGAGGCTGGAGGAACCTCAAAGATAGGAGGAGGCGGAGGAAAGGGAGTTGAAGATGCAGAGGTGAGGTGGATTGAGAGGAAAAAGGTGCTGGTGAGGAGATGATTCTAGGGTGTGGTTGCTTAAAGGTTGGAGGTGCAGGTGGAGCAGTGGAGGCTGAAGGAGGGGATGGAGGAGCAGGGGTTTGAGAGGGAGAAGAAATTGGGGTCACTGGATCTACAACAGGTTCTTCTACTGGAATCTGCTTGTTCCCTGTCGGCTCGGATGGTCCTGACCCTTCAGCTGGAGGCCCTGATGGCCCTTGCTCCTGAACTGAGGGCCCGGATGGCCCTGACTCCAAAGGTACTTCTTCTGAAACCACAGATGGCCCTTCCATTTCTGCAGCTGATGTAGGAGGCTCAGAAGATGGAGGTGCTTGAGCTTTTATGGCTTGCAGAACTTCTGAAAGTAAGGCCTTCATGGATCCCATTTCCTTATTGAACCATTTCATTGCATTCCTTACTTGTAACATCTCTTTTGAGGTGGAGGCCTGGCTCATGAAAATTGAATTTACATCGGACTGCAAAGAGCACAGGATTTCTCCTTGAACATCTAGTCTTTCTATGACAGGCTTCAGGTGTATCACAATCTTCTGCCTCTGGGTCCTTTGAAATGGAGCATCTGCAAGAAGAGGAAGTTCTGGAGCAACTTCCTTCCCTTTCTCCTTGGCTTGGTTCACAGGAGCCTGTACTTCATCAATATTGGCATCCTCATCAGATTCTGAGGAGCTAGCCGTTTCCCCATCTCGGAAATGTTCTTCTGGGGGGTTTTCAGTGCTCTCCCCCTGAGGTATGCCTTCATTTCCTTCCAATGAAGTGCCTAAACCGGAGGTATCTGCCATTGGTACAGAGGTTTCTTCTGGGATATTTGGGCTGACAGACTGCTCCCCCTCAATAGGAGCATCTTCTGCAACACTTCCTTGCTCCCCCTGAATGGAAGCTTCTTCCATCACAGTGTCATCGGGAACAGTTGTTTGCTCCTTCTGAATGGGAGCTTCATCCACAAATACTTCAACATTGTGGCCCACTGCCACGGATTCTGATATTTGAGGCTCACTAACATTTTGCTCCTCATGGCTGGGAGCATCTTCTACAGCTGCTTCTTCAAGGTGGCTGGATGCCACAGCTTCTTCCACTACAGCTCCTGCTGGTGCCACTGAGGCTTCCTCTGCACTTTCTCTTTCCAATTCTACTGCAACTGATGATTCTGGTGCCTCTTCTGCTGCGGATGCAACTTCAGCTGGTGCTCCTGCTGCTGGTTCTGCTGAAAATTCTGGCTCAAAAACTGCTGCTTGAGTTGTAGTTGATTCTGGTGCATCTGGTGTCACTGCTGCTGCTGCTACCACTTCCTCTGGCTGGACTTCAGGGGCTTCGCCAATTATAGCCTCACCCTCAGCCACTGAGGTCTTGGTCCATACACCATTTATGATTGAGAAACCACTTTTTCTAAGATTTCTGGACCTAATGCTCTGGCCCATCTTCTCAACTACTGCCCCAGACAGGTCAACACCAAAGTGTTTGAAAACCTTGGTGAGCAAGTGAGCATAAGGCAGAGATACATTGAGCTTACTCTTGGTGTCCCAAATCTGATCACGAGAAAACTTCATCCTCTCTATCATCACTTCGGCCATGTTAATCTCCTTGTTCTGCATGGCCCAGAACATCATATCCGAATCTGCCTTGGTACAGGTTGAAAAAGTTGCACTTCTAGGAACAAGAATTTGACAAACAATAAAGTGCAGAAGACGGTTGAATGCATTCAACTGATTGATATCTATTTTCCCATCTCTCAATCGGAATTCAGGACCAATGATTTCGAGACCCTTGACCTGGGTATCCACAGTGTGGATTCCACTGTGACCAGTCGTGCTTACATCAAACAGAGTCTTCAGAAGATTGTGATCAATCTTGATCGTGGTTCCCTTGACTGAAGATGTCAGGGACCCATCTGCCTCTGATTTCAAGCAAACGTAGAACGCCTTCACAAGGTCCGGATAGCTTACCTCAGAGAAGGTCGAAATGATTGTCCACTGCATTCTTCTCACTGCGGCCACTATGTTGTGCATGCCGTTCTTCTCAAGATCAGCTACATCCACTGCTTTATTGCCACAAAGCTTCGTCTTCACGAACGTGAACCTTTCCTGCTGCTCAGGAGAGAGGTACTCAGTGCCGTAGCCCCCAAGACTGCCGGAAACAACTGGTGTGGCCATGGATTTGAGTGGAGGAGGGTTTCAGAACGGAGGAGATGGTGGCAGAAGTGAAAGCCCTCAAGAAATTCTTCGCGGGAAGAGGTGAAGGGCTTCAAATTTGCAGAGAGTCGATGTCGAAGTCGTTAGGGCATCGGCTCAGGCAACCAGACGAAAGAGGGAAAAAGGTAGAAGATAGGAGATGAATCGTTCCCACATCGATTTTGGAATTAAATAAATGCTTTATCAAAAAGTGAGGCGCCAATAGGTGGCAGAAAACGACAAATGAGTTTGACCAACTCAACAGACTTTATAAAGAGAGCGGCCCGGAAAGATAATTTAAATTACTTTTGCTTAAAGCCATGGAGGGAAAACTTACTTAATTCTGAAAATTTATATGCCAGTTTTAAACAGAAATCTCTTCACAAATTACACATGCCCAATTCCCTTCTAAGAGACGTAAATCTCTCCTCGGGTAAGGCTTTTGTGAAAATATCTGCTAACTGACCATTTGTGTCAATAAAAGATATTTCAATGTTACCATTTGCTACATGATCACGAATAAAATGATATCTAACCTCAATATGTTTGGTTCTTGAATGCTGGACTGGATTTTTGGTGAGATTGATAGCACTGGTGTTGTCACACAGTAGTGGAATTGATTTGATATTTAGTCCGAAATCCTCAAGTTGTTGCTTTATCCATAGGAGTTGTGTACAACAACTTCCAGCAGCCACGTACTCAGCTTCAGCTGTAGACAGTGCCACTGAATTTTATTTCTTTGAGGACCAGGATATCAAACACCCTGCAAGAAATTGACAACAACCACTGGTGCTTTTTCTATCTACTTTGCATCCAGCATAGTCAGCATCAGAATATCCTACTAAATTAATTTCACAAGATTTTGGATACCACAAACCTAAATCATGAGTTCTAGCTAAATATCTAAATATTCTTTTTATGGAGATTAAATGAGATTCTCTAGGATCTGCTTGATACCTAGCACACATGCATACACTGAATAGAATATCAGGTCTACTGGCCGTTAAGTAAAGTAATGAACCAATCATACCTCTGTAGATCTTTTGATCTACTTTCTTACCATCCTTGTCACTATCCATCCTTGTAGATGTACTCATTGGTGTTGAGAGTGGCTTTGTGTTCTCAAACCAAATTTCTTCAAAAGCTCTTTGGTGTATTTTGCTTGACAGATGTGGGTGCCATCTTTTCCTTGCTTGATTTGTAATCCAAGAAAATAATTGAGCTCCCCCATCATGCTCATCTCAAACTCTCCCTGCATCAACCTTTCAAAATACTTGCAAAGGGATTCATCAGTAGAACAAAAAATAATGTCATCTACATAAATTTGAACTAGTAGTATGTGCTTGACTTTTGACTTTATAAAAAGAGTACTATCTACTTGACCTCTATTGAAACCATGGTTTAGAAGAAAAGAACTAAGCCTTTCATACCAGGCTCTAGGTGCTTGCTTTAAGCCATATAGAGCCTTGTGAAGTTTAAAAACATGATTTGGAAATCTAAATCATCAAAACCTGGAGGCTGTTCTACAAAAACTTCCTCTTTAATAAAACCATTCAAAAATGCAGATTTAACATCCATTTGAAATAGTTTTAAATCTAGAGCAGATGCGTATGCAAGTAATATTCTGATAGCCTCAAGTCTAGCCACAGGTGCATAGGTTTCATCAAAATCTATGTCTTCCTCTTGGGAATAGCCTTGAGCCACCAATCTGGCCTTATTTCTTAAGATTACACCAGCCTCATCTAATTTATTTCTGAACACCCATTTGGTGCCAATAACTGGATGGTCTGATGGTCTGGGAACAAGTGACCATACTTTGTTTCTCTTGAACTGATTTAGTTCATCTTGCATGGCTATAATCCAGGATTCATCAGTAAGAGCTTCATTGACTGTCCTAGGCTCTATTTGAGAAACAAATGCTAGGTAATCACAAGGAATTACATTACCTCTTGTTCTTACCCCTACAGATGGATCACCAATGATGTTTTCGAGTGGGTGATCTTTCTTATATCTCCACTCCTTTGGAAGATTTTCATGCTCAATGACTGTTTGCTGCAAGTCTTCCAGAGGTGGATCATGCTTGTCCTCAATTAATGTGTCCTTTAATTTCTTGGACAATTCATCTGCATCATCATTGTCACTATCTTCTTCCTTTCTCAAGGAAGGGTTAGTTTCATCGAAAATAATATGTACAGACTGTTCAATCATTAAAGTGCATTTGTTAAACACCCTGTAACCTTTAGGTTTAGAAGCGTACCCCATGAAGATGTCTTCATCTGATTTGGCATCCAACTTACCAATATCCCTTTTCCATTGTTGTGGATGAAGCAAGGACATCCAAATGTCTTGAAGTGACTGATCTTTGGTTTCTTTCCCTTGTACAGCTCGTAGGCAGTTTTCTTTAGGATTGGTCTTATCATTACTCTGTTGATGATATAGCTTGCTGTGTTTATTGCTTCAGCCCAGAAATATCTTGGCAAATCATATTCTGACAGCATAGTTCTTGCCATATCCAATAAAGTTCTGTTCTTTCTTTCAGCAACACCATTTTGTTGTGGTGTCCTTGGTGCTGAAAAATTATGCTCAATCCCTTCATTATCACAAAACTTTTCAAATTTCTCATTCTGAAATTCACCTCCATGGTCTGATCGAATGCTGACAATACTGAATTTCTTATTTTTTTGCACCTTCTTGCTGAAACTGACAAAGCTTTCAAAAGTATCATCTTTATGTTCTAGAAATGACACCCAAGTAAATCTGGAGTAATCATCAACTATAAAAAATCTGAAATTCTTTCCTCCAAGACTGGTGGTTGTTATTGGCCCAAATAAATCCATATGAAGGAGTTCTAAGGGTTTTGAGGTTGTCACCACAGTCTTTGACTTGAAGGAATTCTTAACATATTTTCCCTTGGCACAAGGTCTGCAGACGCCATCCAATTTTGTGCTGACCTTTGGCAGACCTTCCACAAGATTCTTCTTTAGCAATTTTCTCATACCGTCTATGCTGCAATGTCCCAGTCTTCTGTGCCACAGTTCAGTTGATTGATCCTTGTTTGCTGCCAAACAGACATCTTGATCCTTGAGTTCTTCAAGATGAAGTGCATACAGGTTCTTCTCTCTATTGGCTTCGAAAATTACTGCTCCATCCTTCAATATGCTGCACTTTGACTCTTGAAACTGAATCTGATGACCTCTGTCACAAAGCTGGCTGATGCTGATGAGATTGTGCTTCAGCCCTTTGACAAGCAATACATCTTCAATGACTATCTTTCCTTTGTTGTTCACAGAACCACTGCCTAACACTGTTCCTTTTCCGTTATCTCCATATGTAACAGTTCCTTCTTCATCTTGAAGATGAGAGAATAGCTTTCGATTACCTGACATGTGCCTTGAGCACCCACTGTCCAAATACCATTTGGATGCTCGAGTGTTACCCTGAAATAAAATCATCAAGTTTTAGGTACCCAAATTCTTTTGGGTCCTGATTGGTTAGTATCATTGATTTTACCTTTGATTATCCATTTCTTATGTCTTGTTGGGCATGTTGTTATGATATGTCCTAACTTGTTACAGTGACTGCAGCAGGACAATTTTGTTATTTTTTCTATATGTTTGAAATCTGCCTTGTATGCAATGTCTTGTTCAGGTACAAATTTAGGCGTTGGATATATTTTAGGATAAACTATGGTTTCTTCATTATCTGGGGGTGTATATCCTAATCCATTTTTCTTCTTACTTGATCTTCTAGCACCTTTTAATATTAGGGAGTTTTTACCATTAGTGAATTTTTCTAATGTGCTAGATAACTGTATATTTTCTTCTGTTAGTGTCTTAATTTCAGTTTTCAGTTCATCTGAACTTACTTGTTTTTCTAATTTAGTCATTTGTTCATTCTTAGCTTTTAGATCTTCACATAACAGTTCATTTCATAACAGTTCATTTCTTCTTTTAAGTTCAGTTATTTGGCTTTCTAATTGTTCATTTTCTGATTTTAGATCTGAGTTTGTGTTTTCTCGACAAGCATTATTTTTCTTACTTACTTTTAATAGTTTGGTTACTTCTCTATATTATTGTATAGTTCATTGAATGCTTCCTCTAAATTATCCGAATCAGAATTATTGCAGGAATCAAAGGAGGAGTCAGATGTTACCTTATCATCTGTATTTGCCATGAATGCCAGTTTGGCTTCTTCTTTATCACTGTTTGAGCTTGATTCACTATCTGAGTCGTTGCTGTTTTCCCAAGCGGCTGCCATTGCCTTTTTCTTATATTTCCTGAATTTCTTGGAGCTCTCTCTTTTTCTGAATTCAGGCTTCTTGAGCTTTGGACATTCAGCTTTGATATGTCCAGGTTTCTTGCACCCATAGCATATTGGTTCTCCTTTCTTCAGATCCTTTCCTTCTGACTTCTTAAACTCTTTGTTTTTCTTAAAGAATCTTCTGCCAGATTGAAATTTCTTTTTCTTGGCTAAAATCCGCTGCAGTCTTCTTGATAGCATTGCTTCTTCATTTTCACTGTCCTCAATACTTTCATTTTCATCTGAGCTTGCTTCTGATGAGTCTTCTTCAGCTTTTAAAGCATTGGAGTGCTTCTTTCTACTTGAGGACTCTCCTAGTCTTTCCATATTGATCTCATGGGCCATAAGGGACCCAATGAGCTTTTCCAAAGACATCCTTTTCAGATCATTAGCTTCCTCAATAGCTGTGACCTTTGGGGTCCACGAGGATGGTAAGGATCTAAGAATTTTCCTCACCATGTCTCCAATATCATAGGTTTTCCCAAGTCCAGCCAATCCATTTGTAATATCTGTGAATCGACTGAACATTTGAGTTATGGACTCACCTGATTGCATTGAAATCTTTCATATTGAGTAACAAGAATATCAATTCTTGTCTCCTTCACCTTGTCTGTGCCTTCATAGGTAATTCTAAGCTTTTCCCACATCTCCATTGCGGATTTGCAGGCTGAAACTCTGTTGAATTCCTTTTTGCTTAGTGCACAGCACAGAATACTCTTAGCCTTACAGTTTAAGGAGATCTTTTTCCTATCATCATCTGTCCACTGAGCTTTCTCATTTGTGACCAGGAGATCACCTTCTTCTACTATTGATCATATCTGATAGTCGTGACCTTGAAGAAAGTACTCCATTCTGGTCTTCCAATAAGCATAATCTTCACCATCAAAGAGAGGGGGTCGGTTGACAGACTGACCTTCAATGTTACCATGGGCTGCCATGGATCTTTACTCTTCAGATCGTTGGATCTTTCTTCTTTGTCGAAGAGACTCGCTCTGATACTACTTGTTGCCCAGTTGACAAGCCCAGGGGGGGGGGTGAATGGGTCTTTAAAAATATTTGATTAGTACTTGTACTTAAAACATTCACACAAAGACATTCTTCGATGAAGGTTAGTAACAGTTAGTTCAAAGAGCAATCACACAAGAAAAACAACCACACAACACAAGAAATTATCCTGGTTCGGACCTCCTCTCCTTAGGAGTCCTACGTCCAGTCCCTGAGCAACAACTCAGGATTCCACTAACTAGGGTATAGTCCCCCTATGGACACTACAACACCCAGCTCAGCTGGTCTTCCTTCACACGAAGGGAATTATACCACCCTGGATACCCCACCAGGTCTTCCTTCACAACAGAAGGGAACAACAATACCCTGGAAGCTCTACCAGGTCTTCCTTCAACACAGAGGGGAACAACCACAACAAAGGTAAGCAGTAAAAACAAGCCCCTAGATCAAGCTTCAACAAGCTAAGATCTGAAGCAAGCAGGACTGAGAGTAGAAGATCTAAAAACACAGTAGACTCTCAGAACTACACGAGCTCTCTAAAGATTTTCACTACAGTGTGGAGAGCAAAGAGCAAAAACAAGAAGGAATGAAGTTCTTGGCTCTAGAATTCTATCAGAAGATTTGAGTTGCTTGTACGTTGATCATTCCTTTTATTCTTCTGATCTTCTGTCTTGTATTTATATCTCCATTTGAAATATGGTCGTTGAAGTAACCGTTGTCTCTTAGATTGGTAGACGTTAGACTTCTTGACATTTGGAAGCTTCTAGTCAACAATCTTTTATCCAATTGAGCACGCAAAGAGATAAGGTCTTCTGGCGTCTATATGGTCCAACGTTGTACAACAAGATATCTTTAGGACCCTGCACATATTAAATGCTAGAACAGTAGACAGCTAGGCTGTCTCTTGTTGTCAGTAAACGTTGATGTGAATATTCACCAAAATAGCAATGCCAAATAGCTTGTTTTAAAAGATGTTGACAGAATATGCACGATAATAAAAAGATATCATCTGCATGCATGCAGAGATACGTTCTGTCTTCATTAAATGCACAGTAGTCAGACAGATAAGAGAAGACTTTGACTATTCAACGCTTTAAGAGATAAGATAAATATTAAGTCGATATAAACCATAAAGTCGTTGTCTATATGACTTATGAAATCGTTATGATCAAGTGTTCACTGAAGAAATCGTTATGAATACCAACAAGTCATTATAGAGAGCAAATCGTTATATTCATTAAAGGGATCGTTATGAGTACCAACAAGTCGTTATAGAGAGCAAATCGTTGTATAAAGCAAGTTGATGTGTTCAACGAAGAAATCGTTATGAACACTTAACAAATCGTTATGGAAAGTAAGTTGATGTGTTCAATGAAGAAATCATTATGAACACTTAACAAATCGTTTTGGAAAGCAAGTTGATGTGTTCAACGAAGAAATCGTTATGAACACTTAACAAATCGTTATGGAAAGCAAGTTGATGTGTTCAACGAAGAAATCGTTATAAACACTTACCAAATCGTTATGGAAAGCAAGTTGATGTGTTCAACGAAGAAATCGTTATGAACACTTAACAAATCGTTATGGAAAGCAAGTTGATGTGTTCAACGAAGAAATCGTTATGAACACTTAACAAATCGTTATGGAAAGCAAGTTGATGTGTTCAATGAAGAAATCGTTATGAACACTTAAGAAATCATTGCGCAAGGCAAATCGTTATGAGCGCTAAAGAAATCGTTGTGCGAAGCAAATCGTTATGAGCTCTAAAGAAATCATTGCGCAAGACAAATCATTATGAGCGCTAAGAAATCGTTGCGATAACATAAGGAATCGTTACGACGGGCAAGTCGTTACGAGTTCTAAAGAAATCGTTGCAATAACTTAAGGAATCGTTACGACGGGCAAGTCGTTACGAGTTCTAAAGAAATCGTTGCGATAACTTAAGAAATCGTTATGACGGGCAAGTCGTTACAAGTTCTAAAGGAATCGTTGCAATAACTTAAGAAATCATTATGACGGGCAAGTTGTTACGAGTTCTAAAGGAATCGTTGCGATAACTTAAGGAATCGTTACGGGAACGACTTGTTTGTAACACCATGATATTTCAGTCTTATAAAGAAATCGTTATAGCTCTATTGAAATCTATACACACATAAGGAAATCGTTGTGACTTTCAACAGGAGTCGATGTGGACTTAGAGAAATATGATCTTGAGATGATTAAAGCTTGAGAAAGGTAATACTTACCAATATTGGCTTGGTTGACCTTGGTATATTTCCTGTACTTAAGACTTATGAAGTATGTGTTAGAACTTTTTGATAGGGTTTTGTTTGGTTTTGTTAATCACCAAAATAAATATGTAATTAATTAAAATTACATGGGGACAGACTGAACATCAGTAATCAAGTAATATTTACAACTAGATATCTACATATGCATATATAGTATTTACACACGAGCACGAATCTACACACACAACAAAAATACAAGGACTAAAATTTGAGGGCCTTACACCCTCTCCCCTTAAGGAAACTTCGTCCCCGAAGTTTAAACAACACTACTCAAACAAATGAGGATACTTCTTCCTCATCGCCTCCTCAAGCTCCCAAGTAGCCTCCTCTCGCGAGAAGTTCCGCCATAGAACCTTTACTGACGTAATCCTCTTGTTCCGAAGATGCTGAACCTTCCGGTCAAGAATAGCTACTGGTTGCTCCACATACGACAGATCTGGCTGAATCTCCATTGACTCGTGACTAATCACATGAGATGGATCTCGGGCATACTTCCTGAGCATAGAAACATGGAAAACAGGGTGAACACTAGCTAAAGCTGGGGGTAAAGCTAGCTCATATGCCACACTACCCAATCGTCTGAGAATCTCATATGAGCCAATGAATCTAGGGCTTAACTTGCTATGCCTGCCAAACTTGACGACACCTCGAGTAGGTGAAATCTTGAAAAAGACATGCTCCCCCACCTCGAACTCCAAATCCTTCCTCCTATTGTCGGCGTAGCTCTTCTGCCTATCTTGCGCCGCAACAAGCCTCTTCCTAATCAACTGAATCTTATCCGAAGTCTCCTGAACTAACTCTGGACCTATCAACTGCCTATCGCCAGTCTCCTCCCAACATAAAGGAGATCTGCAAGGCTTTCCATACAATGCCTCAAATGGAGCCATACCAATGCTCGCATGAAAGCTGTTGTTGTATGCGAACTCCACTAGAGGTAGATGACGCTCCGAATCATCCTTCCAATCCAACACACACGCCCTTAGCATATCCTCGAGCGTCTAGATAGTCCTCTCAGACTGTCCATCTGTCTGGGGATGAAACACCAAACTGAGCTCCAGCTCCAAGCCTAAGGCATCGTGAAGACCCTTCCACAACCTCGAAGTAAATTTTGGATCTTGATCTGAAATGATCAACTTCGGCACACCATGCAATCTAATGATGCTACTGACATACAATCTAGCCAAGCTCTCTACTGACTGCTTCTTCTTCATAGGCAAGAAATGCGCAGTCTTCAAGAATCTATCTACGACTACCCAAATCGAGTCATTGCCCCATCTAGATCGAGGCAAACCCAAAACAAAATCCATAGTGACAGCTTCCCACTTCCATATTGGGATCTCCTTCTTCTGCATAAGACCAGATGGTCGCTGCCACTCGGCTTTCACTTGATGACACACTAGACATCGGGACACATAATCCGCCACATCCCTCTTCATGCCAGACCACCAAAAGGACCTCTTCAAATCCTGGTACATCTTAGTGTTACCCGGATGAATAGAGAATCGCGATCTATGAGCCTTCGCTAACACACGCTCACGAACCTCTACCAAATCAGGGACACAGACACGGTGATGAAACCTAATCACACCATCCTCGTCACGAGCAATGCCCGCCTTTCCCACTAACTCTTGGAGTCTAGGGTCGGCTTTTTGCTGCTCGATCACCTTATCCAATACCGAGGACCTAAGGGATAACTGGGCTACAAAAGCCTGGCATAGCGATGGCTCTAACTCAGCCATCGAACACGCCGCATCCTCCAACATCTTCCAATCCTACTGGAGAGAAGACCTCTTCCTGCTTAGGGCATCAGCTACGACATTCGCCTTCCCAAGGTGATACTGAAGGTCGAAGTCATAGTCCTTCAAGAATCAATCCATCTTCTCTACCTCAGGTTTAATTCCTTTTGGGAGAAAAGATACTTCAAGCTATTGTGGTCGGTGAACACCTCAAATCTGACACCATAAAGATAGTGTCTCCAGATCTTTAGTGCATGAACCACTGCCGCAAGCTCCAAATCATGAGTCGGATAGTTACGCTCATGCTCCTTCAATTGGCGAGAAGCATACGCCACTACCCTTCCTTGCTGCATCAAAATGCAACCAAGGCCCATCCGAGACGCATCCGTGTAGATAGCAAACCCTCTACACCGCTCGACAAGACTAACACCAGAGCTGACGTGAGCTTAGTCTTCAACAATTGAAAACTACTCTCACACTTCTCAGACCAGACAAACTTCACTCCCTTTCTGGTAAGCTGAGTCAATGGGGCGGCGATGGATGAAAATCCCTCAATGAATCGCCGATAGTAACCAGCCAAACCAAGAAAACTACGAATCTCTGAAAGGGGTCTTGGGGGTCTCCCAATCCATAACTGCCTGGACCTTTGCTGGATCAACTGCTACACCAGCACCGGAGATCACATGCCCGAGGAAATGAACCTCGCGCAACCAAAAATCGCACTTGCTGAATTTAGCATATAGCTTATGCTCACGAAGAACCTCTAACACTACCCTCAAATGCTAACAGTGTGTGGCCTCATCCGGAGAGTAGACCAGCACATCATCAATAAACACTACAACAAAGCTATCTAAATACAGCCTAAAAACCCTGTTCATGAGATCCATGAACGCTGCAGGGGCGTTGGTCAATCCGAAAGGAAGAACCAAAAACTCATAATGTCCATAATGGGATCTGAATGCCGTCTTGGACACATCCTCACTCCGAATCCTCAACTGATGATAACCAGATCGCAAATCAATCTTAGAAAAGACTGATGCATCTTGCAACTGGTCAAACAAATCATCAATACATGGTGAGGGATACCTGTTCTTCACTGTCACTTGGTTTAGCTTCCTATAATCGATGCATAACCTAAGTGATCCATCCTTCTTCTTTACGAATAAGACAGGTGCGCCCCAAGGGGAAACACTAGGGCGAATAAATCGCGTATCTAGCAACTCTTGCAACTGCTTCCTTAACTCGGCTAACTCCGCAGGTGCCATCCGATATGGAGCCTTCGAGATAGGAGAGGTGCCCAGAAGCAACTCTATGGTGAACTCTATCTCTCTATCCGGTGGCAATCTAGACAAATCATCGGGAAAGACGTCTGGAAAATCCTGCACTACCTCGATCTCTGCAAGAGTAGGTGACTCACCAGCCTTAGGTACTAACACCACCTGGCCAGAAACGCGTCACAACCCTTGTTTACCATGCGCATCGCCTTCATGGCAGAGATGACCAACTTTCCCGCCACGTTCCTTGGCAAGGGATGAGAGAACTCGTCCTCACCAGGAATGCGGAAAACAATCCTCTTCCCACGACAATCTACTAACGCATAGTGCTCCTCTAGCCAATCCAGACCAAGAATAGCATCAAAGTCCTTCATCTTTAGCAAGAAGAAACACCCTTTCTAGGACTCTATCCTCAATGCACACAGGTAACGACGGAATACACTTCCTAGTCGATACCGTACCCACAGGTGTGTGTACAGACAACGGGACTTCTAAATCCTCAGACTCTACGCCTAACTCTAGAGCTAACTGCCTAGCGAAACGCTCAGAGATGAACGAGTGAGTGGCACCTGTATCGAACAAAACCCGAGCGTGCACACCTAGAAGTAAAACTCTACCTTCGGTGACATGCTCTGCCTACTCGGCATCCTCTCGTGCTAGGGCAAACACTCGAGCTAGGGCTCGAGGCCTTCCTGGTCTTCCTGTAGCTGGCGCTGCTACTACTATCGCTGCTGGGGCTGGCGCTCCGCGCTGGACTCCCTGCTGATCTCTCGGACAATCCTTGATCTTGTGGTCGCTGCTTCCGCACTTCAAGCATTTTCCCGCTACCATCCAACACTCCGTACCACCATGTGTCTTCCCACAATGGGGACACTCCTTCTTCACACCAGGGGAATGTTGAGAAGGTACCTGTGCACTGCTGGTTGTTACTGGACGCTGAGGTGCCTGGTATACTACTTTCTTCTTGTCCTTCCGCTGGAACGTAGCTGTAGGCCTCTTCGGCGAAGCCTTCTTCTCCTCGAGGTACTGCTCCATTTCACCCTCCTGCCTACAAGAAGCGCTAAGGGCCTCGTCCAAGGTACTATGGTCAAACGCCACTAGCCTCATCCTCAGTGATGCCTTCAGGCCCATCACAAACTTCTTTGCTTTCCTGTGCTCATCTGTCACGATATGAGGTGCATATTTAGATAATTCTGCAAACCTGGCCTCATACTCGAGCACGGTCATGGAGCCCTGGGTCATGGAAAGGAACTCCTACTCTATCCTGTCCTGGATATGCTCAGGGACAAATTTGGCCCGAAAGAGCCTCACGAACTCGTCCCAAGCCACGTCAATAGCTCCATTCTCGAATCGGGTATGCGGTAAGGAAGCCCACCACACATCAGCTCTCTCCTACAACACAATCTTCATAAGCACCACACTAAACAATTCTAACTTAACAGGATATACAGCATATAAAACTAACACATACCAGTAGCATATAGGTGGCTAAAGTAACCTTATCCGCGTCCGCACACCTAACAGCCCGGAAGATCTTCTCGATCTCCCTCATCCAGCTCTCAGCTAGTAATGGGTCGCTCTCCCCCTTAAAAGAGGGTGGCAACATCCTTTGAATCTTTCCATGATGGAAGGTCCACCATGGTCCTGAGCTGGAATTTGAGCCTGCTACAACAAACAACAAGCAACGCATATTCAACACAACATCATGCCATTAAATAAAGCAGACTACTCTTTGTTTCATTACTCTAACCTGAGCCTCC
Source organism: Colocasia esculenta (assembly GCA_014218235.1). Lineage (NCBI taxonomy): Eukaryota > Viridiplantae > Streptophyta > Magnoliopsida > Alismatales > Araceae > Colocasia > Colocasia esculenta. The sequence continues at coordinate 82,131,199 of CM024754.1, read as the reverse complement.
AACTGGGCCTGGAGTGCAGCCTGGGTGTGGGCTTGCGTCTGCATGGCCTGCACTAGACCTTGTATGCACACTCCATAATCCACTGGCGGCGGTGGGGGAAGTATAGGACCCTGAGGTGCCGGGACCTGCTGCTCAGCCTACTCCTCACGCCTCTGCTCGCCCTCACGAGCAGGAGCACCGCCACGTCTACCACGCGAAGCCATGGCTGCAATAAATATCAGCCACTATTAGAGCTATGTTAATTTACTCCTAACCATTTTCTTATCTATTTTCCATTCATTATTAATCAATTCTACACATGTGGACAATTTTATAAAGATTTAGCATGTAATGAAGATGATAACTCAGATATTTATGTACAGTCTCAACCAAGTCTCTCTGATACCAATCTCTGCGACGACCCTCCTTATACCGGTACGATTATACCAATCCACGTCGGTATAGTGAGTCTCGTCACAGTGGGAGATTTACCCAAACATTAACACACATGATTGAGATGTACACAAATATAAATACAGAGTAGCGGAAGAAAAGAACTACTATCTTTCATTTCATCATCAACATTAAACATGCATGATTCATATAACAATTTAAAGATCTAAAGTCCACATAATAAAATGCTAATTCAAAAATACATAGCCCATCCACAATTTCATAATGTTTTAATTACAATGCCTCAACTACATACTATGAAAGCAAAATATCACAACGGTGACTCCTCCAAGCTACTCTCCTCGCTCGGAGTCGCTCTCCATGATCTCCTCCAAGGAAGTGGGGTCACCTACTAAACCTGTACGGCAAAGCAAGGAATGAGTCTAATAGACTCAGCAAATAACTCCATACACGTCACACATGCACATATCACAAGTAAGTTCTACTTTCAAATTCATTAAATCAAACATATAGCTTGGTTGAGACAATGAAAATAAACAACCTATCATGGTATTTCTACAACTTCACAACACATGATACATGATTCATGCCATCTCAAAACAAAATACCTATTACATGCTTTCTACTCACCCCTTCACAAGAGAGCTAACATTTTACATATAAGTTAATAGGGCAGCCTTCTAAGCATGGAATCTCACACACATATAAAAGAACTACTCCTAGATGGATTCTACACATTCTTGTACATGTAAGGCATCATTATAAACATATGAAAGTTGCTGTTTTGACATGGACTTAATAATTTCATAACATGAATTACAAATTTACACTCTAATACATTTATATCACATGGTTACACATTTACACATTCACATGGTCCACTTTTACACATTACACACATGTACATGTTCACATTACACAATTTACACATATTCACATTTACATTTCACATTAGATGCCGTGACACATAGTCCAAACCACCATTAGAAGGACACATCACATACACATAACACATAGACGCCACCTAGGCAACATAGTGACGACTCTTGGACTACGCAGACAGGGAGAAGAACTCTCCACCCTAACCAGTGGTACTTGTCCACCTCCAGGATTTCATCCTAATGCCGATAAGATTTACACATTGAACCTTCCCGTGGGGACTTTTCCACGGTACGGTTCCACAGTCCTCTATGGAAGCAGTGTCACACACGGCACATTTTACACATTTCGGTTTTTAACACACACATATTACACAATATGACACATCACTTATAGTTTTATCATTAACACATGGTTCAGGTTTCCTAAATCATGGTACTACTGTTGACAGGGTTCAAACACTTCAAAATTTACACTAATCAGGTTGGGAACACCTAATCAAACCCTAATTACGTTAAGCATGCATAAACCATTCAATTTCACATGGAAATTTCACAACATAACCCATTGTTACCCAAATTTCATGAAAATTTAACCACGCACTATTTGCATGTTTCAAACCACACATGCAATTTTTCACATTTTTCTGAATTACATATAATTTACATAAAATGAAATACCCATTCACATGCCACAATTAATTCAATTATCATGGAAGCACAACATAATTATCAGTTTTGACAGTTCTCAGACTTGTATCTAACATGAACGTTATCACAAAAATTTTATCCAAATTTATTGCACATTACATAATTTACTGGAAGTTTTTGACTAACCTACACATGCCCTCTATTTTAAATGCGAAAAATTCAACAATTAGCATGGTCATGGGAAAATTCTCGGATTTTCGGGACAGGGACTGACATACATATACATCACCTGAAAATTTCGGGGCAATCGAAATTTCACATGGACTACGTAAACAAAGGTCTACATGTTCAGGACCTTATCTAACATGCATTTCAAATAAATGTAATAATTCACATCATTTACCGAAATTCATCAACCATTCACAACACATTCTATTAACTACATTACGTATCATGTAGAATTTACACTATATCCTCATGTGCAAAACTTCGGAAATTACGTATATAAGGCAGAACAGTTTCTTGTTATGTTCTGAAGAACTTAACGGCAATGTCGGGCCGTTTAGAGGTGTTAACGGCAGCATCGTCTGCCGCCAACTGAGGATCTTGATGGCAAGGGATTTTGTCGTCAAGCTCCTGTCTGTGCAAAAACACAGAAAGAGCTCTGAAGAATGGGTGAATGTGAGGATCCAGGACACGAGGAAAATCTCATAAAATCCTTAAAACCTACTGGACACATACATGGGCTACGGGGATGGGTTACTTGCCTTTTACAAAATCTCCAAAGGGATCGAATCTGTTGTTGAAGCTCTCCTTGGGCAGTGCCAAGAAGTCTCCTCCACAGCCTTCCCTCGGGTTCTAGGTCAAAGTAGCTGCCAAACCAAGGTTGGGGAAGCCTTCTCCTTCATCCAAACTCCCTTCCAAATGCAGTAGATCGCCGGAGGAAGCTTTGAATCGCCGGATCTGAGCTCCCAAAGTTCAGTTCTTCTCCAGTTCAGCTAGGGTTTCCTTCTCCCTTTGCAAAGAGCTAAGAGAGAGTCTTTCAGGTTGCAAGGAGAGGAAGGTTTATAGGAAAAGTGCTTGGGATATCCCGTAGGGCCTGATGGGAGAGCTGAGAGCCGTTGGGGACATCTCCCCAATCAGCGAGCTAGCTTGCCCCGAATTTTGGGGTCTGCTGCGCACAGAAAATCAGAGAAGTAGACGTCCACATAGATGGCCGTCTACTTTAGTGTTGGCGTCCATCGACATGGATGTTGACTTATCATGGACCTCCATCCATGTTGACGCCAATTTGCTCTTCGGACAGAGCTTAAAAACATGCAGAAAACCATGCTTACACTATATACTTACATGCCATATATGTAATATGATGTACACACTACTACAACATGTAATCAAGCAATATTTACAACTATACATACGCATGCATACATAAGTACACCTAGCTAATATGTACGTAGATATCTACATATGCATATATAGTATTTACACACGAGCACGAATCTACACACACAACAAAAATACAAGGACAAAAATTTGAGGGCCTTACAGGCCCTTTGTTGTTTCTGGCGAAGGTTCTTCACAAGAGTGTTCTATGTTCGTTTCGGGCCATCGTTGTGTTGCCCCTGTGGCTTGAAGTGTGTCGTTTGGTTTGGTTGTTTGTTATAGTGAAGTTCTCCTAGGATGACTTTCTATCGTTCCTAGTGGAGGTCCTTCCCAGAGCTACTTCGTGTTGTTTTGGTTGTCGCTGCTCTCTCTTTCTCTGTAGAGATGAGCTATCATTGTTTCCGGTTGGACTGTCGTGTTACAGTCAGCTTGGGCGTTGTTGGTCAAGGTGTGGTGCCTTTGACCGTGTGTCTAGCTGTTGCGCTGACCAGGTTGTCTCGTTGTTCATTTCCAAGTTCTCGGCTGTGCTGGTGGACCCTGTGTGTCCCCGTGGTGCGGGTGGTTTGTGTCGTTTCTCGCTCCCAGTGTGCTCTTGCAGATGGTGATCTGGTGAGTGCAGTCGGTATCTAGCTGGTTGTGCTTCTTATGGAACTGTCAGTCTTGCATTGTGGTTTTATCTCTCTCGTGTGTAGAAGAGACTTGTTGCGTGTCTCCTTCCTCTGCTTTTCGTGGGTTGCTCGGGGTGGCGATGCTCCACTATGGTGTTGTGTTGCCAGGGTGCGCATCGTTGCGACCTTCTGGTAGAGTCATCTTCCCTTGAGTTTTTTGGGTTGAGTTGGGTACTCCCCTCATGCTGTCGTTTCCATGTGGCACCATGGGTCGGTGGACCTATTTGTGCCATTTGTCATCATGATGGTTTCTTGCTACCTGCCTGGACAATTTGGGGCATTGGGTCCCTGTTGGTTTAGTGCGAGGTAGTATTATTTTCTTGTTGTGTTGCTTGTGTGAGCATTGTTCCGCTATGCATTGGTTTTTCTTGCTTGGCTTGCTCGTGCAAGCGCTATTTTAGTGTGTTCTCAATCGTGCCTCGGCTTGTGCCTTGAAGGCTTTTCGTGTCGTCTTTTTGGTGTTGGCCTCTCTATCGGTTGCGATAGAGATGGTGCTTCTTGCTCTTATGCGCCAGGGAGTTGCTGCGGTTTTCGCTCCCCATGCGGCAGAGTTAGTGCTCCATGTTTTGGTGTGCTTTTTGGAGCCGACGTGGTTATTATGCTCTTGATGTTGTCGACTTTCCATACACTTATCTTATGGATCTCGGATGGAGAGTCCCCTTCGGTGGGTCCTATGTTGTCTCGAGCTGTTGGTGCGGTTGTGTGTACTGCACCTTGAGCGTTTTCTGATGCTTCATGTCCTTGTGCCTCAAGGGTCGGCCAGTTTGGCCTGTTGTACCCTTTCAGGCTTGCAATTCCTTGCGTATGACTTTTGGTAGGTCTCTTGTAGAGAGTCCTTCCTGTTAGCCCTTGTTGTTTCGACCGCTGGTGCACCTGTGTTGCACTTTGTTTAGTTTTGGTGCTTGTGGTAGCACCGTGTGCTCATGCTTGAGTGTTTCAATTTTGTGCCATTTGGAGCCTTGGTGCATTGTGTTGTACCTTGGGTGGCTCCTGGTGCTTGTGATAGCACCATGTGTTGTGCCGTCTGCCTTGATCGTGAGATTTGTGCGTCGTTTCACGAGTTTGCTCGGTGTTGGAGGCGTTGAGCTATCCGCCTCTGGGACACTTGGTGCTGGCCTATACCTTGTGGTCATACCATTACCGTTGTGGGGTGGCTGATTTGCTTTGCCTAGGTAGCCCTATCGGTGGTACACTAGGCTTTGGTCGTGGCCTGTGTCCGGGTTTTCCCTCTCGCTTTAGGAGCAAGTGTGTTTGGTTGTGGTACCTTGCATTGGTTTGGTTCCCTCTGAGGTCGACGTGTTGTCCTCAACCTCTGCAGTTGTTTTGGCTCCTGTGTGGTTGTGTGTCTTTTTGGTGGTTGGCATGTTGGTACCCGCGCTGAGGTCTATGTGCGCGTGGCGGGTGTGCTACCAACTCTCGTTGGTTCTCCATTGTGAGTGGTGTTGGTGAGTCTGGAAGCCGATGGCGGAGTCTCCTGCTAGTTTGTCTGGTGACAGTGAGGCCTATTGGCTTGCTAGTACTCGACCACGTGGTTTGTCGACGTTGTGAGGTGCTCGGTTTCGACTTAACCTCAGATGTCTTTCGTGCTTTTGTTGCGATGTGTTGCACTGTGGAGCATGTGGTTTCCCAGTCTTGTGGCTCCACGTGCGTTTGGTGTCCTTGTCAGACCACGAGGAAGGTCTGGGTAAGACCTAGTGGTGACAGTGGATGTCGTTTTCGCGTGTTGAGGTTTCTCTGCATGCGTTTGGTGTCCTTGTCGGACCACAAGGAAGGTCTGGGTGAGACCTAGTGGTGGTTGTGGATGTTGTTCCATGTGTTGAGGATTATCCGGGAGCGTGTTGTCACTCTGGTTCTCATCGCTCGCGTGGTTTCTAGGTTGGGCTGGTGACCGATGCTAGCTGCTGCTAGTAGCGTGAGGTTGTTCCCCCTAAGTGTTGTGCTTGACTCTCAGGCATTTTTCCCAGTTGTTGTCAGCAACTGTGCACTCTGTCAGGTTTCGCTGGCGATAGAGTGAGTTGCTAACCGAAGATTCTCGTGTTGCTGTCGGCAACTGCATCCTCTGTCGGGTTTTGCTGGCGACAAAGTGAGTTGCTGATTGGTTGGTCCCAACAGCGGGCTGCAGCCGTGTGGTTTTTGGCTGGAGTTTTATGTTGTTCAGGTCAGTTTTGGCATTGCTCGGCACCTGTGAGGTTGTCGTTTCGTTTGGACACCTCACGTGTGGCTGGAGTGAGCCATTGGTTTTCGGTTTTGTGCTCTAGGTGCGTTTGGAGCATGTTGTGTGCCGTTGGGTTTTCGATTTTGTGCTCCCCATGTGTTTGGAGCCCTTTGTGTGAGCCATTCGTTTTCCAGCTTCATGTGCTTCGTGCATGTTTGGCGGTGCGGTTGTTGCCACGTGGAAGTCGTGGTGAGACTTAGTGGCTTTTCACACCCGCACTTTGTGTGCTCTGTACGTGTTTGGCTATGCGATTATTGCCATGAGGAGGTCGTGTTGAGACTTAGTGGCTTATTCGCACTGGTCTTATGTTTGCTCCTTGTGCTTCGTTTCATGCCTCGGGATCTTTTGGGCATGCCCTAAATTTCGAGGACAAAATTATTTTAAGGAGGGTAGCATGTAAGACCCGGCTTCCCAGCTTTCCATACGGTGTCGTGGATGATTGGCCACTAATGCATCCAGGCTGGCTGACGTGTTAGTGTCACGTCGTGGGTGTTCGACGCGATAGTCATCCTTGTCGCGACTAGCTTGTGCGTCGCGTTCTTGTAGCACCCGGCTTTCCCATCACATCTTCGTGTCACGCCTGGTCAACGGGTCGCGACATTGTTCCGTCGCTTCGGTCATCTGACGCCTGTCAGGGTGGAAGGCGTGTCAGTACCACCTGTCGGGTTGTCGCGGCGTCCCTGGGGGGCGCGTTCTTATCGCGGTGCGTTGATCCGTCGTGTTAAGGTCCTTAATCTGACACTCGCCCCATGCATCTTGGGTGCCGAAGGCTTAAGGCCTTGGCCGGAGACCCCTTCTTCCTTTCCCTCTTTCCCCTCTCTTCTCCCCCACCAGCAGTGCTCCACCTCCCTCTCTTCCCTTTGTGCGTTTCAGGCGAGGAGGAGGGCCATGCTCGTGTTCCCAGCATCATGGAGCTTGCGTAGAGCGAGGAGGAGGTGGCCAATCCGACATGAAGGGCCCTATTGGGTTCGTTTCTTCGTTTAAGGTAGGGATTTCTTGTACCCTTCTTGATCCGGGTGGATTGCGAGCCCCTCGTGGTTTATAGATAGCATTTCCTGCTTCTCCATGCTCCCCTCCCCCGTGTGGTGTGTTTGTGGCGTGTGGGTGGCCCCGGGATGGAGCATCCCGCGGGTCTGCCCTTCTTCTGATGTCGCGACCACGGTGTGTGTCGCGACACCAGAGGGGGCAGTCGTGTCACGACGTGCTGGCTTGACGTGATGGCGTCGTGGTCGGCGGTCGGATGCGATCTTGTCGCGATGTGTTTCCCTGTCGCGACAGGGTTTCAGTCGTGGTGCCCTTCCCCGTCTTGAAGGTACTTGTGTGTGCCTCGGGTGTTCCTTGGTTCCAGTTGGGGTGTCGGCGTGTGCCCCAGGGTTGGCTTGCCCTTAGGACCTTCAGGTGGGGAATGCGACAGGTTGCCTCACTGCATTCAGTTATGAAAGTGACACCTTCGTGGATGTGTCCTGGAAGTGGTGCCAGGAGGGTCGCATCAGTCTAATAATCAATTGACTGACAGTCTATTGATTATTAGAAGAGCGACGCTTTCCATACCGACTGGTGGTGCTCCGAGGTTCTAGCTTGTTCGTGTGTGCCTTGGTTGGCCGACGGCCCTCTCGAGGGTCCATGCGTGCCTCGTGCTTGCTGGGCTTGTCGTGCGTTACAAGCCAGCGGTTCGGCATGGTTCTTGTTGTGCTTGCCCCGTCTGTTCACCTGGCGCTTGGCACTTGACGGCTTGTCCCGTTCAGAGGTTGTCTTCATTACCTGGGACCCCCATCCTCTGGAGCCTTTGAGGGAGCGTTCGTGGCTACGAGCATGCTCGAGTTGGCGGCCAAGTTGACGGACTCTAGAGCTGATAGCAAAATGTGGTTTGGACAGTGGCACTGTGTCATTTGTAGAGCTCTCTTGTTGGGGTAGGACGTCGAGGTCGTTGAGGTGTTTTCTTTCTGGCGCGGCCCAGATAGTCCTTTTTCTCACTGCCTCGCTCTGCATTAGTTCCGAAGCCGCGTAAAGAGGTCAGGCGTGGGGCCACAGCTTGGCCAAGCTGCTGTGGTGCATGCGTTCTTGTGGTGTTCTGTGACGGCTCTATCTCGCTCTTTCGGGGAGGTTAGAGGTAGGAGCCAGGCTGGCAAGCAGAAGGAGTGGCTGGTGTGTACTCCTCTTGGCTGCTAGTGGCGGTGGCTTGGTTGCTGTTGTTGTGACGACGTTTCCTCATGACGTTTCCAAGTGTTATCTGTTGGCAGCTGGCACAGTGGTTATAGCCTGGCCGTGCCTAGTTTTCGTAGGCATCGTTGGTTTGGCCTTGTTGGCCCGTGCTTCCGGTGGTTTCCACTTCAGTGTTTTCTCGGTTCCGTAGTCCTGTTCCTTGGTGCCAGTCCATGGTGGCACCGGCAGGTGTGGTTTCTCGACCTCGTGGTGAGTCCAGGGTCCTGGGGTAGTATTTCTTGTGGCCCCTCAACCTTGTGGAGGTCTGAGGTGGCCGTGCTTGTGGTGAGATGTCCTTCTCATGTGGTTGCTCGGTGGTCTCCATGAGACCCTTGTCTCGGTAGGCGTGTCGAGACTTATTTCCGTATTGTGCCTGACTCTGTTGGTTTCTGCGGGAGTCGTGTGTGTCACAACTGTTAGGATCGGATAGGTGACTTTAACAAATGAACTACGAAATTGTGTGTATGGCAGCAGAATTAAAATGAGTGAAACACACAATTCGATCAGATCAAGTGTGGTGTGTGAGTATAGTGAATAAGAACAATAAACCACACCTCAAACCACAGTGCACAGAAGAAGTTTAAGGTGGTTCGGAGAACACAACTTGTGTCTCCTACGTCCACCTCCTCACGACGGAGGAACCACTAACAATAGTGCAGTACAATCTGAGCACGACGGCTCCAACCTCTTCAAGTGCGACGACTCAAAGAATCCCAGGAGATAGGCATGACAACCTACTCCACAACCACTTGTGAATTTGAAAAATTCACAAGCCCTTGAGCACTACGGCTCAAGCACTAGAGCACAACGGCTCCAACCCAGAGCACTATGGCTGCAAACCAGAGTACAAAGTACTCAAACCTTTGGATCACAATAGATCCAAGTTCTGCTAGAACAAGCACAATTAGAGAATAGATCCTCTAGCACGATCTATCTCAGTACAAGATAAAATGGTAAAGACAAATAGAATTGGGCGATCTGTGTAGAACACATACACAGATCCCTCAGGGAATTTGACACTCAAAACAAACACAACTGGATGGATCTCCTTCTGGATCAGCACTGCTGCAACTACAAGCTCCTCCCTTCTTCTCCTTCTTCTTCCCATTGGCGGGGCTCTGTTGCTCTCCTTCTGGACGCAGGAGCCTTTCCTGCTCAAAAGCTCTTGTTCTGGAATGCTCGAAGCTTTCTTGCGTGGGATGTGATTTGGAGTATGAGGATCATGAGTATATATAGTCCCATGTGTGCATGAGGACCTTGGAGTGTGTGGGCACAAATATCTAGGTCAATTCCCTTGATCCCTAAATAGCCAAGTGTCCAGAAAAATCCACATTTTTTGAGCTTCAGACGAAGTGTGTCGACACACAGGCAGACTGTGTCGACACCACTAGCCACTGGCTTCTGAACAGGTTCTGGAAGGCACAGTGAGTGTCGACACACAGGTAGACTGTGTCGACACCACTAGCAGACTGTGTCGACACATAGGCAGACTGTGTCGACACCACTGAGACAAAGTTATGTAAACCTGAAAATATGAAATGTGAACCATTAACATAAGTCATTATCATCAATATATGAAATATTAACATGTCATTTAGTCATCATTCTAATATGTACAAAATGTCATCATCAAAATCAATTTATGAGTGATGTCAATTAGTCATGATTAAAGTCATCATTAAAAGGTTTCAAATACACACTCAACACAACATTCTCTCCTTTTTTGATGATGACAAAATAAATTCAATTTTCTTCCATGTCTGCAATTTCTCCCTCTTAACTTTGCAATTTCTCCCCCTTTTTGACAACATCAAAAGGATATTCATGAAAGATAACAAAGAATGGTAGGAGATCATGAAATGCAGTTGTAGAAATGAAGGTTCAGGAATGATCAAAATAAGTGAGGCAAGGTGATATTGACATATGAGAAAAGTTATTCTATTTTTGGTATTGTGCAATCAAGTGTAATCACAAAGACCCACTCAACACAAAGCAGAGCAAAACATAATGGTCTAAATGTAGTTAAAATGATGATGCAAATGTGAATTAATGTGATCTATATGAGTGAGCAAAATATTTAACAGAGATGTTATGAGCTTGAAGTTTAACAAATTGCAGAATAATAGGTCTAAACTCAATATACATGAACTTTATTCAGGTCATGAGCTTTTCTATCCTATCTTTTTGAATTTGCTTTCATTTTTAACTGTGAAAGAATACAAGAATAAATTAGTTAAATCTCACATTTCAATGCAAGAGATCACATTTATCAGATGCAAGACCTCCTGATTACTCAGTGGTTTAACTTTCATTACCTTGTACAGAGATGACAAACTGTTAACCACTTCTTTACGCGAGACAAATCACTTGGTTAGGTGAAATGGCCCGGTTACTTAGTAATAGACAGGTTTGCATTGCTCTGTCTGTATCCTTCCAGATTATTGTTTATTTTCTTTTGATATTTTGTAGGAATATGTTTGCTTTGACCATAAGAGTCATGAATATGAGTGTAGAGAGATTATTCTTAACATGAGGTAAAAATGAAGCTAAAACATACACATGTGAAATATTAAAGCCACTCATGTGCCTATAATAGTGTTTTGCAAATCATTTTAAAAACATTCAGTATTAAGATTGCACAACTTTGAGATGAAAGTAAATCTTTGGAATTAAACTAAATACATAATGAGTTTTGTTTCAATGTTTTAAGTCTCTCACATGAAAATAGCACACAAGGACTCAAAAATTTTGATAGTTGGGGCTCAGAATAGACAACAATTGTCAAGAGAAATGAGTGAAGAATAGACAATGACTCCCCCTATCAAGTAGCTCTCCAACACAAGGTGAACAAAAAATAAGAATTGAATGAAGTGAGAATAGAATCAACAAGTGAGTGTTGTGAAAAGACAAATACTCCCCCTTAACAATTGCATAAAGGGATCTTGATACTTGGCGGAGACATATACTCACGCATAGTGAAAGTGTCCAGACAAGCCTAACTTGCCTTTCTTCAAATCACTATTTGATATACTAAGAATTCCAATGCAACTGAGAAGTTGGAATTTATTTGCAAGAAAGAATGGCTTTTATTTGCACAAAGAAATGAGATGATGATATCAGACATGTGAAAACTTGCATAAACCAAGTTCCTCTAAGAGAAGTGAATCTAGGTTCTACAAGAGGCTTAGTGAAAATGTCTGCAATTTGTTTTTATGTGTCAATGAAGTGGAGTTCAAAAGAATTCTTTGAGACTTCATCTCGAAGGAAATGATGTCGAATGTCAATGCGTTTTGTGCGGGAATGCTGAATAGGATTTTTGGACAGATTTATAGCCCTTGTGTTATCACAAAGAATGGGAATGCAACCTAATGTGTGATTATAATCTAGAAGTTGATGTTTGACCCAAAGGACTTGGGTACCACAGCTACCAGCAGCAACATACTCTGCTTCTGCAGTAGAAAGAGCTACAGAGTGTTGCTTTTTGGAAGCCCAAGAAATAAGACAACCTCCTAGATATAAACACAACCCACTAGTGCTTTTTCTATCAAGTTTGCACCCGCATAATCAGCATCACTATATGCAATCAAGTCCAATTTACACCCAGCAGGATACCAAAGACCCAAATCACATGAAGAAAGAAGATATTTGAAAATTCTTTTAACAGCAGACATGTGACTGTCATTAGGATTTGGTTGAAATCTGACGCACATGCAGACACTGAATTGAATATCTGGCCTAGAGGTAGTTAAATAAAGAAGAGATCCAATCATACCTCTGTAAAGTTTAGCATTAACAGGCTTACCAGAAGCATCACTTTCAAGTCTTACACTTGTGGCCATTGGTGTGTTGGATGGCTTGATGTTTTGGAAGTCAAACCTCTTGAGCAACTCCTTGACATATTTTGTTTGACTCAAAAAAATTCCTTCAGCAGTTTGATGCACTTGCAGACCTAAAAAGAATGTAAGTTCACCCATTAGACTCATTTCAAATTCAGATTGCATAAGATGGGCAAACTCATTGCACAAAGTATTATCGTTGATCCAAAAATGATATCATCAACATAAACTTGAACAGCAATGAAATGATTTTTTTTAGTTTTTGTAAACAAAGTTTGATCAATGTTTCCTCTTATGTAACCTTTATTTACAAGAAAGGAGCTCAACCGGTCATACCAAGCTCTTGGAGCTTGTATAAGACCATAAAGAGCCTTATTAAGATTAAAAACATGATCAAAAAATTTCTCATCTTCAAAACCAGGGGGTTGTTTAACAAAAACATTTTCTTTTATGTATCCATTTAAAAATGCACTCTTGACATCCATTTGAAAGACTTTGAATTTCAAAGAAGCAGCAAATGCAAGAAATATTCGAACAGCTTCAAGTCTTGCTATAGGGCATAAGACTCTTCAAAATCAATACCAAGTTCTTGGTTATACCCCTGAGCAACAAGTTTAGCTTTATTTCTAATAATTTGACCAGATTCATTCAGTTTATTTCTGAAAATCCATCTTGTTCTAATGACAGAAGTTAAATCTGAAGGTTTTGGTACTAAATCTCAAATTTGATTTCTTTTAAATTGATGAAGCTCTTCATGCATAGCATTTATCCAGTTTTCACAAGATAAAACTTCATCAACATTTTTGGGCTCAATTTGGGAAAGTAGTGCCAAAAAATCCTCATCTATGACAGAATGAAAAGATGATTTGGTTCTTATTCCATCTTGCAAATTACCAACAATGCTTTCAAGTGGATGGTCTCTTAAGAATCTGGGTTCAGAAATTACCTTAGGGTTTGCATGATTTTCAGGAACATGATTACCTGAATCACTTGAAGTTGGCAATTCAAGAACCTCATGTGCATTTGGTACTTCTTGCTCTTCAAGATTTATAGATGGATGCTCAAGAAAATCATCCTCATCATCACATATTTGAGTTCTGCACAAATTAGGAATGTCAATCTTTTGGAAGTTTTCATCAAAAATGACATGTGGAGATTCTTCCCCAGTCTTATTTTTCAAAATATAAACTCTGTAAGCTCTTGAAGTTTCAGAATAACCTAAGAAGATTGATTCAAAACTTTTTGCATCAAATTTATCAAGATTTTCTTTGTTGTTATTGTGAACAAAACATTTGCAACCAAAAATTTTGAAATATGACACACTTGGCTTTTTATTCTTGAACAACTCATAAGGGGTTTTTCTGATCTTTGGTCTTACCAATGCTCTATTCAAAATGAAATTAGTTGTATTTACAGCTTCTGCCCAAAAAGATTTGGACAGTTTACTTTCAATGAGCATAGTTCTGGCCATTTCCACAAGAGTTCTATTTTTCCTTTCAACAACTCCATTTTGTTCTGGAGTTCTAGGGGAAGAAAACTTATGGAGAATGTTCAGTTCAGTACAGAGATCAGAAAATGATTTATTTTCAAATTCACCCCCATGATCTATCAAAATAGATTTCAATTTGAAAGACAAACCCACTAAGGCAGAATTGTAAAATCTCCTGAATTTTGAACATACATCACTTTTATGGGATAAGAATAAGACCCAAGTGTATCTAGTAAAGTCATCAATGATCACAAAGCCATATCTATTACCACTGAGACTTTGAGTTCTGGTTGGACCAAAGAGATCCATATGAAGCAGCTCAAGTGGTTTAAATGTAAGTACTTCATTGAACACTTTAAAAGATTTTCTTGTTTGTTTTCCTTGAGCACATATCCCCCAAACAGGATTGTCAATGACTGGGAAAGATTCAGGAAGACCTTTTACAAGATTCATTCTTATGAGTTTGCTAATGGTTGAGAAACTTGCATGACCCAACCTTTTATGCCACAACCAAGCAGTGTCATTTTTATTTGCAATCAAACAAACATTTGAAGAAGAGTTATCACACAAATCTATCATGTAAACATTATTTTCTCTTTTGCCAATCAATTTGATTTGCTCAGAAGAGGAGTCAATTATTTTGCATGAATCATGTTCAAAAAGAATTTTGTGACCATTGTCACACAATTGACTTATACTAAGCAAGTTGTAATTCAATCTTTCAACTAAGCAAACATCATCACTCAAGGTTATGCAAGACTTACCAATTTTTCCTTTGCCAAGTATTTTTCCTTTATTCTTACCTCCGAAGGTGACTGATCCACCTTCCTTTTCAATCAAGCATGAAAATTTATTTCTGCCTACTATCATGTGCCATGAGCATCCACTGTCAAGAATCCAGATGTTTGAATTGGATGCACAGCTTTCCTGCACACAACAAATTAGACAAGAAACGTTTTTGGTACCCAGATGTGATTAGTACCAACATTCTGAGTCAGAAGAGAGAGTAGATCCTTTCTAACCATATTTGAGTAGTTTCTTCACAATGTTCTTTGAAATAAGAGATTCAATTTTTTCTTTTTCAATTTTCTAAACATTAGACCTCTTAGTTGGTTTGTTCCACTGTGAAAAACTTGGCATGTATTGTTGTTGATAAGCAGGAAAAGGTGAATGATAGAAATAAGGATTGAACCATTGGTTACCATTGTACCTTTGGTTCCAAGACTTATTCCATCTTGAATTGTAAGATGAGAAAACATTCCAATTTCCATGAGAAAGATGATTATTGATTGGTTTGAAGTTTTTCTGATTTTTATAAGAAGGGTAGGTCGATCTATGCATGGTTTGTGTCAACCTATGTTGTGTGTGTGTAGACCTGGGTAGGGTATGTGTCGACCTCTGACTGGGATAGGTTGACCTATGCAGAGTGTGTGTCGACCTCACAAGTTCTTTCTATTTTTGTATTTTTCCTTTGTTTTCAGATGAACCTGCCTTGACAAATTTTATTAGAGGAATTTTTTATGGTTTTATTTTCTTTGGAGATAATTCAGTTTTCTTTGAATTTTGTGGTTCAAAACCTAAGCCATGCTTATTTGAATTCATCTTCATTCCCAGTAGAGCATTCAGATTTTCTTTGCCTTGTGTGAAGTTCTTAATGATGTCTTCTTTTTCTTTAAGGCAAATATTGAGTTTTTAAATTTAATTTAAATTTTCTTGATTTTCCTTCTCTTTTCCTTCAAATTTCTTGACAGAATTGATAAGTTCTTTGTTTAATTTTTGAATTCTCAATTTCAGATCATCAACAAAAATTAACAATTCATCATTTTCTTTGATTTGATCTGAAATCTGAGATTCTAATTCAGAAATTTTTCCAAAAGATGATGTGTCATGTAGAATGTTATCAATTTTTCTTTTTAAATATTTATTTTCTTTTCTATCATCAGAAAGATTTTCAACTAAATTACCATATGCTTCTTGCCAATCTTCAATGGTAAATAGTTCAAAAGACATATCTACCTGTTCTTCACTACTTCCAGCCATGAAGCAGATTTCATTTCCTTCTGAACTAGAGGATTCTTTATTTCTGTCTGAACTTTGATCCTCATCTGACCATGTAGCAACCATGGCCTTGTTCTTCTTTTTGTGAAACTCCTTCTTGTGGTTTTTGTACTTGTCCTTCTTAGCCTCTGGACATTCAGCCTTCATATGCCCAGATTTGTTGCACCTATAACACACAGGAATTTCATCAGTTTTCTTATGATCGACATGGGAGAAGTGTTTTTTTTTACTAAACATGACATTTTGCTTATTACCAAAATTCTTCTAGTTTGATTTTAGAAATGCTCTAAATTGTCTAGTAATCAAAGCAAGATTATCATTGTCAGATTCAGATTTTTCAGATTCAGAAATTTCTTTAGATTTTCCTTTACTACTTGATGAAGCTTTAAGAGCAATGGGTTTTGATTTCAGCATGTGTTCTTCAGATCTTTTAAGATTTAGCTCATAAGTCATTAAAGATCCAATGAGTTCATCCAATGTTATTTTGGATAAATCCATTGAATCCTCAATGACTGTGGCTTTAGTGTGCCATACAAGAGATAAAGAACGCAAAGTTTTTCTTACCAACTCTTCATTTGAGTATTCCTTACCTAAAGATCAAACACCATTGATGATAACCATGAACCTAGCAAACATCTCAGATATAGTTTCATCAGTTTTCATGATAAACAATTCATAATCAGAAACTAACATGTTTGCTTTAGTTTCTCTAACTTGAGATGTGCCCTCATATAGCAATTCTAATTTATCCCACTTCTCCTTAGCAGACTTACACATAGACATTCTAGAATACTCCCTTGGATGGATGGCACATTGCAGCATGTTCATGGCGTTGTAGTTCAGGATGACCCTTCTGATCTGCTCCCTGGTCCATTGATCTTCATCTCTAGTGACTTCGATCGGTCCTTTTTCAACAATTCTCCATACTTCATAGTTCTGTGCTCTAAGAAAAACCATCATCCTATTCTTCCAGTAAGGATAGTCAGTACCATCAAAAAATGGAGGCCTATTAATTGAATGACCTTCAGTAACGAAACCTCTAGAGTCCATGATAAAGACAATCAAATCAAACACACAGCACAATTTAAGCAAGTAATTGAGTGAATCAAAATCCGAAATACAGAAAATTCACCAAAGCACCTCAAAGTATAGAATTGACTCTGACCTACTCTGATACCAGTTGTTAGGATCGGATAGGTGACTTTAACGAATGAACTAAGAAATTGTGTGTATGGCAGCAGAATTAAAATGAGTGAAACACACAATTCGATCAGATCCAAGTGTGGTGTGTTTTTTTTTTTTATCAAAGTGGTCCTCAGGGCCTCAAACTAGGAGAGTGCACCCTCCTCTAAAGGGGGAGAATGTTCTCACTCCACCAGTGAGGGCAACCTGGGCCAAACCAATAAATTATGAAGATGAGTACAAGAGCAAAGGGGCATACCCCAGCTAATCTGATCTGAAATTAGGCATTCCAAATCGGTCCATAGTGAGAGGACCTTTACATTCATGAGGTAAAGAAGAAGAAGAAAAAAAAACTTGATTACAATCAGTCTTACAACCCACATTTCCAAGAGCATCATCGACCTGATTAGCTTGACGGTAAGAGTGAACCACCTTAACATGAGAAAGTTGAATGTAAGAACAGGCAGCCTGCCACCAACGCAAGCACTCCCAAGAAGGGGGTTTGTTAGTGGTAATGGAGGTAACAAGGGTGACTGAATCTGAGTAGATGAAGGACAGTGGGAAACCATACTCAGAAGCCAGTCGAAGGCCATCGCATAAAGCATGCACCTCAGTCACCAAGCTGCTACCAAAGCCATAGTGATGAGCAAAAGCAAAGAAAAGATTACCAGAACTGTCCCTTATACATCCTCCTCCCCCAGAAATACCCAGGTTCTCCTTACTGGCTCCATCAACATTGAGAACCAAACTGGTGTCAGGCGGAATCCACCTGACAAGCTTGAAAGATCTCTCTTTAATTTTCAGATTAATGCCAAAACAATGAAGGTCCCTGAGATACATCTCAGATGGGGGATTCTTAAAAACCTACAATTCAAGGGATGATTTGACCATGTACCGGATGTTATGAACAATACGACTAATAGACGGCCTTTTCCCCTCAAACCTCATTAGACATCTAGCACGCCAGATTTCCCAAATGACCAAGATAGAACAGTAGAGCGAAATGAACCCAGCGGGAGTGGCAGGATTGCACTGACTGAGGATCTTCCAAAAACGGGTCGTGATGTTGTCCTAGATAGACACATTAAGATTCCGAATGGGAGCGATCCATCCCCACAAGCTGCACACAAGGTCACTAGAGATGAAAAGGTGATTCAAATCCTCATAACAATGAACAATATAGCAAGAGCACCAGGAGACAAGCGCGATACCCTGATCAAATATGCGGGAGCCTATGGGAATGGCGCGATAAAGGAGTTTCCAGCTAAAGAAAGAAGCACACATGTAAAACCTGTGATGCCACAAGCAAACCATAGGCTGCCTATCCACCACATGTAGCGAAACAATATTATAAGTAGAGGAGGTAGTGAAGGAACCACCAGGAGTGGCAGTCCACACGCAACAGTCTTCGTGGTCCAGAAGTTTAATATCTTGAAGTATGTTAGCACAGGGAATCAACTTCCTGACAGGATGATGAGCATTTTCAACAACCTCACGAACAGTGAGGGGATGGCCAATGTAAGGAGAAGAAAGCAACTCATTCAGCGGCCCTTGACCTATCCAGACATGATCAAGAAAATTAACCCTCCTCCCATCACCAATGATCCACCTGGAGTTACTGAGAACGATCTACTGGGCTATAGTAAAAATCACTTTAGGCATGCCATGAGGGATAGAACTAGGAAGAGGCATACAGACTCAACTTTAAATCTCCCTCTGGCATATCTGGCCCACATGGAGGAACCATGATAAATATTCCAAAGCTGCTTAGAAGCCAAAGCAAGCTGAATATGCCAAAGACTCCTGATATGAAGACCACCTTCAGAAGTAGGGCGGTGAACAACATCCCAAGAAATCCAGTGCCTCCGCTGAGCACCATCGCTCCCACTCCAAAGGAAATTTGCACAAGACCTCTCAATGTAGTTAATCACAGATTTAGGTAAAGCAGTAGCAGCAGAAATGTATAAAGGGACAGCATTAAGAACAGAGTTGATAAGGGTAACCTGCCAGCCTGAGAAAGGAACTTAGATTTCCAAGAAATCATCTTAGCATTTACCTTATCGATAAGAGACTTGTAATCAGCAATTCTAGTCCGACCACACCTGATGGGGACCCCAAGATAGCGAAACACAACCTTCTGCTGGTGAAAGCCCATGATGGAAGAGATTCTCTTGGCCAAGGAGATAGGGGCCTTGGGAGATAAAATGAAACTACTCTTACCCACATTAATTTTCTGGCCAGATGAACACTCATAACTGCACAAGAAGGTCAGCAACTTCCGAATATTGGAGCTATGACCATTGGTAAACACCAGAGTATCATCCGCAAAGAGCAAGTGAGAGATAGGCGGACAATTCCTTGGACCAGTGTAAGGAATGAGGGGAGCAGTAGAGTAAACAAATTTTAAACCCCTGCTAAGAGCCTCCTCCATAATAATAAAAAGAGCTGGGGCTAAGGGGGACGCAAGCCACGAGAGGAAGGAAAGTAACCACTGAAGAGCCATTGAAAATAATGGAAAACTAGCAGTTAGCAACCAACATCCCAATGAGAGAAATAAATCTGTTGGAAAACCCAAAATGGCGAAGAACAGCAAACAAAAAATCTCATTCAACTCTATCATAAGCCTTCATCATATCTAACTTGAGAATGACATTGTGGCCACGAGTTTTCCTTCCAAGGTCCTGGAGAAGCTGATTGGATAGGTGGATATTATCAACAATGTTCCTGCCCTTGACAAACGCACCCTGCTTCTCGGAAATAATAAGAGGAAGGATATCAGTGAGGCGGGTACAAAAAATTTAGAGATGATTTTGTAGTAGAAGTTACACAAGCTAATGGGTCTGAAATCCCCAAAGGATGTAGGGTGAGGAACTTTAGGAATGATGGCAATGAGAGAGGAGGTAACGCCCCTAGGTAGTGGGTACCCCATGAAGAAACCTCTCACCGCAGCAAAGACATCATCAGAAATAATCTCCCAACAAGACTTGAAAAAACAACCCGAGAATCCATCAGGACCTGGGGCGCCTTCATCATTCATAGACCAGATGGCCAGCTTAATCTCCTCAGTAGTGGGAACAGCAGTTAACATAACATTGTGATCATTACGAATAAGAGTGGGTATAGACTGCAGAATGGAATCGTCCACATTGTGCGGTTCTGAGGAAAGCAGGTGATGAAAAAACTTAACCGCCTCAGCAGATAAAATCTTGTGGTCCTCACACCAACTACCATCTACCCTGAGCTTCTGGATGAAATTCCTCCTTTTATTATCCTGCACCACAGCATGATAGAAAGAAGTGTTCTTGTCCCCATCATTAATCCACTGAAGTCTAGCCTTCTAAGCCCAGAAAATCTCTTGACAGTTAAGAGCACACCGGAGATCAGCGTTGGCAGCATTAAGAGACACTCTCTGTTCACAGGAGAAGGATCATCATCAAAAATAGTTTTCATGGCCGCCACGTGATTCTCAGCATGCAACACCACATCCTCCAACATACCAAAAACTAATTTATTCCAAGAACGCAACATATGCTTGGTCGCTCTAAGTTTAATCTGAAGATTAGTAAAAGCATTATGAGATGTGGCATGAGTGTTATTCCAGACTTCAGCAACACTTTGCATGAAAGGCTCATGGGTGACCCACATTTTCTGGAAGATAAACCTGGAAGGAACGGTAGATTTAGAAGCAAAATTCATAAGAAGTGGGGTGTGGTCGGAGGGACCCCTGGGGAGGTGCTTAACGCAAAAGCCAGGGAATAACGATTGCCACTGCAAATTAACAAGAATCTTGTCCAACCTAGCCTTAACAGCCGCAGAGCCAACTCTGTTATTAGACCAGGTATAGTGCTGGCCACTGTAACTGCATCCAGAAGACCTGCAGCTGAAGAGAAAGAGTTAAAATCAATCATAGCGGTGGAATTCGGAGCGCCACCCATCTTCTCAGAGATGCAAGAAACACAGTTGAAATCGCCACCAACAAGCCAAGGCAAATAGGCATTGTTTCCCAGATCAGGAGGTTATCAAAAAGTATGCGACGAAATTCCACGTTGCATGCAGCATACATAGCAGTTATCATGCACACAGGTTGCTCCCCATTCATGATATAAGCAGAAATATACTGATTAGTGCTCCCGATAACCGTGAGAGAAACTGAACTAGCCCACATTAACCAGATCTTGGACTCCTCCCCCGCACTGCCAGCATAGCCTTCCAATTTTAAATAACGACACAAGGGCCCAGCTTTAGAAAAAGAAATTTTAGGTTCAAAAATGGCGATAACCTTCAGCTGATTAGTCTTAATAAGAAGTTTAAGAGATCTCTTGGAGGCTAAATTGGAAATGCCTCTAATATTCCAGAATAAGGCAAAAAAAATCATGATGAACGATACCCAGAGGACACCTCCGACGCCTTAGCTTTTGACCTAGTACGCACGCCCAGCTTAGGGCTAGTAGATAACACACCATCTTTGGAGAGCTTGACGTTGGCCATAAGGATATTCTCAGAAATAGCAAGAGCTGAGGAAGACGCACGCGAAACCACGGACGTAGGATCAAAAGATGGAATCCCCGTAATCTCAGAATGATGAGACTTACTTTGCATCCGTAACAAAATATTTTTTCCAGATCCTGGAGATTCATTGCCATGCACACTTATAGGAAGAGAAAAGTTCGCTGGAGAAACGTCACCTGGACACGCATCCGGCACCCCCTCCGGCAAGACAGCCGGGGAGGAAGGCCCAGCCAAAGGTTCCTGGACGAGAGCAGAGCCATGCACGTCCATCCAACCTGCAACCAAACTGACAGGAGGAAAACCCATCGTACCAGAAGTCTCAATCATGGCTGGCATCAAATTATTCTGGACCATAGGGACCTCAGAACCACGCTGAGAACTGTGAGCATTCGAGTCAGCAGGGGCCTTAGAATTATCATGAATACCACGAACATCACCAGATAACGGACCTTGTCCACTAATATCGGCATGCAAACCTACAGGGCCCTTAGATGTATCATCGGCAGGGCAAAGAACATCAGAGAGACGATCAAAAACATTAGAAATAGGGATCGTGGATATCGGCTGCATAGGCATACTGTCCTTCGCAGGTGCAGACTTGCATTTAACCACATGCCATTCCATATCCTGAACTGCAGGCACATAAGAGACAGGGATAGGAGGGGCAACTTGCACTGCCTGGGCTTTGTCCTTAGATTTCTTCTTACAGTTATCCTGTGAGTGACCCAACTGACGACAAAAATTTCAGATAGGTGGCACCCTGTGAAAGTTAACAGCCTGCCAGAAACCCTTGTCCCCATGACCAATCCAAATACGATCAGATAGAGGCTTTGCAATATCCACATCAACACACACAAGTGCTTCAAAAGTCTGAGTCCAGGCCAACGTAGAATCATGGATGCGCAGCACCTCCCCAAAATTACCAGCAATGCTTCTTAGATAGTCCTCATTATAAAGATTAACCGAAAGGTTGGGGAAACCCACCCAGATGGGAATAAGAGTGGGATCGGAGGAGAAGTCAAAATCCGTAGACCATCGAAAAAATCGAAACAGATAGCCCTTTAAGTAAAGATTTTTCCGGACTAATACATTCAAGAAATCTTCCTCATCAAAGAAACGAAACAAGAGATGCCTCGGGTTAAGAGAGCTAACTATGAAATCACCTTTGAGGGCACAACCTCTATGAGAGGCAGCTTTTGATATCAGGGATAGAAGGTCTGCCATAAGAACACTTAGCGACGATCGCCAACCTCAACGGTTCCTTAGACCTTCGGAACTCTTCCTTTGTGAAGTAGACAGCCGGCAAACCATCATCTGTAAAAGCTGGACCTTTGGAAGGCAGAACAATCTTTGTAGGATGCAGAGAGGAAGACAAGGCTCACGCAAAGCTCATACCCTCCACACCATGAGGGGAAGCATCACCCATGGGAAGCGGACAAAGTCACCTACCCGCAACCCTCAAGCCGCCGGTAGACAAGGAGGAGGAAGCGCTAGCAGACCAAATCCCAGAGCTTCTCTCTCTAAAATCTAGAGAGAGAAATCATTTAACAAGCTGTGGACTTAGTAAAATTTTGTTTGTGTTGATACTTAGATTTTGTGTGAGTATAGTGAATAAGAACAATAAACCACACGTCAAACCACAGAGCACAGAAGAATTTTAAGGTGGTTGGATAACACAACCTATGTCTCCTACGTCCACCTCCTCACAATGAAGGAACCACTAACACTAGTGTAGTACAATCTGAGCACGATGGCTCCAACCTCTTCGAGTGCGACGACTCAAAGAAACCCAGGAGATAGGCACCACAACCTACTCCATAACCACTTATGAATTCAGCAAATTCACAAGCCCTTGAGTACTACGGATCAAGCACCAGAGCACAACGGATCCAACCCAGAGCACTACGGCTACAAACTAGAGTACAAAGTACTCAAACCTCTGGATCACAATAGATCCAGGTTCTGCTAGAACAAGCACACTTAGAGAATAGATCCTCTAGCAAGATCTATCTCAGTACAGCATAAAATGGTAAAGAAAAATAGAATTGGGCGATCTGTGTAGAACACATACACAGATCCCCTAGGGAATTTGGCACTCAAAACAAACACAGACTCGGCTGGATCTCCTTCTGGATCAGCACTGCTGCAACCACGAGCTCCTCCCCTTCATCTCCTTCTTCTTCCCTTTGGCGGCGCTCTGCTGCTCTCCTTCTAGACGAAGGAGCCTTTCCCGCTCAAAAGCTCTTGTTCTGGAATGCTCTAAGCTTTCTTGCGTGGGATGTGATTTGGAGTATGAGGATCATGAGTATATATAGTCCCATGTGTGCATGAGGACCCTTGGAGTGCGTGGGCACAAATATCTAGGTCAATTCCCTTGATCCCTAAACAGCCACGTGTCTAGAAAAATCCACGTTTTTGAGCTTCAGACAAAGTGTGTTGACCCACAGGCAGACTGTGTCGACACCATTGGCCACTGGCTTCAGAACAGGTTCTGGAAGGGATAGTGAGTGTCGACACACAGGCAGACTGTGTCGACACCACTAGCAGACTGTGTCGACACACAAGCAGACTGTGTCGACACAACTGAGACAAAGTTATGTAAACATGAAAATATGAAATGTGAACCATTAACATAAGTCATTATCATCAATATATGAAATATTAACATGTCATTTAGTCATCATTTTAATATGTACAAAATGTACAAAATGTCATCATCAAAATCAAATTATGAGTGATGTCAATTAGTCATGATTAAAATCATCATTAAAAGGTTTCAAATACACACTCAACAAAACAACAACCTTTGTTGGTGGTCGTGGCGTTGCACTGTTCTGTTCCACTACTTTGTTGTATCCTGCTATAGGTGTTCTTCGCTTTACAGCTTTCTAGTGTAGTTTCCTATTTTCAAAGTTCCTGCTGCTCTGGCCGGTGAGGGACTGGTAATCCCTACTGGGACTTGTTCGCGAGGCTCACCCCCTTACTTGCTTCAGATAGGGGCTCTTCGTGTGGGAGCTCGGTGTTAGACAGTTTGCTGAGACAGCTGCGGCGCCATGTGTTGTCAGCAGCAATGAGAGCGAGTGTTGTGAGCTCTTGTACTTGAGTGAGTTGAGAGTTGTGCTTTGCAAGTTCTCGGGGTATGCCCCTTAAGGACTGCACCTTTCTTCTTGTACCTGTGCTTTTATTTGGGACATGTTGTACAGTTGTTATATTGTTATAGTTATTTAAATTCAATACATATCTCACTAGACTATTCTTCTAACCCTTCCAGGTCTTCGGACCGGTGGGTGGCGGCACAAACTTTGGGATCCCTGGCGGGGTCCGAGAGGTCGGGTCGTTACATAATCGATGTGACTTGGTCATTAATCAATGTAAAACATAAGGCAATCGATGTGGATTAGTCAGCAATCGATATGAAAACAACTGGTACTTCGACTGATGTTTCATTCAACTTTAACTGGCACTTCGACTACCGCTAATTTAATCAGCAATCGATGTTTCATTCAGTTTCGACTGACACTTCGACTGGCGCCTAGTTGGTCAGTAATCAATGTTTCATTCAGCTACGACTAACCAAGAGTAAATGTGAACATCTAAATGTGTGCTTCGGCTGACTACGACCAAAACGTGATCAGTCGAACTCCTAGTCGAATCCTGGCTTCGACTGACTGCGACCAAAATGTGATCTGACTACGACCAAAATGTGATTAGTCGAAGTCCCAGTTGAATCCTGGCTTCGACTGACTATGACCAAAACTTGATCAGTCGAAGTCCCAGTTGAATCCTGGCTTCAACTAACTGCGACCAAAACGTGATCAGTCAAAGTCTTAGTTGAATCCTGGCTTCGACTGACTACTTTGTACAATGACCTCAACTTCGACTGTTGCCTTATTTAGCTTCGAATGGTGCCTGAATGGACTTCGACTGATCAGTTAAAGTACTTTGACTGTTTAGTTGAAGTGCTTCGACTGACAGCATTTGAAGCTTGTCTTTGTGCTTGTACATGTATGGAATAACAATATATCTAATGTCATTATTAAAACACATATCATCAGCAATTGTCATTATCAGGTTGTCATCATTAAAGCACATATTGTTGGGTTGAGTGTGTTTTGGAATTTTCTAAAGTTGTATTTTAATGATATCCAATTAACATCACTCATACTTTGATTTTGATGATGACATATTGTGATTTTGATGATGATATGTTGAACATGTTATACATTTTATATATATCACAATAATGCTTAAACAACATGTTCTTGATGTTTAATATCTCATATTTTAATGATAATATCTTGTACTAATGATTTATGTGTTAAATTTGCAGGTGTATACAGATTTTGTCATGGGAGTGTCGACACACTCATTGATGGTGTCGACACTGGGTCAAAATCCCTGAAGCAATTTCATGAAGACAGGGTTCACTGTGTTGACACAGTCCCAGGCAGTGTCGACACTAGTCCCAGTCTCCAGAAGACCCAGTTGCCTGACTGGGATAGTGTGTCGACACAGCCAGTGGCAGTGTCGACACTAGTCTCAGCTCCCAGAAGACCAGTTTTGTGCAAATAGGACAGTGTGTCGACACACTCCGTGGTGGTGTCGACACACTCCGGCTGAAACTCAAAATTGTGAATTCATCTGGACACATGGCCGCTTGGGGTTCAAGAGAATCTGCCTAGGTTTTTGGGCCCACGTACCCTAAGGCTTCTTATGGACATATGGGGCTATAAATACCCATGTCTTTGGTACTCTAAAGCGAACCCACGCAAGACAAGAGCCAAGAGCTCTCTGGAAGAGGGGAAGCAGAGCGGGAAAAATGATCTGCATCCAGAGGAGCAGAGCAGCGCCACCAAGGGAAGAAGAAGGAGAGAGAAGGAGAAGAAGATAAGGAGCTCGTGATTGCAGCAGTGCTGGTCCAGAAGGACATCCAGCCGAGTCTGTATTTGGTCAGAGTGTTAATTTCTCTGGGGAATCTGTGTATGTGTTCTACACAGATCTCCCAATTATATTTGTCTCTACCATTTCTATTGCATTGAGATAGATCGTACTAGAGGATCTATTCTCTAAGTGTGCTTGTTCTAGTAGAACTTGGATCTATTGTGATCCAGAGGGTTGAGTACTTTGTACTCTGTTTTGGAGCCGTAGTGCTCTGGGTTGGAGCCGTGGTGCTCAAGGGCTTGTGAATTTGCTGAATTCACAAGTGGTCTTTGGAGTAGGTCGTTGTGCCTATCTGCTGGGTTTCTTTGAGTTGTTGAACTCAAAGAAGTTAGAGTCGTCGTGCTCTAGTTTGTACTCCACTTGTGCTAGTGGTTCCTCCGTTGTGAGGAGGTGGATGTAGGAGACACAAGTTGTGTTCTCCGAACCACCCTAAAATCTTCAGTGCACTGTGGTTTGTTGTGTGGTTTGCTGTTCTTACTCACTATACTCACACACACACTTGGATCTGATCGAATTGTGTGTTTCACGTATTTTATTTCCGCTGCCATACACACAATTTCTTTGTTCATTTACCAAAGTCACCTATCCTATAAGGTCTCGGGTCTCAGCGGATCCTTATTGGGTCTTGTAGAGGTTCAGGGTGTGGTTGATGACATTGGATATTGTCGTTGACTAGGGGTTGACGGCCAGGGGCTAGCCGTTGACTTGGTATTAATGTCCAGCGATGTGGACGTTTGTCGTTGAACTTGATGGCAAGCGGTTCGGACGTCGACCCATTGGCGGTTCAAATAGGCGGCGAGGTATGTGGACGTCTATTTGTAGCTTCTGTAGAAATAGGGCAGCCCGTGAGCAGCAATTTCATTTTCTCTTCTCCCCTTTCCCTCCACTTCTACCTTTGTTTAATTCCACCACTTCCGATGGTTGATGGGAACTCGTGGAAGAACCCTGGTACGTGTGGCGGTGTTAGATCGGGCGGGAAATGCGAAGATTTGTTATGATTCGCGCGGAGACTCTGGGGGGTTCCGGCGTGATTGGCGGCTGTTTAGGTGTTTTTGAGGCCTTCTGAGGTAGGGACTTAACCCCTTAAACCTTCCTTAATAGATCAGCATACTTATTTGTTGTAGATTAGTATGCTAATCGCATTTTAGGGTTGGGTTATGCCATGCCGGGATTTTGGGTGTTTTGGGCGATCCAAGTGTTGGATCGTAGAAATCCGGAGTTCTGGTAGTGTTAGAGGATGTGAGGAGGTGTTCCCCTCCATCAATTGGTGTACTGTTAGGCGGTTTTTCCCAATTGGACTGACCAGGCGCTGTTCTGGGTTCAGGGGGCTGAGGATATTAACGTCCACATATGTTGACGTTGAGATCTTCAATGTAGATGTAAACGACAAGATCTATTGCCGTTAACCAAGTGTTGGCGGCAATATGAGTGCCGTCTACATCTTGATTGGCGACATTCGATATTGTCGTTAATGTCTTGTGTCCCAGTAGGCTTTTGGTCCTGTTTTGTGTTTCGAGGTGTTGACGTGTGATGTTCGCCTGTTAACACATTTTGCCTGGCTTAGAGTGTGGCTCCGCCTGTGCATATGCGTAATTAACTATGTCGAGACGTGACACGAGGTGTCCGTCTATTGTACGGTGTTCCAGACATTGAGAATGTTACCGTCTGTACTCGCGTTGAGTTACCGTGCCTCTGTTTCTGTTTGTCACCTGGACATAGAGTGACGCTCTGTCTAGATGACCAGTCGTGTGGGGGTCCTCCGTCGGTGAGCCAGGACGTTGAGAGCGTCTCTGTCTGTGCATACTCCTTGTAGTGGTTTAGAGCCGGTCTCCGTGGAGCCCCTTCTCTACCGCTAGGGTCAGGCGTAGGGGGAAAACCGGTCGTGGACCAGACGAGAGAGAGCGTCTGTAGTGTGCACACGTAGCTGGGGTGAGAGACTCTGTGGTGACGGGACACGAGCCACAGACCCTATCTGAGTCCTACTTAATGTGTGTGTGTGAGTGTGTGTTACTGAGCCGCGAGATTTACAGTCTTGTAACACACTCCTGTCAAGGATACGCGTGGTTGTCACTAGTTTTGGTTGTGGTGCGACGTGTATTTACTTCTGTTTTTATTTTCCGCACTTTAGCACTGTTGCCGGTGGGGGCTACTTTTCCCTACTGGGTCTCTTTTCTTGAGACTCACTCCCCTCCCTTTCAGGTGGGTCGTCGTCGACTCCCATTCCAGGTGAGTCTAGACACTCTGGTGCTGGTGCGCCCTAGCTGCAGTGAGTAGTACTTTTTGTTGTACTTCTGTACTCTGTACTTAGCTTGGACTCTAAGTTGTACATGTTATGTTCCATATATAGTAAAAATTTACAGCTTTGCATGGTGTGTATCTCCTTGTATAGTCTCCTTGGACATCCCTTTCTACCCTTCCGAGCTTGTCTCGTGGGTTAACGGGTCAGAATTCGGGTTACTGGTCACTTACTGGTAATGCGGATTCTGGTCGTTATAGTTTGGTATCAGAGCTGTGTCTGATGAGATATATAAAGAAATACCCATCATGTTAACTCAGAGTACAAAGAGTACAGTAGCAGCTAACTAGCCCAGAGGTAGTTAATGTATTAATATGTGTGTATTTTTGCTCTGTGTATAGTGCTATGGCACCTAAGTGACGTCCTAGAGAGGAAGTGGCTGAGCAGGGACTCGTCAGGAGGCTGGAGACGCCCTGCCACCACAGCAGACGCAGCCTTTGCCACAGGACGCACACAGTGGCATTGTTCCGCCACCGCCGCCACCTCCTCCTCAGGCAGCTCAGGGATTAGACTTGACCCGGTTTCTTGAGGGGATGGCTCAGTTTGTAGCTCAGCACGTGATGCGCGGGTACCAGGGCGGTACTAGGAAGGTGTTGAGGGAGTTCTTACAGTTTCAGCCATCCCAGTTTTTGGGCCAGCCTGATCCAGACATCGCGCGGGCGTGGTTGGATGCAGTGGAGCGAACTTTCCGTTCCATGGAGTGTGTTCCGAGGAGCGGGTGTTGTTAGCTAGCTACCAGTTGCAGGTGCAGGCGTTGACTTGGTGGTCTTCTGAGTGGGAGACTACTTTTCAGTCTCGCCCACTTAGACAAATTCCGTGGTAGGAGTTTGTCGTTTCTTTTGAGAGGGCCTTCTGTCCTACTTACATCCGGACGGAGAGATTGTACCAGTTTCTGGACTTGCAGCAGAAGGATTCTACTGTAGTGCAGTACAGGGCCAGATTTGTAGAGCTAGGGCGTTATGCTCCGCAGATTATGGTAGATGAGAGTCTGAGGACTCAGCAGTTTGTGAGGGGCCTGAGGCCAGAGCTCAGGCAGGCGCTGATAGTTGCGCGTGTCACAGACTTGGACGCGGCCTATCAGACAGCGGCAGCGTTGGAGGTTGACACTTTACGGACCCGTGCTCGGAGCGCAGAGGTTCAGACACATGTAGTTCCGACTCAGCCATGGCAGCAGCAGGGTAGTGTGCAGGCGACTCCGAGGACTACGACTTCCTACGCGTCCACTTCTGCTGGGACGACGACGAAGTCAGGATCTCGGAGGAAGTTTCGACGTGACAGGAGGCAGGCGGAGCAGAGCAGAGACAGCAGGTTTGGGTGTTCAGCAGCCGGTAGGGCAGCCTTCGCAGCAGGTACAGCGTTCTTTTGCTGGTCAGTGTTACCGGTGTGACCAGATAGGTCACATGGCGCGAGATTGCCCTTTGTTACCTCGTGTGCCCAGCAGCAGCAGACCCAGTCACAGCCCGAGTGCAGCAGCAGCAGCAGCAGGCACCCGTGCAGCAGCGTCAGCAGGCCGGAGGTTCTGGTGGGTCGAGAGGTAGAGGTCGTGTTACTCACTTGACCCGTGCAGACGCGGAGGCAGCTCAGCTAGTGAAGGTACTATTACAGTTTTTGGTTATACAGCTAGAGTTTTTGTTGATTCCGGTGCCTCACACTCTTTTGTGTCTGAGGAGTTTTTAGACTCCCTTGGAGAGTTGAGTACGGGAGAGTCTATTGAGCTAGCAGTGGAGTTGCCGACAGGGGACTTTGTCCTTACGTCCTACTGTCTCGAGGAGGTACCTGTGCAGTTGCAGGATCAGTGGTTGTTAGCTGTCTTGTTTGCTTTGCAGTTGCAGGATTATGATGTGATTTTGGGTATGGACTGGTTAGAGCGGTATGGTGCAGTGATGGATTGCCAGAAGAAGAGGGTGCACTTGCAGATACCTGGGGAAGCGGCGTTCTACTTCCAGGGTATCGTACCTCTTACTTCTCGCTTTTTAGTTTCTGCTTTGAGGGCGGGGAGGTTGCTTGCCTCTGGTTGTCAGGGTTTTCTAGTTTCGGCAATGACCCTTGACCAGGTTACCTCGGGAGTGGGGGACATTCCCGTAGTGTGTGAGTTTCCATATGTTTTTTCGGAAGAGTTACCTGGTCTACTGCTAGAGAGAGAGATTGAGTTTACTGTTGAGTTGGTTCCTGGAACTGTACCATTTGCACAGGCACCGTACCGTATGGCACCAGCAGAGTTGAGGGAGCTGAAGAGGCAGCTTGAGGAGCGTGGAGAGAAGGCTATATTCGTCCTAGCTTTTCTCCTTGGGGGGTCACCTGTTTGTTTGTCCGGAAGAAGGATGGTAGCCTGAGATTGTGTATTGATTACAGGAAGCTGAACCAAGTGACCATCAAGAATAGGTATCCGTTGCCTAGGATTGACGATCTCTTTGATCAGCTTCAGTCTGCTCATGTCTTTTCGAAGATCGACCTGAGGTCGGGCTACTATCAGTTGCGTATTAGAGACTCTGACATTGAGAGGACTGCTTTTCGGACCAGGTATGGACATTTTGAGTTTTTGGTGATGCCGTTTGGGCTCACCAATGCACCAGCGGCCTTCATGGATCTGATGCACCAGGTGTTCCACCAGTTCTTGGACCGGTTTGTCGTAGTGTTTGTTGACGACATTCTGGTGTACTCCGCTTCGGAGGAGGAGCACGCCGAGCACCTGAGGATTGTGTTGCAGACCTTGCGAGAGCACCAGTTGTATGCCAAACTTAGTAAGTGTGAGTTTTGGCTACAACAGGTTCACTTTTTGGGGCACGTGATCTCAGGTGAGGGAGTTTCTGTAGATCCAGCAAAGGTCGAGGTAGTTTTGCAGTGGGAGAATCCCAGGACTGTATCTGAGATTCAGAGCTTTTTGGGCTTGGCAGGTTATTACCGCAGGTTTGTTCGGGACTTTTCGCAGTTTCGCCCCTTGACTTGGCTGAGGATGAGAGAAAGGGGGTTCCTTTTTGTGGTCGGAGCAGTGTGAGCAGAGCTTCATAGAGTTGAAGCGACTGCTTACATCAGCGCCAGTCCTTGTGTTAGCTTCAGGTGAGGAGGGTTTTGAGGTTTGCACAGACGCTTCAGGTGTTGGTCTAGGTGCGGTTTTTGATGCAGCAAGGCCGGGTGGTGGCTTATGCGTCTCGCCAGCTTAAGCCCACGAGGAGAGTTACCCGACCATGACCTAGAGCTTGCAGCTGTGGTGTTTGCTTTGAGGATTTGGCATCTTTACCTGTACGGAGTGAGTTTTGTAGTCCGTACCGACCACCAGAGCTTGAGGTATGTGTTTCTCAGAGGGATCTGAATATGAGGCAGCATCGATGGATGGAATATCTGAAAGACTATGATTTTAGCATTGAGTATAAGCTGGGAAAGCGAATGTAGTTGCAGATGCTTTGAGTAGGAAAGCACAGATGAGTCATCTGATGCTAAGGGAGTGCAGCAGTTGTGGCAATCTGCAGCAGAGGCATCCTTCAGAGTTTCGTCCAGACATTAACCATGTGTGTTTAGCAGTTTGTTGGCGGCTCCCGCCGTTGTGAGACAGGTTGTTGAGGCTCAGCGAGCAGATCTCGAGTTACACAGTGTGTTACTTCTTCCAGAGGTTGAGCTTTACGAGGACGGGACTGTTAGGTTCCGAGATAGACTTTATGTTTCTGTTGAGGAGTCTGTCAGGAGAATTGTGTTGCAGGAGGCACATGGTTCCAGGTACTCGATTCATCCAGGTTCGACCAAAATGTATCACAGGTTGAAACGTTAGTTTTGGTGGCCTGGGATGAAGAGAGACATAGCGGCGTTTGTTGCTAGGTGTTTGGTCTGCCAGCAGGTGAAGGCCGAACATCAGTGTCCAGGAGGACTTGTGCAGCAATTAGAGATTTCAGTGTGGAAGTGGGACCATGTGACGACTGACTTAGTTTGTGGTTTCCGAGGACAGCTGGAGGTTTTGACAGCATTTGGGTTCTTGTGGACAGATTGACGAAGATTGCTAGATTCTTGCCTATCAGGACTAGTTGGGGTGTGAGTAGGTGGACACGTTGTACGTAGAGCGGATGTTCCTTTGCACGGAGTGCCGATCTCTATTGTGTTGATAGAGACCCTCGCTTCACTTCTGGGTTCTGGCGCAGTTTCCAGAGGGCTTTGGGGACAGAGTTGGCTTTTAGTTCCGCCTACCACCCTCAGTCAGATGGTCAGTCAGAGCGGACTATCCAGACTTTAGAGGACATGTTAGAGCTTGTTGTCTGGAGTGGCAGGGATCGTGGACAGCTCACTTGCCGTTGGTCGATTTCGCATATAATAATAGCTATCACTCCAGTATCGGTATGGCACCATATGAGGCTTTGTATGGACGACCGTGTCGTACTCCTCTAGACTGGTTTGAGGTTGGCGAGCGGATTGTCACGGGACCAGAGTGATTTAGTAGGCAGTTGAGGTAGTTTAGCTTGTGAGGCAGAGGCTTCAGTCAGCTCAGAGTCGGCAGAAGAGTTATGCAGATCAGCACAGAGACGCCGCTCGAGTTTCAGGTAGGGGACCAGGTGTTTGTCTGTGTGTCTCCTATGAAGGGTGGAGTGGTGAGGGTCGGTAGGCGTGGAAAGTTGATTCCCCGCTTTATTGGACCTTTCACCATTACTGAGCGTGTCGGAGGTTTTGCGTATAGACTTGAGCTTCCGTCAGATGTGGCAGCAGTCCACGATGTGTTCACGTGTCGATGCTTCGGAGGTACCTTTCTGACGAGTCTCACATTCTCCCGAGCACAGAGTGGTTTTAGGTGACTCCAGTGTTGACAGTACCAGAGTTTCCGTTGCATATTGAGGATCTCCGAGTTCAGAGATTGAGGAACAAGGCAATCCCTTTAGTTCGTGTTGTGTGGCAGAGCAATCAGGTGGTGAGTCGACATAGGAGCGAGAGGACGAAATGCGCGAGCAGTTTCCGTCCGTCTCGTCTTCTTTCCTATTTGTTGTTTCGGTCTTGTTAATGTCGAGGTCTGTTTGATTATTGTTTGGTTGCGGGGGCTTTCTGTTGTGTCGGTGTGTGATAGGTTGTGGATCGGGTCTGGTTGGGTTTCGGTCAGGGATGAGTGAGATGGGATATTGTGTGTTCGTATATTGACGGAGCGGTTGTCGTGACTGTTTACGTCCAGTTGGCAACTGTCTATGCGCGCAGGTGTGGACGTCCGTAGACCCATTGGGGTTCAAATATGCGGCGAGGTATGTGACGTCTATTTGTAGCTTCTGTAGAATAGGGCAGCCCGTGAGCAGTAACTTCCGTTTCTCTTCTCCCCTTCCCTCCACTTCTACCTTTGTTTAATTCCACCACTTCCGATGGTTGATGGGAACTCGTGGAAGAACCCTGGTACGTGTGGTGGTGTTAAATCGGGCGGGAAACGCGAAGATTTGTTGTGATTCGCGCGGAGACTCTGGGGGTTCCGGCGCGATTGGCGGCTGTTTAGGTGTTTTTGAGGCGTTCTGAGGTAGGGACTTAACC
This sequence comes from Colocasia esculenta, assembly GCA_014218235.1. Taxonomy (NCBI): domain Eukaryota; kingdom Viridiplantae; phylum Streptophyta; class Magnoliopsida; order Alismatales; family Araceae; genus Colocasia; species Colocasia esculenta. The sequence goes on along the minus strand of CM024754.1, from coordinate 82,097,011 downwards.
CCTTAAACCTTCCTTAACGATCAGCATGCTTATTTATTATAGATGTATGCTAATCGCATTTTAGGGTTGGGTTATGCCATGCCGGGATTTTGGGTGTTTTGGGCGATCCAAGTGTTGGATCGTAGAAATCCAGAGTTCTGGTAGTGTTAGAGGATGTGAGGAGGTGTTCCCCTCCATCAATTGGTGTACTGTTAGGGGTTTTGCCCAATTGGACTGACCTGGCGCTGTTCTGGGTTCAGGGGCTGAGGATATAACGTCCACATATGTTGACGTTGAGATCTTCAATGTAGATGTAAACGACAGATCTATTTCCGTTAACCAAGTGTTGGCGGCAATATGAGTGTCGTCTACATCTTGATAGGCGACATTCGATATTGCTGTTAATATCTTATGTCCTAGCAGGCTTTTGGTCCTGTTTTGTGTTTCGAGGTGTTGACGTGCGATGTTCGCCTGTTAACACATTTTGCCAGGCTTAGAGTGTGGCTCCGCCTGTGCATATGCATAATTAACTATGTCGACACGTGACACGAGGTGTCCGTCTATTGTACGGTGTTCCAGACATTGAGAATGTTACCGTCTGTACTCGCGTTGAGTTACCGTGCCTCTGTTTCTGTTTGTCACCTGGACATAGAGCGATGCTCTGTCTAGATGACTGGCGTGTGGGGGTCCTCCGTCGGTGAGCCAGGACGTTGAGAGCGTCTCTGTCCTGTGCGTACTCCTTGTAGTGGTTTCGAGCCGGTCTCCGTGCAGCCCCTTCTCTACCGCTAGGGTCAGGCGTAGGGGGAAAACCGGTCGTGGACCAGATGCGAGAGAGAGCGTCTGTAGTGTGCACACGTAGCTGGGGTTGAGAGACTCTGTGGTGACGGGACGCCGAGCCACAGACCCTAGCTGAGTCCTACTTACTATCTGTGTATGAGTGTGTGTACTGAGCCGCGACGTTTACAGTCTTATAACACACACCTGTCAAGGAGACGCGTGGTTGTCACTAGTTTTGGTTGTGATGCGACGTGTATTTACTTCTGTTTTTATTTTCCACACTTTAGCACTGTTGCCGGTGGGGGTTACTTTTCCCTACTGGGTCTCTTTTCTTGAGACTCACTCCCCTCCCTTTCAGGTGGGTCATCGTCGACTCCCATTCCAGGCGAGTCTAGCCACTCTTGTGCTGGTGCGCCCTAGCTGCAGTGAGTAGTACTTTTTGTTGTACTTCTATACTCTGTACTTAGCTTGGACTCTAAGTTGTACATGTTATGTTCCATATATAGTAAAAATTTATAGCTTTGCATGGTGTGTATCTCCTTGTATAGTCTCCTTGGACATCCCTTTCTACCCTTCCGAGCTTGTCTCGTGGGTTAACGGGTCAGAATTCGGGTTACTGGTCACTTACTGGTAATGCGGATTCTGGGTCGTTACATATCCGATCCCCAACAATTCGTATCAGAGCAGGTCAGAGTCAATTCTATACTCTGGGTGCTTTGGTGAATTTTCTATATTTCAGATTTTGATCACTCAATTACTTGCTCAAATTGTTGTGTGCTTTGGTTTGATTGTTTCTATCATGGACTCTAGAGGTTTTGTTGCTGAAGGTCATTCAATCAATAGGCCTCCATTTTTTGATGGTACTAACTATCCTTACTAGAAGAATAGGATGATGGTTTTTCTTAGAGCACAGAACTATGAAGTATAGAGAATTGTTGAAAAAGGACCAAATGAGTCACTGGAGATGAAGATCAATGGACCAGGAAGCAGATCAGAAGGGTCACCCTGAACTACGCGCCATGAACATGCTGCAATGCCATCCATCCAAGGGAATATTCCAGAATCTCCATGTGTAAGTCTGCCAAGGAGATGTGGGATAAATTAGAATTGCTTATGAGGGCACATCTCAATCAGGGAGACTAAGGCTAACATGTTAGTTTCTGATTATGAGTTTTTATCACGAAATCTAATGAAACTATATCTGAGATGTTTGCTAGGGTCATGGTTATTATAAATGGACTTCGAGCCTTGGTAAGGAATACTCAAATGAAGAATTGGTAAGAAAAATCTTGTGTTCATTATCTCCTGTATGGCACACTAAAGCAACTATCATTGAAGATTCAAAGGATTTATCCAAAATCACATTGGATGAACTCATTGGATCATTAATGACATATGAGTTAAATCTTAAGAGATCAGAAGAACACATGCTAAAAATAAAAACCATTGCTCTCAAAGCTTCATCAAGTAATAAAGGAAAATCTAAAGAAAATTCTGAGTCTGAGAAATCTGAATCTGATCATGATAATCTTGCTTTCATCACTAGACAATTCAAGGCATTTTTGAAATCAAACAAGAAGAATTTTGATAATAAGCAAAATGCCATGTCTAGTAAGAAGAAACATTTTTCTCATGTTGATCATAAGAAAACTGATGAAATTCCTGTTGGTTACAGGTGTAACAAATCTGGACATATGAAGGCTGATTGTTCAGAAGGTAAGAAGGAAAAGCACAAAACCCACAAGAAGGAGTTTCACAAAAAGAAGAACAAGGCCATGGTTGCTACATGGTCATGATGAAAGCTCAGACTGCAATGAAGAATCCTCAAGTTCAGAAGGGAATGAAATCTGCTTCATGGTTGGAAGCAGTGAAGAACAGGTAGATATATCCTTTGAACTATTTACCATTGAAGATTGGCAGAAGCATATGGTAATTAGTTGAAAATCTTTATGATGTTAGAAAAGAAAATAAATATTTCAAAAGAAATTGAAAGCATTCTTCATGATACTTCATCATCTGAAACGATTTCTGAATTGGAAGCTCAAGTTTCAGATCAAATCAAAGAAAATGATGAACTGTTGATCTTTGTTGATAATCTCAATTGAAAATTCAAAAATTGAAAAAGAACTTATCAACTCTGTTAAGAAATTTGAAGAAAAAGAAAAGGAAAAATCATGAAAATTTGAATCAAATTGAAAAACTCAATCTTTGCATTAAAGAAAAAGAAGATATCATCAAGAACTTCACTCAAGGAAAGACAATCTGAATGCTCTACTTGGAGTTAAGATGAATTCAAACAAATTTGGTTTAGGTTTTGAACCACAAAATTCAAAGAAAACTGAATCATCTCCAAAGAAAATAAATCATCAAAAACTCTTTAATAAAATTGTCAAGGCAAGCTCATCTGAAAACAAAGGAAAAATATAAAACAAAAAGAACCTGAGAGGTCGACACATACCTTACCTAGGTCGACACACACTATGCACAGGTCGATCTATCCTAGTCAGAGGTCGACCTACCCTTCTTACAAAAATCACAAAAACTTCAAACCAATCAATAATCATCTTTCTCATGGAAATTGGAATGTTTTCTCCTCTTACAATTCAAGAAGGAATAAGTCTTGGAACCAAAGGTACAATGGTAACCAATGGTTCAATCCTTATTTCTATCATTCATCTTTTCCTGCATATCAAAACAATACATGTCCATGTTTTTTCACAATGGAACAAACCAACTAGAGGTTAATGTTCAGAAAATTGAAAAATAAAAAGTAGAATCTTCTGTTTCAAAAAACACTGTGAAGAAAAATACACAAATTTGGGTTAGAAAGTATTTGTTATCTCTTCTCACTCAGGATGTTGGTACCAATCTCATGTGGGTACCAAAAACTTTTCTTGTCTAATTTGTTATGTGCAAGAAAGCCGTGCATCCAATTCCAACAACATCTGGATTCTTGACAGTGGATGCTCACGGCACATGACAGGAGACAGAAATAAATTTTCATGCTTGATTGAAAAGGAAGGTGGATCAGTCATCTTTGGAGGTAAGAATAAATGAAAAATTGGTAAGTCTTGCATTACCTTAGGTGATGATGTTTGTTTAGTTGAGGGGTTGAATTATAACTTGTTTAGCATTAGTAAATTGTGTGACAATGGTCACAAGATTCTTTTTGAACATGATTCATACAAAATAATTGACTCCTCTTCTGAGCAATTAAATTGATTGGAAAAAGAGAAAACAATGTCTACATGATTGATTGTGTGTGATAATTCCTCTTTAAATGTTTGCTTGATTGCAAATAAAAATGACACTGCTTGGTTGTGGCACAAAAAGTTGGGTCATGCAAGTTTCACAACCATTAGTAAACTCATAAGAATGAATCTTGTAAAAGGTCTTCCTGAATCTTTCCAGTCATTGACAATCCTGTTTGTGGGATATGTGCTCAAGGAAAACAAACAAGAAAATCTTTTAAAGTGTTCAATGAAGTACTTACATCTAAACCACTTGAGTTGCTTCATATGGATCTTTTTGGTCCAACCAGAACTCAAAGTCTCAGTGTTAATAGATATGGCTTTGTGATCATTGATGACTTTACAAGATATACTTGGGTCTTATTCCTATCCCATAAAAGTGATGCATGTTCAGAATTCAGGAGATTTTACAATCTGCCTTAGTGGTTTATCTTTTAAACTGAATTCCATTTTGACAGATCATGGGGGTGAATTTGAAAACAAATCATTTTCTGATCTCTGTACTGAACTGAAAATTCTCCATAAGTTTTCTTCCCCTAGAACTCCATAACAAAATGGAGTTGTAGAAAGAAAAAATAGAACTCTTGTGGAAATGGCCAGAACTATGCTCATTGAAAGTAAACTATCTAAATCTTTTTGGGCAGAAGCTGTAAATACAGCTAATTTCATTTTGAATAGAGCATTAGTAAGACCAAAGATCAGAAAAACCCCTTATGAGTTGTTCAAGAATACAAAGCCAAGTGTGTCATATTTCAAAATTTTTGGTTGCAAATGTTTTGTTCACAATAATAACAAAGAAAATCTTAATAAATTTGATGCAAAAAAGTTTTGAATCATCTTCTTAGGTTATTCTGAAACTTCAAGAGCTTACAGAGTTTATATCTTGAAAAATAAGACTGTGGAAGAATCTCCACATGTCATTTTGATGAAAATTTGCAAAAGATTGACATTTCTGATTTGTACAGAACTCAAATATGATGATGAAGATGAGTTTCTTGAACATCCATCTACAAATCTTGAAGATCAAGAAGTACCATACATAAGGTTCTTGAAATGCCTTTTCAAGTGATTCAGGTAATCATGTTCCTGAAAATCATGCAAACCCTGGGTAATTTCTGAACCCAGATTTTAAGAGATCATCCACTTGAAGCATGTTTGTAATTTGCAAGATGGAATAAGAACCAGATCATCTTTCATTCTATCATAGTTGAAGATTCTTTGGCACTACTTTCTCAAATTGAACCCAAAATGTTGATGAAGCTTTATCTTTAGAAACTTGGATAAATGCTATGCATGAAGAGCTTCATCAATTTGAAAAATCAAGTTTGAGATTTAGTACCAAACCTTCAGATTTAACTTTTGTCATTGGAACTAGAGGATTTTCAGAAATAATTGAATGAATCTGGTCAAATTGTAGAAATAAGCTAGACTTTGTTTCTCAAGGGGTATAAGCAAGAACTTGGTATTGATTTTGAGAATCTTATGCCTATAGAAGAACTTGAAGATGTTCGAATATTCCTACATTTCCTGCTTCTTTGAAATTCAAAGTCTTTAAAATGGATGTCAGAGTGCATTTTTAAATGATACATAAAAGAAAATTTTTTGTCAAACAACCCCCTGGTTTTGAAAATGAAAATTTTCCCAATCATGTTTTTAACTCAATAAGGCTCTTTATGGTCTTAAACAAGCTCCAAGTGTAAGGCCCTCGAATTTCCGTCGCATTATTCGTATTTTGTGTGTGTGTTACTTGTGCTTGTGTATGTATATACATACTTACGTACATATTACTTAGTACATTACTGTGCATGTGTTTATACTATATGTAAATAATGCATGTATTGAATGGTGATAGTATGGATACACTACATATACATATTGCATGTATATATGCATGGTATGCATGGTTTTCTGCATATTTTTACTTCTGGCGAAGGCCACCTTGGCGTCAACCCCTAGCCGTTGAGGTGGTGTCAGCGTCCAACATGGACGCCAACACTAATCTTGGCGTCTAACGATATGGACGCCTATTTCTCTGGCCTGCATGCGTTGCAGAGCCAGAAATTCCGGAAACAAGGAGCTCACCCATTGGGAGCTGTCCCCAACGGCTCTGAGAGCTGTCTTGTCACCCTGTGAGTGGGAGAGAGGTCTCCCCATATGTTTGAACCCGGATCTGCCTCTTCCCACTCCCTCTCTTCACCTTTGCAAGAGGAGAAAAGAGAGAAGAAAACCCTAGAAGAAAAACTGAGAAACCCCCTCTTTGCACCCAAAGATCCGACTTCCTAGAGCTAGATCCGGCCATCTTCCACGACAAGAAGATAGCTGGAGCAAAGGAGGAGGCTTCCCGACATCCCCTTGGTGTGAAGATCATCCAGGAGCCGGAGGAAGAAGATCTAGGAGGGAGTTCTTGCACCTTCTGGGACTGCCCAAGGAGGGCTTCTCCCGAGCACCTTTGATCCATTTGAGCATTTTCTAAAAGGCAAGTGACCTAACCATAATGTCCCCGTATGTGTCTAGGTCGTTTCTACTATTTTTATGAATTTCCCTCGAGTCCTAGACCCTCACATTCAACCAAACTTGAGAGCTCGGGTCTGTGTTTCTGCACAGACCTGCATTGACGCAAGGTCAATGGACGCTGATATCATGCTTGGCGTCCATCGACCATGCCGCTAACACTGAGTCAGCGGCTAGAGACCGCCGCCAAGTTCCTCTGGACAGAACAGTGACCTGTTCTGCCCTTCTTATACACTATTTTCGGTATGGTTTCCGTGATGAGGATATATGGTAACCCTATACCCTAGTGTACTGTCAAATGTGGTGTGTGGATGAGTGTGATGTGTGGTGGTGATGTTAGAATATTGTATCCCATGAATTGTAAGCATGATTTGTAGATATCTTGCCAATCTATGCTTATGATTTGAACTAGTCTGAATGCCTCAGTTTTGTCAGATCATGAGGATTAGTGGTCAGTGTATGTATACTCAAATTTTGATAATTTGTCCATGCTTGCATGAGTTGCTAATAAATTCGGTTCGGTAAATAAAAAGGCATGCAAGAAAGATTGTGATGATTGATCTATGGCTGTGTGATTTAGGGTAATTTTGTATTCTCAAATCATGCATATAATAGTAATCTCTGTTCAGATAGTAGCTTGCTAAAATTTTGACTTGTGTGTATAAGTCCATATCAACTTAATTATGAATGGCATGCTAATAGGTGTTTTATTTACTGTAAATCCAATTAGCTCAGAAAAATCTAAAATTTGAATGTATGATCTAGACTCGAAAATAGCATGTGGTTAAAATTTCAGGTCATTTGGACCAGTACATAAGAAGTTATGTATTTTCCATGTGAATATAGTAATCTATGTATTTATCGTAATGTGATTAGATATTGGTTAAACCCAACTTGATTGGTGACATGACTGTGTGTTTAAACTCCTGAATCTGTAGTGCCATGTCAGGAAAACAGAGAAATGCTTATGAGTGAGAAAGTGATTGAGATGAAAGTGCTATGTTAAACCATGTGCAAACCGGTAAAATGTTGTAATGTGTAACTGTGCCAATGTGACACTGCTTCCGTAGGGGCAGTGGAGCTGTATCAGGGAAAAGTCCCCCTGAAAAGTTCAGTGTGTAAGTGACCCTAAGGGCATTAGGGGGAAATCCTGGAGGTGGACAAGTACCACTGGTTAGGTGGAGAATTGTTCTCCCGGTCTGCGAGTCCAAGAGTCGCCATGGAAATGCCTAGATGCGTCTATGTGTAATGTGATGTGTATATGTCCTTCTTTGGTGGTTTGGACTATGTGTCACGGCACCTAAAATGTGTAATGTGTAATGTGTTCATGTGTAAATGTGTAAGTGAACAATGTGAATGTGTATGTGCAAAGTGTAACCATGGAAAAGAGGAAACTTGTGTAAAGAAAATGTGAAATTTAAATGTGAGGATATGATAGTGAAATCCATGTGAGACAAATCTGAAACCATGTGAAATCAGTGACTTATGTGTTATCATCATGTTATATGTGCAAAAATGTCTAGAATCCATGTTAGGGATAATTGATGAGCACGGGTACAAAATAACATGATTGGTTGTTCACATGATATGTTTAAGCAAATGGTAGCTCTCATGTGTAGGTTTACAGCCATTAAACCGTGTGAAACAAGCAACTTAAAGCATGTGAAAATGTCTATGTATATGCTTAAGAACATGTAAAACTCATGCTAGTTGTGTTCCTTTCATATATGCACAGTGTTCATATTGGTAGTTCTCATGTCTTGTTCTTTAAAGACAAAATTTATGAGTAAATTGAATAGAGAGCATGTGATAGGCAAAGTTTTATTCTTAGAAATCTGAAAGCATGATCCATGTATTAAATTGTAAAACTTTCATGATAGGTTGAAACTTTCAAATGTCTAGCATGCCATGTGTTTAAAATTGTGAATGTGTATGTAGAAACCGCTATGACCTATACGTGTACGTTATGAGTAGTGTTGCTTGCTGAGTCTTTAGACTCACTCCTGCTTCGGCGTACAGGTGTAGTTGGTGACGTGGCACCGTTGGAGGAGACAGTGGAGACGGACTCAGCGCGGAGCTTTAGACTTTGGAGTTCTTTATGACTTGTGTATTTCATAGTATGTAATTTGAACATTGTATTAGAGTATCATGAAAAGAATGTATAAGTGTGCATTATGTATTTTTATTTCAGCAATTTAAATTATGTGAACTTTTAGTTCTTTATTGTTAATTGCAAACTCATGTATGTTAAATGTGGATGATGAATGAATGAAGACAGTTGTCTTTTACTTCCGCTACTCTGTTGTATATTCGTGGTGTATCTCAGCTATATGTATCGTTTGGGTAAATGTCCCACTGTGAGGACTCTCGCTATACCGACGTGGGTTGGTATAACCGTACCGGTATAGTGAGGGCCGTCACACCAAGAGTTTGGTATGACCGGCTGAGCTCCTTTCTTGTAAATAAAGGTTACATAAGAGGAAAAATTGATCAAACTTTGTTTTCAAAAACTGCAAAAAATCATTCTTATTGCTGTTCAAGTTTATGTTGATGATATCATTTTTGGCTCCACAGATAATAATTTGTGCAATGAGTTTGCCCATTTATGCAATCTGAATTTGAAATGAGTCTCATGGGTGAACTTACATTCTTTTTAGGTCTACAAGTACATCAAACTGCTGAAGGAATTTTTCTGAGTCACCAAAATATGTCAAGCAGTTGCTCAAAAGGTTTGACTTCCAAAACATCAAGCCATCCAACACACCAATGGCCACAAGTGTAAGACTTGAAAGTGATGCTTCTGGTAAGCCGTTAATGCTAAACTTTATAGAGGTATCATTGGATCTTACTTTATTTAACTACCTCTAGGCCAGATATTCAATTCAGTGTCTGCATGTGTGCAAGATTTCAAGCAAATCCTAAAGACAGTCATATGTCTGCTGTTAAAAGAATTTCAAATATCTTCTTTCTTCATGTGATTTGGGTCTTTGGTATCCTGCTGGGTGTAAATTGGACTTGATTGCATATAGTGATACTGATTATGCCGGGTGCAAACTTGATAGAAAAAGCACTAGTGGTTGTGTTTATATCTAGGAGGGTGTCTTATTTCTTGGGCTTCTAAAAGCAACATTTTGTAGCTCTTTCAACTGCAGAAGCTGAGTATGTTGCCGCTGGTAGCTGTGGTACCCAAGTCCTTTGGGTCAAACATCAACTTCTATATTATAATCACACATTAGGTTGCATTCCCATTCTTTGTGACAACACAAGTGCTATAAATCTGTCCAAAAATCCTATTCAGTATTCCCGCACAAAACACATTGACATTCGGCATCATTTCCTTCGAGATGAAGTCTCAAAGAATTCTTTTGAACTCCACTTCATTGACACAGAAAAATAAATTGCAGACATTTTCACTAAGCCTCTTGCAGAACCTAGATTCACTTCTCTTAGAGGGAACTTGGTTTATGCATGTTTTCACATGTCTGATATCTTCATCTCATCTCTTTATGCAAATAAAAGTCATTCTCTCTTGCAAATAAATTCCTACTTCTCAGTTGCATTGAAATTATTGGTATATCAAATAGTGATTTGAAGAAAGGCAAGTTAGGCTTGTCTGGACACTTTCACTATGCGTGAGTATATGTCTCCGCCAAGTATCAAGATTCCTTTATGCAATTATTGAGGGGGAGTATTTGTTGAGGGGGAGTTATTGTCTATTCTTCACTCATTTCTCTTGACATTTGTTGTCTATTTTGAGCCCCAATCATCAGAATTTTTTATTCATTGTGCTATTTTTCTTATGAGAGAATTAAGACATTGAACTTAAACTCATTGTGCACTTAGTTTAATTTCAAAGATTCATTATCATTTCAAGGTTAAACAATCTTAATACTGAATGTTTTTAAAATGATTTGCAAAACACTTGTAGGCACTTGAGTGGCTTTACTATTTAACATGTGCATGTTTAAGCTTCATTTTTACCACATGTTAAGAATAATTTCTCTAAATTCGTAGTCATGTCTTTTCTGGTCAAAGCAATCATATTCCTGCAAAACATCAAAAGAAAATGATCAACAATCTGAAAAGATGCAAACAGAGCAATGAAAATTCTTGAACCACTGAGTAACCGGGCCATTTCACCTAAAAAATGATTTGTTTCGTGTCAAAAAGTGGAAATCAAAGTTTTCAACTCTGTATAAGATAATGAAAGTTAAACCACTAAGTAATCAAGAGATCTTGCATCTAATCAATGTGATCTCTTGCACTGAAAAGTGAGATTTAACTAATTTATTCTTGTATTCTTTCCCAGTTAAAAATGAAAGAAAATCAAATTGACAGGATGAAAAAGCTTAAGACCTTCATAAAGTTCATGTATATTGAGTTTAGACCTATTATTTTACATTGTGTTAAACTTAAAGCTCCTAACATCCTTGTTAAATATTTCTGCTCACTCATATAGGTCACTTTATTTCACATTTGCATCATTATTTTAACCACATGCAGATCATTATACTTTGCTATACTTTGTGTTGAGTGTGTCTTTGTGATTAAACTTTATTGCACAATACAAAGAACTCCATAATTTCTCTCATATGTCAATATCACTTTGCCTCATTTATTTTGATCATTTCTGACCTTTCATTTCTTACATTTCATTCTTGATCTCTTACAATCTTTGTTTCTCTCTCTTATCTATCTTTTTGATGTTGTCAAAAAAGGGGAGAAAGTTCCTTAAAGGAGGAGAAAGTCTTTATGGGAGAAAGTTCAAAGGGTGTATATAGTTAAAGGGGAGTTGTTGCAGTTAAGAAAGTCAGGTTATTGGGAGATTGTGCATATGTTTTGTCATCATCAAAAAGGGGGAGATTGTTTGATTGAGTGTGTTTTGGAATTTCCTAAAGTTGTATTTTAATGATATCCAATGAACATCACTCATACTTTGATTTTGATGATGACATATTGTGATTTTGATGATGATATGTTGAACATGTTATACATTTTATATATATCACAATAATGCTTAAACAACATATTTTTAATGTTTAATATCTCATATTTTAATGATAATATCTTGTACTAATGATTTATGTGTTAAATTTGCAGGTGTATACAGATTTTGTCATGGGAGTGTCGACACACTCATTGATGGTGTCGACACTGGGTCAGAATCCCTGAAGCAATTTCATGAAGACAGGGTTCACTGTGTCGACACAGTCCCAGGCAGTGTCGACACTAGTCCCATTCTCCAGAAGACCCAGTTTCCTGACTGGGACAGTGTGTCGACACAGCCAGCGGCAGTGTCGACACTAGTCTCAGCTCCCAGAAGACCAGTTTTGCGCAAATGGGACAGTGTGTCGACACACTCCCTGGTGGTGTCGACACACTCTAGCTGAAACTCAAAGTCGTGAATTCATCTGGACACGTGGCCGCTTGGGGTTCAAGAGAATATGCCTAGGTTTTTGTGCCCACATACCCTAAGGCTTCTTATGGACATATGGGGCTATAAATACGCATGTCTTTGGTACTCCAAAGCGAACCCACGCAAGACAAGAGACGAGAGCTTTCTGGAAGAGGGGAAGCAGAGCGGGAAAAAGGATCTGCATCCAGAGGAGCAGAGCAGCGCCACCAAGGGAAGAAGAAGAGAAGAAGAGAAGGAGCTCGTGATTGTAGCAGTGCTGGTCCAGAAGGAGATCCAGCCGAGTCTGTATTTGGTCAGAGTGTTAATTTCTCTAGGGAATCTATGTATGTGTTCTACACAGATCTCCCAATTCTATTTGTCTCTACCATTTCTATTGTATTGAGATAGATCGTGCTAGAGGATCTATTCTCTAAGTGTGCTTGTTCTAGCAGAACTTGGATCTATTGTGATCCAGAGGGTTGAGTACTTTGTACTCTGTTTTGGAGCCGTAGTGCTCTGGGTTGGAGCCGTGGTGCTCAAGGGCTTGTGAATTTGCTGAATTCACAAGTGGTCTTTGGAGTAGGTCATTGTGCCTATCTCCTGGGTTTCTTTGAGTTGTTGAACTCAAAGAGGTTAGAGTCGTCGTGCTCTAATTTGTACTGCACTTGTGCTAGTGGTTCCTCTGTTGTGAGGAGGTGGACGTAGGGGACACAAGTTGTGTTCTCCGAACCACCTTAAAATCTTCAGTGCACTGTGGTTTGTTGTGTGGTTTGCTGTTCTTACTCACTATACTCACACACCACACTTGGATCTGATCGAATTGTGTGTTTCACGTATTTTATTTCCGTTGCCATACACATAATTTCTTAGTTCATTTACCAAAGTCACCTATCCGATCCCCAACACATATGTTTTTTATCAAATCATGTTTTTTCATAATCATTATATGTACAATGTGAGATATGTGCAACATGTCATTGTTAAGTTGTGTATAATATGTCATCATCAAAATGCACAACACAACAATCTCTACATATGTACAATATGACATCATCAAAATGTGTATAATATGTCATCATCAAAACACACAACCCAACAACAATCTCCCCCCCAAATTTACAATATTGCACAGAGAGAAAAGGAAAAGAATGAAGGCTTGAACGCTTTTTCAGCTTCAGAAGATTTCTACTTGGGCACTTCTTGCTTGCTTCTTTTTTCTACTTCAAAGCCTCCATCTTCTCATATATCCATTTGAAGAAGACCATTGAGGAGATCCATTACAGCTCCTTCTATTCATTGCTACTTCTTCTTCATCTTCTTCTCTCTTTATATCTAACGTCTATTTTCTTATTTCTAACGGATGCCTCAGATCTCCTTTGTCCTGTGAGCATTTAATGCTAGGAAGAGGATAGTGAGACATGTCAATCATCCCATACCTCTTTTACCTAGTCCATATTTTCTACTGACATCCTGCTATATTAGGTATTTGCCTTTCTGTCTTGCAGGAAAGAAGGAGACTTTTGAGACATGCAAAAAAGTAGCTTCAAGTCAAAGCATATTTTATCATATGCAAGATATATACAAGAGACATGCCTACTATTTCAAGACGTGAGAAATAATAATCTACTATTTCATGTAGATTGCTTTCAGAACCAAAATGTTGTGGAGGGCCTTATCCACCAACTCCTTGTGGGCCAGATTCTTCAGAGATAAACACATGTTCAACTCCAATCATTTTGAAGCTCATTCCCCCTTTATGCTAGCAGCGGACAGAAGATTATGGCAGCACGCAGCCCAGCTCATCCAAGGAAATCACAGGATCATACCCATGGACAGCAACTCAGAAGCACATTTCTGGTTTGATGTCTGGACCGGGAAAACACCCCTCAAAGCCAACATTCGTGAAGATACATGGCATGACATTCCCAACAAAGTTTGCACCATCCAGCAGGCCTTCAGTGACCCGAGGAGCATCCATTTGCAAACTGCTCTCAAGTTCTACCCTAGGCATCTTTTGTCTCATTTATTGACCACTAATGACACCAAGGACACGTGGATATGGTGCCCATCTACTAATGGTCAGTTTTCCACGAAATCAGTTCGGTTACTCCTCCAACCAGCAACATCCCAGAAGTGGACTGCCCTTTGGTCCCCATACATTCCCCTTCAGTGGTCCATCTTATCATGGGGAATGGCACTGAATTCTGTCCCAATGGATGGCACAGTCAAAACCAAAGGTGTGCCCCTCTGCTCTAAATGCTCATGTTGTCCTAACTCTCAAGAAGAGAGCGTGCTTCATTTGTTTTTCAGAAGTAACACTGCCAACCAGGTGTGGTCAGACCTGTCCCCCCTTCTTCAGTTCAACAACATGGAAGTTACTGCAGTGCCCGATGGTGTGACCTCCTTCTTAACACATCTGGACAGGACCACCACTGCTGGACACCTTGCATGGTGCACCTTCATGGCAGCTCTGTGGGAAATTTGGTGTAGCAGGAACAAGGCTAGATTCCAAGGGCAAAACATGTCCGCCAAGCATATCATCAACAGAACCATGTTATCCATCCCCGCCATCAGTATATGCTCTAAATTTCAGAAGATGCCACAGCCATGGTTAACTGCACTTCGTCAAATCAGCAGTGGGGAGCAGAATATGAAAATAAATATCCCCACCGTAGTTAGATGGCTCACCCCACCGAAAGGGAGACTAAAGCTGAATGTTGATGGAGCCTTCAAGAAGACGTCGAGTGAAGCTGGAGGAGGGGGAATCCTCTGTGATCACAAGGGTAACATGTGCTGTGCCTTCGCCAAGGCCTACCATGGGCTCAACTCCAGTCTTGTTATAGAAGCTTTTGCACTCAGGGACGGCCTCTTAATTTGCTGTAGCAGGGGTGTCTCTGAGGTGCTGGTGGAGACTGACTCATTAAACCTCCTTCACATTGTTACTGGGCAGCTACCTTGCCCATGGGAACTTGCTTGTATTTTGCAAGATGTGGCTGCCAAGACCCAAAACCTCAAGGCCGAAATCACATATGCACCTCGGGAAGCAAACAAGGTGGCAGACTACCTTGTTGGTCACGCACCCTCCTGTCCTCATCTTGTCATGTGGAACTCTTGGGCTGATCACCCCACTTTTGTAAAGGGCCCCTACCACTTTGATAAGGTAGGATGCCCTTCTATCAGGCCCTAGACCATTTTGTACCCCCCCCCCCTTCAATTTCATCTAATATATATAAACATACCCCTAGCCGCCTGGTGAAGGTAGTGACCCTCTCACATTGTGAGGATGCCCCTACCATCTCCTTTTCGGCTATATTCAAAAATAATAATAATGAGTTTAAGGAGATGTGATCGACATTTGAAATTTCATTGCATTGCCAAAAGACTAGATATTAGTAATTGGAATATGAAACCTTTAAATCCAATGTAACACTCATGACATGTTCAGTAATCGTTGTAACGTTCATGTGTTACTCAAAAATCGATGCAAATGTTCAGTAATCAATATAAGATGAAAGATATGGTCAGTAATCGATATACTGTACAAGATTTAGTCAGTAATCGATGCAGTCATAACACTAATCAGAAAGATAAGTCAAGTGTTCACCAATCGGTGTAAAACAACAGTAATAGGTATAGTGTTCACCAATCGGAACATTTATAAACCAATCAGAATGAGTAATGAACAGTTGTTCATCAGTCGAAATGAGAACTGAACATTTATTCAGTAATCAGAACATTTGTAACACCAATCGATATGTTACTAAACCTTTTCTTCAGTAATCGGAATACTTATAACACTAATCGATATGATATTAAACATTTGTTCACTAATCGAAATGAGTTGAACCTTTGTTCATTAATCGGAACAGTTATAATATCAATCGGAAAGGCTAGTGTTCACCAATCGGTATAAAGTTTCTTCATTAATTAGAACAACTGTTTCTTCTATAATCAAAAACATTGCTTCTTCAATAATCGGTATGAAACTTTTCTTCTTTAATCGATAGAGAGTTTCTTCAGTAATCGATATAACACTCGTTCTCCAATCGATAGAGACTTTTGTTCTCCAATAGGAAGAACACTTCAACATCAATCGATAGAAAGCTTTGTTCTCCAATTAGAAGAACGCTTAAATGTCAATCGATAGAAGCTTTGTTCTCCAATCGATAGAACACGTCTTCTACAATCGATGTGGCACTTTAGTTTCTAATTAATACATATTGAACTATAATCGATATGGACTTGTAGTGCAAATCTTTAAGCGATAGAAATTATGTTATTTATTACGCATAAATTATATTGAAAAATATTAATAAATATATTCTTGATATTAATGAGTTTTAGTTATCACAAAAACACAGGGATAAAAATAAGAGTGGTTCAACAATGGTGTTGGACTTGTTATTACTTCTTCTACTATTTAGACTGTGAGATTGGTTATTTAGTTGATGGACATTCACTTTACTTATTCTGATGTAGTAATACTTGTTATTTGTGTATATCTCAACTTGTTCCGACCTGGGTTGGTGGAATTGTACTGGGGTAGAGAGAGGTGTTACAAAAAATAAGTACAAATCAAATATCACATACATGACAACATCAATGCAAGGCTAATTAGGTTAAGGCAAAGGAATAGCCCACCTTTAGATCATTCAATGCAGAAAAAAGATGAAGAATATGCAAACAAGGATACAGACCTTATAGCATGAAATACATGTAGAGCGAGCACTTAACGAGAAACTCTGGGTTTCCTCTCTCTAGCTTTCTAGAGAGAGAAGCTTTGGGTTTTGCGTTAGGTTTTCCTTGTTTTGGTGCTGGCCTGGCCGCCGGCCCTGGTGGCTGTGATAATTACTAAATTTTTCGTGTTAAATTTCATACATTTAGTTAATTTTAGACATCCATTGTCTATAAATAATGTGCATTTGATTGTAATTTTCATTTCATCCATGAATAAGTTTTTGAACATATTAGTATAACACAAAGTTAGATTCTCATTTAATAAAGCCAATATTTCTTGAATAGTTTGACTAATAAAATGTTCTCACTTTTTGCAAAAACATTGTACATAAATAAATTTTAGTCTTACTTTTATATTTCTGTAAACATCTTTTAATTCTTGTAAATAGTAGTTGTAAATAAATCAGATTTTTTTCATGCCACACATCCTTTTCTCTCATCTCACCAGATCAAGTCACATATCTCATCCAATCCCATAAAAATCATTTTAATCCCACCCCACCCACGCAATCCACTTAAACTCTTTCATTCTTCCCCTCTTAAAAACTTTTCTTCCTCAGATGGAAGCTGTTGGAAGCTTGTGAAGGGGCTGGCCCTGTTTTCTGTGCAGATGGGGCTGGCAATGGCATCTAGTGCTGACGCGGTTGGATCTGGGTGTGGGCTGGAGTTTGGCCGAAGTGGATGGTGTGGCTGGGTGCAGGGTGTGCTAAGAACGAAGGCCAGGGCAGATGCGGCTGAAGCGCCCAAAGCTGAGCTGGAGCTGGGCATGTGATGGTTGTGCTGGGCTGAAGCAGCTGGAGCGCAGGCGGAGGTGTGAAGTCTTGGTGGCCAGCGCCCAGATCTGAAGGAAGCGGCTGAGCTGGGCGGCGCGGCCGGACCCAGATCTGCTGGTGCGCTGGTGTGGCTGAGCTGGGCGGTGCGCAGGGGCTAGTTCGTACAGCCGGCGATGGAGTGCGAAGCTGCTGGGTGTGGTGCAGAGGTGGATCCGTTGAGGAGCCGTGCGCAGCAGCAGAGGCCCGTGTGAGCTATGTGTGAAGGCTAGGGGCTTGGGCGTGTGGAGTGCATGCAAGCATGGCACTACGTGGCTGGGTGCGTGGCTAGCTGAGGTGGCGACGACGCGATGGAGGAGGTGAAGCAGAGGCCCGGTGCCTATATAAGGACCTCAGGTCCTCTTCTCAGGGAGAGAAGTCTTTAGCAATTTTAGTTTCTTTCTGTTCTTTCATAGTTCAGGGAGGGAGACAGGTTCGCCAGTGAGAATTTGGAGAATTTTCTTAGTTTTCTTTTGTTCTATTTCTTCTGGAGATCATGAGGCTACTGTGAGAATGGGGTTCTATAGAGCAGGGGGCTTGGCTAGTTATGCTTTTGGGGATTTTTGGTTCTTTCCTTCTTGATGTAAGCATTTGGGGATTCGACTGCTGTGGCGTTTAATTTTAGTTTTCATTTTCTCATGTGTTCCAGAGATCATTCCAGTGGCGTTTAATTCAGTTCTTCTGAGTTTTTTTTTTATTTCTTCTGTGTTCGTTCTTTCTACTGTAAGAGTGCAGATTGTGCAGTTCGGCAATTGGTGAAGTTTTAGCATCTGCAGGAGGGAGACGAAGCTTCGCCAGTCAGATTTCTGCAATTTTTTTGTCTGCATTTTCTTCTTTTAGCAGCATAGGGAGGGAGATTGGTTAGTTGGTTCGATGTTTTAGGACTTTAATTTTAGTTCCTATTCTTCCAGAATTCTTGGAGTTCGCCAGTCAAGTTCTTAAGAATTTCTCTTCTGCCATTTTATTTTCTTGTACTCTTCTTTCAGAGAGTAGGAAGGGAGACGGGTTGGGGGTGTTAGAAATGTGTTTTTCTTCTGTTCTTCTCTAAGGGATCTGGGGGTATCTGCTGTTCTCGCTGCTGTGAGGGGTGGTTTGAGTTCTTCCAGTTCTTTTGGTTCCGAGGTGAGAGCTACTGGAGAGGACTGATAGGATCGAATTCAGTTTTTCAATTTCTTTTTCTGTGTGAACTTTTGCCATTTCTTCTGTTCTGTGATACATTGGAGGCGATCATTCCATCTCTTCGTCTGTGCTGTTGAGTCCGATCCAGGTGCACAGCAGAGGAAGGTCCAGAGCGACCAAGGGAATCCATCCTTGGCTCGTTTTGGGTTGTCTGGCATCCCAGAGTTAGCAGAGAACAATTAGCATTTGAGAGATCACAGAGTTTGGCTCCTTCTATTTTTTTTTTTTTTCTGCTTCGTTAGTGTTCCTTTTGTTCTTTTGTTCTTTATCCCTCAAGTTGTGAGGGTACAGTGATCTGAACTCCTCATAGTTCATATTGTTCTCAGTGAAAAGAATGTTTAATTTGATATGTCATCAAGAGTTCTTAGCTCAATTTTAATGCATTGCTAATTGAAGTTCTGTTGGTGCTTAGTTGATTAGTGTCGCAACAAATTTCTGTTTCTTAATTTTCTGTTCGATCTTTGCATTGTGAGGATAGTGGTTTGGTGTTTGTGGAGAGTTACGATTACTAAGTGTTCATCCCTCGAGCTGTGAGGGTACATTGATATCATTTCTCTTTTCATTACACTTCAGCTTGTTCCTTCATTAAAGTTGATCAGTCAAGATTGTGAGTGATTTGGTTGGTGCTGTTTACATATTTACTTTTAATGCATTGTCAATAGAGGTTTCAAGTCAAAGTAGTTTAATTCAATTCTATTCAGCCTCCCTGTGAAAATGGCATGTTCTCACCACTTTGTGAGTTCATCTTTACTATTTTTAATCTGTGAGACAATTTAGAGAAGGTAGGCATTTTGACGTGTGCAACGAACTCTAGACAATGGAAAACTCACAGTCAATAATGCCACGTTCATCTTGATGCCGTTGACGGGGAGGCGTTAGAGTTTGATTTAAATTTGCTTTTGATTTGATATCAATTGCATTGTGCTTCTTATTGACTTGTTGTTGGGCTTTCATTTCAGATTTGCACAAAGGAGGAATATGGAGATTGGGCTTGTCATTTGAGCCCATTGGAGGAGAGCTTGCTGATTTCTTTTCCCAATTGTTTTTAATTCAGAAATTTAGATAGAAAGAGTGTGAGTGAAGCTTGTAGTGAGGATTTCATGTACTCTCTGTGCATGTACAGAGATTTCTTTCAAGTTGGCATGTAATAATTGGCCTTTTTGGTGGTTTGTGTGGTTTGGAATTAGTTTATAGTATCACTTCATAATTTCTTAGTTAAATTTCATTTCATTTAGTTCAAAAACCAAATAAAAATTAAAAAAATCTAAAATCTAAAAAAAATTCCAAATCGCTCTTTCATCTAAGCCGTTTGTTTTGCAATTAAATTTCATCTTTTAATAATAGAATCATTTGTTTTAGGACATTCATCATTTGTAAAAGGGACTGCTTAAGGGCATCACCCTTTAGAAATCATAAAGATAAGGTGAGGGATTTCATCACCCTTTCCTTTGCCTAAAAATCACAAAAATGTTCACACTCTTGCATTTTCCTAAACTTTCAATAAAAATCAGTAGACTTGGCCCTAGGGTTCATAATTAGATTTATCTTTTCTTAATTCTAAGACTCTTTAAGTCTGGTGTCTAGGATTAGAGGTTAAAAAGCTTACGCTTAAGTGAGCTAGAGGTTAATTAATTGGGTCCTTGCGAAAGCAAGGGGGGCCTCCCTCTACTCCACCTCTTACTGGCCTGTACAAGAAGGGTTAGGATTGAATTTAAGCAAACATAAATCCGATTTTGAGAAAAAAAAAAAAAACATAGGTCCAAGGAACACTTAGTGTTTAGGTTAATTTATTTTGAAAGTGTTTGCTTGTTTGTGTTTGTTCATAAAAATTCAAAAATTAATAAAAATCTAAAAATTTAAAAATCATAAATAGAGGGCTTTTCATCTGTGCATGCTTGGTAGACGGTCCCTGAACTTAGATTTGGCTCAACCTATAGACGAGATTGAAAAATTCTTTCATAGGATGGCCAACCAAAATCAAAACCAAGTTGCTAGAAATGTAGAGGAGGTCGCACCCAGACAAATGAAGGAGTATTTTATTCCTTCTGACTACCAACCTGCTACATGCATTAGGCCGAAAATTCCTGCAAATCACTTTGAAATTAAGCCAGGAACCATTCAGATGTTGCCATCTTTCTATGGCAATCCCAATGAAGATCCCTACAAACATATAGATGAGTTCTTAGAGATTTGTTCCACTGTAAGGATCCAAAATTTCACTGAAAATGCCTTAAGACTGACCCTATTTCCATTCTCTTTGAAAGATAAGGCCAAACATTGGTTAGGAACCATAGGGAGAACCATCACAACATGGCCAAAAATGCAGCAGGAATTTTTAAAGAAGTTTTACCCCATTGGCCGCACCAACACCATGAGAAGGGCAATAACTGGATTCTCCCAACACCCGGGAGAGTTAATGCATGAATCATGGGAGGGATTAAAGGAGTTGCTTAGAAAATGCCCCCATCATGGTCTGTCGAGGTGGCAAATTGTTCAAGCTTTTTATGAAGGATTAACAGAATCGAATAGGCAAATGGTTGATGCCTCGTGTGGAGGAGCATTCATGACTAAGCGAGGATGAGGCATATAGTTTGTTTGATACATTGAGTGAGAATTCCATAAATCATGCCTCACTCCACTCTTACGAGAGAGAACTAGGACCTGTAAGGAAGGCAGGGATGTATGAATTAAGAGAGAGAGGAGAATCAGATTCTAGGGTAGAAGATCTGATAGCTAAACTTGATCAGAGATTGGAGCAGAAGTTGGAACAAAAATTCGATCAATTGTTATCTCTAACTGGGCAAGCCACACCTAAATTTTCTCAACCACATGAAACTTGTGCTATGTGTGCTAGCCCAGCTCATCCTACCAATGCTTGTCCCACTACTGCCCAATTACCTCCTTTCATTCAAGAACAAGTCCAAGCTGCACAAGGTTTCTACAAACCCTCTCATGATCCATATTCTAACACATACAACCTGGTTGGAGAAATCACCGAACTTTTCTTGGAAAAATCAATCTGAACAAGTGTCTCAACCTTCTTTTAAGCAATCCATGTACGGTCAATCCTATCCCAATCAGAATCTGAGATTTGGCCAATCTTCTTTTCCAAACCTCCACAAGTCCAAGGAAATCAAAATACAAATCAATTTGCTAACACCAATTTTCAGCAACCTTCGTATAATCAACCACCACCTCCTCAGCCCAATTGGGACGATAAAATGAATCAACTCCAAAGCATGATGGTGACTCTGTGCCAAACTGTGCAAGAACAACAAAATCAATATCAAAATCAAAACCAAAATTTTCAACAAAATTTGACAAGGATAGAGTCTCAAATTGCTGATGTTTGTCAAAGGAGGGAATCAGGACAGCTGCCAAGTCAAGCTGTAGCAAACCCAAGGAACAACCCTCCTGAATTTTATCAGAACCAGCAATACCATCAAGCCCAGGGGTACAGACCACCACCTGCTCGCCAAAATGCACCTCCACCACAAAACCACAACAAGCTTTTGTCCAGAACATTTCTGCACCACAAAATCAAATCAACCTATACAACAGGATCATCCTCTTGCCCAAGCTAGGGGCTCTCAAGTAGAGAATGCAAAAACAGTGTCTACTTTAAGAAGTGGAAAAATCAGAACAAATCCTCACCCACACATGTCAACATTGAATAAGGATAAAGAAAATGAAATTGAACTTGAAACTGAAGAAGAGGTTGAAGAGAATGTTGAAAAATCCAATGAAAAGAGAAAATGATTGAAAAATCTCTAGACAAAATCAAATTGAATGAAGATCCAAGCTGTTACATTCCAAGAGTCCCTTTTCCTGAAGCTTTAAAGCCAAAATCCAAAAATAAACCAACTGGTAATGAAGAACTCTTGGAACTTTTTAAGCAAGTTCACATCAACATTCCTCTCCTTGATGCTATCAAGCATGTGCCTGCCTATGCCAAATTTCTAAAAGAAATGTGTACTCCAAAATGTGAAGTGAGGAATAAAACTGAAACCATCATTCTTCCAGAAATTGTGAGTACCATTGTCTTGAATCAACTCCCTAAAAAGCTCAAAGATCCAGGCACTCCACTAATTCCTTGCACCATCGGTGGAGTCACTTTTGAAAGTGGCCTTTTAGATTTGGGAGCCAGTGTCAATCTCCTACCTTCTGCTATTTTTGAGAAATTCAAGATAGGATAATTGAAACCCACTTCTGTTGTCCTTCAACTAGCCGATCGTTCTGTCACCACTCCAAAAGGCTTAGTTGAGGACGTTATTGTGAAAATTAATGATTGTTACTTCCCTGCCGATTTCATCGTTCTGGACATGAACACTCCTCAAGATTTAACTCAGTCCACCATTATCCTTGGTAGACCTTTTTTGCCACAGCTAGGGCTAACATTGATTGTGCTACCGGGATGATGGATATATCATTTGGAGATAGGCAGGTTAGTATCAACATTTTTAGGGCATCTAGGCACCATGATCAAGGAGAGAGTTGTCTAGTGGTAGACTCCTTGGAAGAATCCTGTGTGGAAGATGCAGTAGACCAACCCTGTGCTCTAGGGTTTGAGGGAGAGGAAGGACAATTTAATTCCTTATTTCAAGATAGTGATCCATCAATTCCATCTGAGTGTCCTCCTAAGGTTGAGCTAAAACCACTCTCTGCTAGTTTGAAGTACATCTTTCTTGGAGAGAATGAGACTTGGCCCGTCATAATTGCTAGTGATCTTGAGGAAGGGCAGGAGAAGAAATTGATTGAAGTTTTGAAGAGTCATAAGAAAGCTATAGGTTGGACAATGATGATTTGAGAGGGATAAGTCCTTAAGTGTGCACACATAGCATATACTTAGAAGAGAATGCCAAAAGTTCAATAGAAATGCAAAGAAGACTTAACCCCAACATGAAAGAAGTTGTTAAGAAGGAGATTGTCAAATGGCTTGATGCTGACTTTACTTATCACATCTCTGATAGCCAATGGGTTAGTCCAATTCAAGTTGTGCCTAAAAAGTCTAGATTAACTGTAATTCAAACTGAAAAGGGTGAGCTCATTCCTACTAGGCTGGCTACAGGATGGAGAGTGTGCATTGATTATCGTAAATTGAATGCGATGACTAAGAAAGACCATTTCCCCTTGCCTTTCATTGACCAAATCTTGGAGAAACTGGCAGGCCAAAAATTCTTTTGCTTCCTTGATGGATATTCAGGGTATAACCAAGTGGCTATTCACCCTGAGGACCAAGAAAAGACCACTTTCACATGTCCATTTGGAACATTTGCCTTTAGACGCATGCCCTTCGGGCTGTGCAATGCCCCTACAACTTTTCAACGTTGCATGCTGTCTATTTTCTCAGATATGGTTGGGGATTACTTAGAAGTCTTTATGGATGATTTCTCTGTGTTTGGAAATGACTTTGATTCGTGCCTCGACCATTTGACTGAAGTGCTCAAAAGATGCATTAATGCCAATCTTGTCTTAAGTTGGGAAAAGAGCCACTTCATGGTTAAGGAGGGGATTGTCTTAGGACATATTGTCTCAGAGAGAGGGATAGAGGTAGATAAATCCAAGGTAAATCTCATTTCCGAATTGCCTCCTCCCAACTCTGTCAAACAAATTAGATCCTTCCTTGGTCATGCTGGATTCTATAGGAGGTTCATCAAGGACTTTTCAAAAATTGCAAGGCCATTGACTTCTTTGTTGAAAGACACTCCTTTCATTTTTGACGAAGCTTGTCATAAATCATTTGAGGACTTAAAAGACATTTTGACCGGAGCTCCAATTCTACAATCTCCAGACTAGTCATAACCATTTGAGATAATGTGTGATGCTTCAGATTTTGCTGTAGGTGCTATTTTGGTCAGAAAACTGATAAAGGATCTGTGGTGATTTATTATGCAAGCAAAACATTGAATGACACTCAGATTCGATACACAACTACTGAGAAAGAGCTCCTAGCTGTTGTCTTTACCTTAGAGAAGTTCAGATCCTATCTTTTAGGAGCTAAAATCATTGTTTTCACTGACCATGCTGTCTTAAGGCATTTGCTTGCCAAAAAGGATGCTAAGCCTAGGTTGATCAGATGGATCCTCTTGCTACAGGAGTTTGATCTGGAAATTCTTGATAAGAAAGGGTCCAAGAATGTGGTAGCTGACCATTTGTCCAGAATAGTTGCCCCGGACTCTATGCCTATTAGAGATGCTTTCCCAGATGAGCACATTTTAGCTGTCTCCAATATTTCATCTCCATGGTACGCACACATTGTGAATTACAAAGTCATTGGACGAGTACCTAGAGATTGGACCAAAAATGAAAGAGAGAGGTTCTTTGCTAGGGATAAGTATTTTATTTGGGAGGACCCGGAGCTATTTTTCATAGGACCAGATCAAGTGATAAGAAGATGCGTCCCTGAGAGTGAGCATCAAAGTGTCCTCAAGTTTTGCCATTCTCTTGCTTGTGGAGGGCATTTTTCAGGAAAGAAGACCGCTGCTAAGGTCTTAGACTCTGGTTTCTACTGGCCTACGTTGTTTAAGGATGCCCACCAATTTTGTAAGGCCTGTCCTAGATGTCAAACCATGGGAAATATTTCTAAGAGGGACATGATGCCTCTTAACCCCATTTTAGTTGTAGAAATTTTTGATGCATGGGGGATAGACTTTATAGGACCTTTTCCACCGTCCTTTGGATACACGTACATTTTAGTTGCTGTTGATTATGTGTCCAAATGGATAGAGGCCATTGCCACAAAGACCAATGATCATAAGGTGGTTATCAAATTTGTTCAGAAAAATATCTTCTCAAGATTTGGATGGCCCAATGCAATCATTAGTGATGGAGGACCTCATTTCATTAACACTCAGTTTAGGACCCTCCTAAGGAAGTATGGGATCACCCATAAGCTGGCAACACCTTACCATCCTCAAACCAGTGGCCAGGTGGAAGTATCAAACAGGGAGATTAAGAACATTCTTCAGAAGTCAGTTAGACCTGATAGGAAAGACTGTTCAGAAAGGTTAGATGATGCATTGTGGGCCTACCGAACCGCTTTAAAAACTCCCATTGGAATGTCTCCTTACCGGCTTGTTTTTGGAAAATCTTGTCATCTGCCAGTAGAACTTGAGCATAGAGCCTATTGGGCTATTAAACAGGTAAATCTTGATTTAGCCCAAGTTTCTCAACAAAGGACCCTTCAGCTGAATGAGCTAGAAGAGCTCAGAAATGAAGCCTATGAAAGTTCCAAGATTTATAAAGCCAAAGCCAAAGCATTCCACGATAACACATTCATAGAAAAACTTTTCAAGTGCATGATAAGGTTTGGTTGATTAATTCTAGGCTTCGACTGTTTTCGGGAAAATTGAAATCTCGATGGGATGGTCCTTACACTGTTGTCAAAGCTTACGACAATGGTGTTGTCATTATTCTTGACCCTAAAACTGGACAATCATTCACTGTTAATGGGCAGAGGTTAACGCATTTCTTTGAAAGCCCATCTTCCTTGAAAATTGACTCTACCAAGCTAGCTGAGCCAAATAGAGCTTAATTGCGTCTGGCTGAAGACGATAAACTTAGCGCTCTTGGGAGGCAACCCAAGTGTACAGATTTCCTTTATCAGGTAATTCTCTGTCTTACTTTCTTTTCCTGTAAATGAGTAGGGGGGGAGGTAGAATAAGCATGCATTCATAGTCCTCACCCTAACCAATGCCTCATTTTTCTTTTTTAGCTTGTACATATGCAAATAAAAATTTCACAATATTTCACCTTTGAATAAAAATGTGTGGCATTGCGCATCCCAGACTATGTGTCTGATCTTTAACCATTAAAATTTTGAAGTTGTCACATTCCTTTGCAAACATCCATGTTAGGTAGCCTATAGTAAAGGATTACATATACTTCTTGTC
Source organism: Colocasia esculenta (assembly GCA_014218235.1). NCBI lineage: Eukaryota > Viridiplantae > Streptophyta > Magnoliopsida > Alismatales > Araceae > Colocasia > Colocasia esculenta. The sequence continues at coordinate 82,070,481 of CM024754.1, read as the reverse complement.
TACCTTATGTAAGGATTTATGGCAAGAGGTTTTCATATACACACTACACAGCCACTTAGACTAGCTAAACCCGAATGTAGCAAATTTGTCAAGGCTAGTAGGAGAGAGGTAATTGGTTTTCTCACTTCCCCTTAAGTGAATTGTGAAGGAAGTGAAGGCATGTGATCAAGGAACCTCACTGTCCATCCTTTCTTCAAGAGGAAAAGAAAAGAAAAAGCAAAAGCAAAAGCAAAAGCAAAAGAAAAAAATATATATCCATGAAAAATGCCCCGGATCTGAGTAAAGTTGGACTCGCTACTCTTGAAAAGTGATGGGTTGTGCAGCATTATGGATGAAAAAGAAAAAATTCTGAGTGCACAAAGTGCAAATAAAGGGACAAAGTCCTCAGCTCAGATAAATAATCCTCAAGGAAGTTGGGCAGAATGGAACTGAGAGAAACAACCTAATCTGACTGAGCAATGATCTTATTCCACAATTCTTTTCTTCTCCCTCGAATTAATCTAATCTTAATTGTTAGCTAAGGCAGAGGAGCTTCAGAAGGGCTGATGTGAACTCTTAAGTGTGCTATCACTTGTGTACTAATTTCCTGCCATAAGCCCTTACAATTAGGAAAGACATATCTCTACATTAATCTTTTACATGATGGCTGTTTAGCATGAGACATTACATCTTCTAGTCCTACTTTTGAATAATTTTTATTGCCAAGGGACTAGCAATGTTCAAGTAGGGGGGAGTGATAATTACTAAATTTTTTGTGCTAAATTTCATACATTTATTTAATTTTAGACATCCATTGTCTATAAATAATGTGCATTTGATTGTAATTTTCATTTCATCCATGAATAAGTTTTTGAACATATTAGTAGAACACAAAGTTAGATTCTCATTTAATAAGGTCAATATTTTTTTAATGGTTTGACTAATAAAATGTTCTCACTTTTTGCAAAAACATTGTACATAAATAAATTTTAGTCTTACTTTATATTTCTGTAAACATCTTTTAATTCATGTAAATAGTAGTTGTAAATAAATCAGATTGTTTTCATGCCACACATCCTTTTCTCTCATCTCACCAGATCAAGTCACATATCCCATCCAATCCCATTAAAAATCATTTTAATCCCACCCCACCCACGCAATCCACTTAAAATATTTCTTTCTTCCCCTTTTAAAAACTTTTCTTCCTCAGATGGAAGCTGCTTGAAGCTTGTGAAGGGGCTGGCCCTGGTTTCTGCGCAGATGGGGCTGGCGATGGCATCAGGTGCTGGCGCGGTTGGATCTGGGTGCGGGTTGGAGTTTGGCCGAAGCGGATGGTGTGGCTGGGTGCAGGGTGTGCTAAGAACGAAGGCCAGGGCAGATGCGGCTGAAGCGCCCAAAGCTGAGCTGGAGCTGGGCGTGTGATGGCTGTGCTGGGCTGAAGCAGTTGGAGCGCAGGCGGAGGTGTGAAGTCTGGGCGGCCGATGCCCAGATCTGAAGGAAGCGGCTGAGCTGGGCAGCGCAGCCGGACCCAGATCTGCTGGTGCGCTGGTGTGGCTGAGCTGGGCAGTGCGCAGGGGTTGGTTCGTACAGCTGGCGATGGCGTGCGAAGCTGCTGGGTGTGGTGCAGAGGTGGATCCGTTGAGGAGCCGTGCGTAGCAGCAGAGGCCTGTGTGAGCTGTGTGTGAAGGCCAGGGGCTTGGGTGTGTGGAGTGCATGCAAGCGTGGCACTGCACAGCTGGGTGCGTGGCCAGCTGAGGTGGCGACGGCGCGATGGAGGAGGTGAAGCAGAGGCCCAGTGCCTATATAAGGACCTCAGGTCCACTTCTCAGGGAGAGAAGTCCTTAGCAATTTTAGTTTCTTTCTGTTCTTTCATAGTTCAGGGAGGGAGACGGGTTCGCCAGTGAGAATTTTGGAGAATTTTCTTAGTTTTCTTTTGTTCTATTTCTTCTGGAGATTGTGAGGCTGCTGTGAGAATGGGGTTCTGTAGAGCAGAGGCTTGGCTAGTTAAGCTTTTGGGGATTTTTGGTTCTTTCCTTCTTGCTGTAAGCATTTGGGGATTCGACTGCTGTGGCGTTTAATTTTAGTTTTCATTTTCTCATGTGTTCCAGAGATCATTCCAGTGGCGTTTAATTTCAGTTCTTCTGAGTTTTTTTTTTTATTTCTTCTGTGTTCGTTCTTTCTACTATAAGAGTGCAGATTGTGCAGTTCGGAAATTGTGAAGTTTTAGCATCTGTGGGAGGGAGACGAAGCTTCACCAGTCAGATTTCTGTAATTTTTTGTTTGTATTTTCTTCTTTCAGCAGCACAGGGAGGGAGATTGATTAGTTGGTTCGATGTTTTAGGACTTTAATTTTAGTTCCTGTTCTTCCAGAATTCTTGGAGTTCGCCATTCAAGTTCTTAAGAATTTCTCTTCTGCCATTTTATTTTCTTGTACTCTTCTGTCAGAGAGCAGGAAGGGAGACGGGTTGGGGGTGTTAGAAATGTGTTTTTCTTCTGTTCTTCTATAAGGGATCTGGGGGTATCTGCTGTTTTCGCTGTTGTGAGGGTGGTTTGAGTTCTTCCAGTTCTTTTGGTTCCAAGGTAAGAGCTGCTGGAGAGGACTGATAGGATCGAATTCAGTTTTCCAATTTCTTTTTCTATGTGAACTTTTGTCATTTCTTCTGTTCTGTGATACATTGGAGGCGATCATTCCATCTCTTCGTCTGTGTTGTTGAGTCCGATCCAGGTGCGCTGTAGAGGAAGGTCCAGAGCGACCAAGGGAATCCATCCTTGGCTAGTTCTGGGTTGTCTGGCATCCCAGAGGTAGCAGAGAACAATTAGCATTTGAGAAATCACGGAGTTTGGCTCCTCTTCTACTTTTTTTTTAGTTTTCTTCTTCGTTAGTGTTCCTTTTGTTCTTTTGTTCTTCATCCCTCAAGTTGTGAGGGTACAGTGATCTGAACTCCTCATAGTTCATATTGTTCTCAGTGAAAAGAATGTTTAATTTGATCTGTCATCAAGAGTTCATATTGAGGCTTCTCTGTCACCTTTCGAGTTCGCAGTTGTGGCCAAAGTTGCTTATGGTAGACTAGCTTTCCCACAAATCAGGTCGCACCTCACCTCCAGATGCGGTCTTAAGGACTCTTTTGTTCTAAGTGCTCTTAACAACATCCATCTTCTCTTGCGGTTCAAATCCCAGGATGATTACCTTCGGGTCTTACTTCGGGAGTCCATCTATATTAAGGGTAGACTCTTTAGGTTTTTCAAATGGTCCCCGTTGTTTTCTCCCTCTGAGGAACCGTCGATCCATCCTGTGTGGATTGAGTTCCCTGCACTTCTTGTGAATTTATACCAGAAGAAGTTCCTATCTTCCATAGCGTCAAACGTTGGACCGGTACTGCAAATAGCTCATGCCACAGAATATCTTATCAATACCAAGGAGGCCAAGGTTTGTGTGGAGTTGGACCTTCTCAAACCCAGACCGGATCGTCTGTGGATTGGTATGGGAGACTTGGGAGGAATCTGGCAGGAGGTGATTTACACCAATCTACCGCACTACTATTCCATCTGTAAGCGTCTAGGTCATGACCGTGAGGCATGCGGGACAAAGGATCCTTCTTCTTCTGTTGTCACAGGTCGAGCTCCTAATCCTACTCGAGCTTTGGTTAGCAAGGAAAAACCTGGTATGGCATGGATTCCGGTTGGTAAAGGGAAACAGGTTGTTGAAAGGAATATCTCCGCTCCTCCGGTGCTTCTGGCTCCCAGTAGTAGCAGCCCTGGCGACGCCATCACTGAAGTTGTTCGGTTCTTGATGCCCCGGTTATTCAGGAGCCTTCCTCTTCGTGTCCGAGCGAGGGGATCCAAGTTCCCACCATGGATCTGCCTCTGGATGGTGTTGTAGACGGTCCGCTGGTGGGAGGGGACCCCTTGCATGAGTTGCTCCTCCATGAGGATTTGCTCCTTTCTGCTGCGGGAGACATGGGTCGGAAGGACGTGCGGAACGTGCATGCTTCTACCATGCATGCAGACGTTCGAATGAAGAACGCGGATGGTCACAGGGATACTGGGGGGGAAATGCTTTCTTCCGTTCACAAATCTAATGTTTACATGCCTCTTTGTAATCTAACAGCAGATCTTAATGTCGTCACGGGTGGCAAAGGAGGTGTAACTACGCGGGCTCGTGCTAAGTCTGTGGAGGGCGTCCGGCACCCATCTTCTCCATGAATCCTTTTCTTATTTGGAATATACGTGGGGTTGGTAAGTCAGCTTCACGTAGGTATCTTAAAAGGATAGTTCTTGACAATAAAATCAATTTGGTTGCTATTTGTGAACCAAAACTTCAGATCTCCCGAGCTGTCTCTCTAAGTCGTCTCATCAGGTTGAGCAAATATGCTGGTAATAATGATGTGGATTCAAAAATCTGGGTGTTCTGGGAGGATTCTTTTGATTTGGTGGTTGTGGACTCTTCTGATCAGTTTATCACTCTAGCATATAAGGTGAATAACATTTGCAGTATGTATTTATCTTTTGTCTACGCTTCCTGTGATCGAATGGAGAGACGTTCTTTATTTGAAGATTTGCTATCTTTCAGCAACACCATCAACGTGCCCTGGCTAATAGGAGGTGATTTTAATTGCATTTCTTCTCTGCATGAAAAAATTGGAGGTGCTTTCACTAATACTTCAGCTATGGTAGAGTTCAATGCATTTATTGCTGATGTGGGTCTTTTTGATGCTGGTTATGTTGGCTCAGGTTTTACCTTGACAAATAATAGAACTGGTTCTTCTAATATCCGTGCCAGGCTTGACAGAGTCCTTTATAATAACCACTGGCAGTCCTGCTTTAATAATACCCATGTCAAGCATATTAGTAGAGGGCCTTCTGACCACTCTCCCTTGCTTGTCAATTCAGTTAACCAATGTCGTGGTCCCAGTAGGTTTATTTTCCAACAGATGTGGACCACCCATGAATCCTTCTTATCTGTGGTCAAGGAATGCTGGGATAATCACCAGGTTACTCATTCTAATGGGCTTCTCTGCCTTCAAGCAAAACTTAATGATGTTAAAGCCACTCTTAGATGCTGGAACAAAGATGTTTTTGGTGACGTTACCCAAAATGTAAAGGCTGCAGCTGATGATGTTGATCGTTATCAAGGTGCTTTTGACACGGATCCCTCAGATGTCAACAGGATGTGCTTATATAAGGCAAATGCTATCTTCCAACAAGCGCTTCGCATAGAGGAGATGTTCTAGAAACAAAAGGCTAGAGTGGAGTGGTTAGACAATGGGGACATAAACACCTCTTTTTTTCACACTACTATTCTTTGTCAGAGGAGAAAGAATTACATTCATAGACTAATTACTGAGGATGGTGGGCCTTGGATTTCTGATCAGGAAATTCTAAAGTCTAAAGCTGTGGAGTTTTTCAGGAAAATTCTCACCTCTGAACATCACAGGATTGATGATAATTTGTTGCAATGTATTCCAGCCTTAGTGTCTGCAGATGAAAATAATAAGCTTTGTGCAATTTTGTCTGCTCAAGAAATCAAGAGTGCGGTATGGTCTTTTAATGGTTCCAGCGCACCTGGTCCTGATGGTTTTTCTGGAGCTTTCTTCACCTCTTGTTGGGATATTATTGGCAGTGACGTGGTTGATGTTGTTCAATGCTATTTCTTTGGGTACTCGATGCCTGTTGGTACTGCTGCTTCTATTATTACTCTTGTTCCAAAGGTTAAGGAGCCTAGAGTTTATGGGGATTTTAGACCAATCAGCCTTTGTAATTTTTCTTACAAAATCATCTCCCGAGTATTTTGCATGTGCTTGGCACCTATTCTGCCCACCTTAATTTCTAAACAGCAGTGTGCCTTTGTCCAGGGGTGAAACATTCTTGACAATGTGTCTCTTGCCCGCCAGCTCTTGACTGATCTCAATAGGAAGGTTTGGGGTCATAATGTGCTCTTCAAGCTGGATATGACCAAAGCTTATGATTGAATGGAGTGGAATTTCATTTTTGCAGTGTTGCGGAGGTTTGGTTTTGGTAATCGCTTCATCTCTCTGATTGGTGGTTTACTCTTAAACTGTTGGTTCTCTGTCAGTTTTAATGGATCAGTCTCCGATTTCTTTAAATCTTCCAGGGGCCTACGCCAGGGTGATCCCCTTGCCCCATTTCTCTTTATTATTGCTTCTGAGGTTCTAAGTAGAGGGTTAGAGCATTTGTTCTATTCTCAGTGCATTAAGTATTATTCTGGCAGAAGGGGTTGTATACCATTTCCCACTTACTCTATGCTGATGATACGCTAATTTTTATGAATGGTCACTCTACAGGTGTATCTTCCTTGCTTCGGTTCATAAGATTCTATAATGCTAGCTCTGGCCAAAGAGTTAATGAAGATAAAAGCTCTTTCATGATCTCTAAGAAAGCCCCTCCTGCCCATATTCATCATATTTGCAATTTGACTGGCTATAAACTCCAAGTGGGCTGCATTCGCTACCTAGGAGTTCCTTTGAAGTGTGGTAGACTTCTGTCCTCTGATTACAAATTTATCATTGATAAGGTTAATGCCAAGCTCGCTGGATGGAGTTCCAATGTCTTATCTCAAGCGGGCAGAGTTGTGCTCATCCGAGTTGTCTTGCGAAGCCTCCCTATTTACATTGCCTCTTCTGCCAATATCCCCAAGAAAATATGTGCTCTGATGGATAGTCTTTGTGCAAATTTTTTCTGGCAGGGCTTAGATGGTCAAAGGAAGCACCACTGGATTTCTTGGAAGCAATTGCAAAAACCAATTATTGAAGGAGGGCTTGGTTTTAGGAGCATGGAATACATCCAAGTTTCTCTTACTGTTAAACAAATTTGGAACATCATCCATGGGAATACTCTTTGGTCCAGGTTTGCAAAGCAACGCTTTATGAAGAAGCACTTGTTTGAAATCTATAAACCTTTTCCTGCAGGTGTTACTCTTAATATCTTTAAGCAGGCAAAAACAACGGTGCTTTCTCACTCAAGGTGGATTGTTGGTAATGGTTCAAATGTTGACTTTTTACATGATGTTTGGATTGGAGACAAACTTCTGGTGCATTATTTAAACACTGCTCATAGCTCCATCCCTCGGAATTCTGCTTCTGTGCAAGAGGTCATGAATAATAAGGATCATGTACTGTGGCGCTCTCTAAACATTAATATAGATTGGCTGAGGATTAATCTTCTGGATGATTGTGACACATGTGTTTGGACCCCCAATCCTAAGGGTGAGTTTAATGTTGGTTCAGCTTACTTTGCGATTTACCCTCAAGGTTTTCAGCGTCTCGAGTGGAATAAGCTTTGGCATCCTGCTATCTCTCCCAAGGTATCCATTTTTATATGGAAGTTAATTCATCGTGCAGTGCATGTTGATGGTAGGATTGTTGATTGTGGTATTCCTATTGTCTCAAAATGTGTCTGTTGCAAAAACCACCAACATGAGGACCTAAATCATCTATTTCTTGAAAGTGATATGGCACAGGATCTTTGGAGATGGCTCTCTCCCTTAATCTCCAACAAAGTCAACCTCAGTAACCAGATTACAATCAGATGTTGGAGTGTTTTATCTGCCTACTCCCTGAATTCAGCATTCCAATTCGTTGGTTTTTATGCATTCATCTTGATGATGTGGGAGATCTGGAAGGTTAGATGTACCAAATATTTTGAGGGTATTCCATTCACTAAGCATCGTATGATCAGTAACATAACCTTTTCTCTCAATTATGCCCTTGGTAAATTTGTGTTTAAGAGGCCAATTTCTCAAGCTCATGCTCAGATCTTACTGTCTTACAATGTAAAACCCACTGTCAAGCTCAAGCAGCCCATCTTGGTGCGCTGGTGTCTGCCTTCCACACATTTTTGTCTTAAACGTTGATGGGGCCTCTAGGGGCAGTCCTGGCCCTTGTGGTGGTGGAGGAAGTATTAGAGATGAAAGGGGCAATTTTAGACTGGGTTTTGAAGTTTTCTATGGTACAAGAAATAGCATCATTTCTGAAACAAGGGCTCTTCATGATGGGCTGTCTTTGGCTAAGGAGAATAATGCTATCTTATCTATTGTCCTTACTGATTCTACAGTTCTAGTGGTTTCTATCCAGCGCAAGGCCCCTCCTCCCTGGTCTGTCTTACCTTGGTGGCATAACATGATGAAGATGATTGATGATTTGAACTGTCAAGTGTCCCATATTTACAGAGAAGGGAATCAGTTGCAGATTCTTTAGCCTCTCATGCTTGTCTATATCGGAAGAATCAAGTGTTCCTTAATGTTTCAGATCTTCCACCTTTCACTAGAGGTGCTCTTGTTTTGGATAAGGCTGGCTTGCCTAACTTTAGGACCGGCCCTTAATTTTATTTTCTGGTTTTGAGGTTGGGGTTGGTTTTGATTTTCTTGATGTATGGGTTTGGTGGTAGGGGTATGCCCCGGTGGTCTTGTACTTATGCTTTTTCATTATAAATACATCAGGCATAGGTGATCGCACCAGGGGAGTGATAACACTAATCCCCTCTGGGGAATAGTGCACTAAGCTGGTTCGCTGACCCTGTGACCTTCTTTATAATAAAAAAAAATGAGCACTTAACAATTCAGGAAAATACATCCTACACAATCTAGACATGTTGAACAATGTCTTTACATTATTTAATTAAGGTTTTGTCTAATAGAAATCTACCATTCGGTCAATCTAAGAAGACAAGGGTGGAGAACATGAAGAACCCTAAAGCTTCAATTTCCTCCTCCAAGGATGCATGAACTCCTCATCCAGCAACCTCTAGGGTTGTGTAAAGTCGACTAGGGTGGACTCTTAAGTCCTATTTGAGGAGCTAGGGTTTCCCAGAGGATGAATTTGGCTTTCCCCTAAGAGATCATATCAAGATCTGATTTCTTGTCATCTCTATACAAATCAATGCCTCTTTCCCACATTTGACCCTAATTAGGTTAAGGTTTTCCCATATTTCATCATCTAAGTGGGTTACGAATTGGATTAAGCTTTTGGCCCATTAGAGCTTGGATTTGGGTTTAAGTAGCCTATTTATGTGAAGGGTTTAGGGTAATATGAGTTTTTAAATATTTACATTTTCTTTTGAGCCCAACAAGTATTATTTATCCCAATTTCTCTTTTAATCATTGTAGGGTTTTGTTTAGACCCTAATTATTACTCTTTACATGGTTAATTATTGAGTTATTCATATGCGATAATAGGTTTTTCATTTATTTAGGTATTAAAATTTTGGGTTGCTACATCCTCCCCTACTTAAAAGAATTTAGTCCTCAAATTCATGCAATGTCTACTGAGGTGAGGCGTTTCAGCAAACCTAAAAATAGTTCTGAATATTCCTTTTTGATCGCCTCTTCCAATTCTCATGTGGATTCTTCTTGACCACACATGCTCCACTGAACCTTTACCATAGGGATAGCTTTATTTCTTAGTTGTTGCAACTTCCAATCTAGTATTGTCACTAGTTTTTCTTCATATGACAACTCATTTATAGCTATAAATCATCATACTGGATCACATATGAAGAATAGTAAACATACCCTCCCAATATTGATACATGGAAGACGTTATGTATGCCCACCAACTGAGGAGATACACCAGCCGATAAGCCACTTCTCCAACTCTTTCTAAAATCTCAAAGAGACTTGTTGATTTGTTGTTGTGGCCCCCTGACCTGTGAATTTGTCACCTATGTAGCGATCTATGTCCAATAGATGCCATCACCCTCAGCCACCAGTTGCCTAGTGCTCAATCTCTCTATAATAGCTAACCACGATCATTGTCTCCCAACAGATCGAGGAGTGGTACAAGAAGCCCTTGACTGACCAACCTCGACACGCAACAGCAGATGAAGCCATCTCCAGACTATGGGGGGATGGTCCCATACTCTTTGAACCTACTCTCAGGCTTAAGTTTCATATACCCAAGAGTAGGGAGGGATGTTAGGTGGGGTGGAATCGGGTTGGTCCACTATGGCCCATTCACCTAGCCCATCAAAGTACAGGGTTGAGCCTAGTCATCGCCCCACTTGGCAACAACGGCCCATAAGGAACAATGGATGTAGGCCTAGCCCATTGAAGGTCCAACTCCTTGGCCCCTCAGATCATCGTCTTTGGATGGCCCAACATCAGCTAAGGACGAGTCCCCCCCCCCCCCCCCGGGCCATGAAAATGCACCCTCTCCAAGGTTTAGGGCTCCCCATTCCTACTCATCATGCTCCCTTTTCATATCAGAGAAGCCAGTGGCATCCCTTGGGCCCAACCCATACAATATGAGTAGCACACCGACTCACTGGCCCATGCCGGCAACCTCTCCTGATAAACACATGGTTGACCATTCTCGGCGGCCATGTCTATAGGTGGGAAGGGGCAACATGCCAACAGAGTCTCAACACACACTTAAAAGGAGGAATGTCAAACGATGGAGGGAAAGGCTCTCTCTCTCTCTCTCTCTCTCTCTCTCTCTCTCTCTCTCTCTCTCTCTCTCTCTCTCTCTCTCTCTCTCTCTCTCTCTCTCTCTCTCTCTCTCTCTCTCTCTCACTCATATCCTACGTTTCAGATAGTTCCCTAACTTGAGCGTTGGAGGGTTGTCCCCCGGAACCCCATTATTGTTGTTCACAAGTGAGAGGCGAGGTTTCCTCCATCAAATAAATTCAAAAGCCTATGGAGATAGGATGGTGGATGTTTGTCAACCATTTTCTAACCTATACAATATTAGAAGGTTCAATTTTTTAAAGTTTGGTGTTTGAGGGGAGAAATCTTATTTGAAAATCTTTTACACAATTATAATTCTAAAACTGTCACTTATGTATTGTTTGGAAAACATTAGGATGATAAGCCACATCTTTGTGTATTTGAACATGTACTATTGTGGTGTACTACATCCATTAATTTTATAGATCACTATAAAATGGAGCAATCCACTCTATTGCATACTTGATGTAAAGGCTTAATAGTCCCCAGTTTAGTGACTGACTTAGAAATTTAAGGATCGTTATCACTTGTAAGACAAACCCGATCTTGCTAGCATCCTAGTGGGGAATGTATTATTGTTCACTGTTCATGGAAAATGGAAGGGAGGCATAGCCTTTGCTCAAGGTTTCATATTTGCTTCTATGTGAAATGTGTCAGAGATGGCATGAAAAGATGAATACATATTCCACATTGATCTATTTACAAGAGCTGCTTGAGAAGTATGTGCATGTGTCGAAGATGATTGAATGGATGAAATGTTTAGTTGAGATTGGCTTCATGATGGGTAATCGACATTGACCTTATTCTCAATCTCTTCCAAACTCCTCTAAGTTTTTCCACGAAAAAACTCTCTGATAAAGCTCCTTCAACCATGTTGAGATGTCCGAGTGTACCATAAAGAAGATGCGTGTTGGTAAGACCAATAGGAAGAGGAAGGTAATCCATGCACTGGCAAGAACAATGACAAGAAACCCGCAAGGCAAGTTGTTAGTATCTATGCAGCTTGAGGTGTGGATGGGAGTGTCGATCAAAAGTTTAAACTCGAAAAGTGAACTAGAAGGCAATGGAACTTGGACTACTATGTTGGATAGTATTTGCCATTTTGCTTGTACTTGTTCTCTAGCTCAAGAGTAGAGGGTCATGGAGAAATCGTAACGAGTCATTGTTGGAACACGAAGAAATTTCTTACCTTTTAAAAAAATAAGATAGAAAAGAAATTGGGAATATGATAAGGAGGTTTCTTTTTTTGTGTGTGGGCATACCAATATGTCAAACATATAGAATTTAAAATCCACTTGATGCGGAAAAATTTACATGTCCATTTATTGGACAAGTGCGCCTATATTTTGGCGTATTTTTTACGTGCATTGTTTTATCAAGCGTTTAGGGTTTCATGTACTGGACCCTTCCCCACCGATTGGAGTCGGTGTTAATTTACATTGGATTGAATCCGAATACCTTTGACAATGATGCCAAGATTCATCTTGACACAAAGTCCAAAGAATTTGAAAATTGTAATTTAGATTACAATTTGGTCTTTCAAGACCCTTACAATTGGTCCCGATTATATAATCAGGTCTTCAGGATTACGTTCCATCGCAGTTGGACTCTTTGAATTTGCTCCTAACTGCATTTGAATTGATTTGCTTTATTTTCGCCATGATCAGACAATTGACTTTGCTTCTGTCATGATCGGACGATTGACTTAGCTTGATAGTCATGATCACTCTTTTGATGGTGATCAAACCTTTAGAGTGGACTTGGTGTTCGTAAAGGGCATTTCTGCACAAGGCCAAGTATATTTGACCCTCTTTGGCTATTTGTTGCAACTTTTATCCTTTCTTAGGTATTTTACAATTTCATACCCTTTGTGGGTTTTTTAGTAATTTTATACCCTTTTTAGGGGTTTTATTGTAGTTTTAACCCTTTATGGGTATAATTGTAGTTTATGACCCTTTCTGGGTACAACTGCCATTTCTTTAACTTTTCTGGCATTCCTGCCATTTCTTGACCTTCATGGACATTATCGCCACTTCTTGACATTCCCAAGCATTTATGTCATTTCTTGACTTTTCTCGGATATTTCTGTCATTCCTTGGCATTCCTGACATTTATACCATTTCTTGGCGTTCCTTGGATTTCTGTCATTTCTTGATAATCCAAAAATTTGGAGTGCCCAGCCATAAGTCGAAATTGGGAGAGCACACGCCGCTTCAGAGAAGTGACGTGGATCCCGCTCCACCGAGCCGAGATGGCATGAACTAGGCTTGACAGTCATTTTTTTGACATTTCCAGAACTTTCCTATCATTTCTTGGAAACCCTAGGTTTTTCTGTCATTCTCTGACTTTCTTAGCCATATGTTGAACTCAGAAAAGCGCACGTCACTTCAGGCAACTGACCTGGCTCTCGCTCCCCCAAGCCGTGCAGACAGCGCAGATATGATCAGAGAAATGAAAATTTGACCAATGTTGTCTTCTAAAAAAGATTTGGACAATATTGTATTTGTATCCTTTCAAGGACTTCTCTGTTATTTATAGTCTTTGGGGACTTTTCTATAATTTTTGCCCTTCCGAGGACTTTCATGTAACTTGTGCCCTTTTAGGGGCTTTTCTACAGTTTCTACCCTTTTAGAGAACTTTTCTGCAATTTCTACCCTTTCAGGGGTATTTCTATAAATTCCCATAGACCGAGGGTTCTTGTGCAATTTCCCTCTAATAAAGATATTTCTGCAATTCCCACCATTCAAGGTCTTTACTGTAATTTCCCCACTGACCAAGGGGGCTTTATGCTATTTTCCATAGTGGAGGGGCATTTCTGTAATTTTAGAAGAATAGTGGACATTCTTCGCAATTTGTCCCTCTTTTAGGAAGTTTTTCCACAAAATGCCTTCATTAATGAAGGCAACGAATGAGGGGGCATCATTTATGGCTTCTTCCCTTTTAAAATATTGCACCATAAATGAGAGATGGCCTCTTTCTCTCTTAAAATATCTAGGATAACTTGGACTTTGCCATAATCGAGACAAAAGCAGTACGACAACTTTGACTTTTCTCCTTTTTCCGTTAAAAAATAAACAACAACAGCTTCTTCTTCCCTAAAGGGGGTCTTTGGCCAAGCACCCGGGGATCACAACATGAGAATTTTGACTTCTCTTTTATTTAGCATGCCATCTTGGACTTTTGTTCTACCAGGAAGGGTAGAAGTCTCGAAAGAGAGCTCCAATAACACTTCGTAAATGAGAGTCTTCTTTATTTAATGCCTCTCATTTAATACATAAACACTTGATTTATATGAACACATGATGAACAAATGGGGTTTATTCACCCATTCATCACAGAAGTCACTTGACAAAAACATAGTCCCCTTTGAAGGGGTCTTCAAATTAACAACACACAAACACCACAATCCCCCAAGAGGGGGTCTTCAGCTTCCCTACAAGGGAGTCTTCAAATCCTCCAAACTTGCGGTTTTTCACGCCGAGGGGTTACCCATTTTTGCCTGAGACACCCTTTCGAGTTTTTACCTCAGTCAGATTTCTTGACCTTTTTACCCTTAAGGATACAATAAGTTGTATACTTAAGTCTATCAAGAAACCTCTATTTTAAGCTCCTCTTTTTTTTTCTTCTTCCCTTTTTCGGAAAAGAGAAATAACTGGTTAGCCTTTCATGATGTAGAAGTGTAGGTCTTGAATTCTAAGGTTGAGTAAATACAGAGTTTTGGGTTTGGGATTCAAGATTTATGATTTGGCTAACCACTTGGTTTGATAGCCAAAGGTTTGAATTTTGGCTTTGGAGTTTAACTGACCTTTATGGTTTAATAGTCAAGGTTTGGAGTTATGATTTTGGTTTAGCCCACCTTTGTGGTTTACTAGCTAAGGTTTTGGATTTAGGTTTTTTGTCTTAGCCTACCTCTGTGGTTTACTGGCTAAGATTTGGAGTTTGGGCTTTGACTTGGGCTACCTTTATTGTTTGCTGACCAAGACTTGGAATTTGGAATTTGACTTAGCCTACCTTTGTGGTTCATTGGCTAAAAGATTTTGAGTTTTTGGATTTGGGGTATGGCTTACCTTTATGGTTTGCTAGCCAGGAATTTGGACTCTTGGGAATTTGGGTTTGGCCGACCTTATGGTTTATAGGCCAGGAATTTGAGATTTGAGATTTAGATGTGGCCTACCTTTATGGTTTATTGGCCATGGATTTGGTTTAACTTAGATTTGAGAGGTAGAAGTTTAGCTTGATTAGCCTGACAATCTTGATGGTTCTACCATCAGCCTTTGTGGCATTTTCCCCAGTTGATGTTTATCAGTTTTAAGGTGAAGATGTCAGCATCATGTTGCTCGAGAAGCTTTTAGCATATGTTTCAACTTCTCAATGGTTGCTTTCTTTGTACTAATTTTGTTGGTGAGGGGATTCTGCCTTTGAAGGCTGCCAAGGTGCACCTAAAAGATTGAGGTTGCCATGTCCAGCTCTCCTTTCGAGGAGCTTAGGTTGACACATCGACTTGGACTATTTCCTTCGATGCATTTTGCCTACTCAACTATTTTGAGCAGCAACTCTTGAATTTTGGCCGTGAAGAGACCAAAGTGTTGGAAGGCTAATTCTGCCTCTGACTTTTTGCTTTTCTAGTCTCCTGGTTTGCCCAGAACTTGTCTTCAAAGGCGATTTCTAGCCTTGCCTTGTTGGGTTCGCCTGATATCAGGTCCGGTGTGCTTGTGATTGAGAGTAAGCTTTCTAAATCTTGTTTTTGTGAAGTTTGATTTGAAATTCTTTTGTTGAAACCTGACTTTCTATCATAAAATTTTATCTTTCGAACTCTGTTCAGGACTCAATATGACATTTTTCTCTTAGATCTTGTCTTTCTGATTCGGTCTAGAGCTTAACTGTTCCTAGAACTTGCCTTTTTGGCTTGGTCCACAGGTGGATTGACATTCATCCTTGGAGCTAACCTTTTTGGCTTGGTCCAGCTCGGTTCAACATTTCTTTCTGAAGCTAGCTTTTTTGGCTTGGTCCAAAACTTGGTTTAACATTTGTTCCTATAGCTGGCCTTTTTGGCTTGGTCCAAAACCTAGTTTGCAATTGTTTCTGGAGCTAGCCTTTCTGGCTTGATCCGGAAGCTTGATTCAAGGTTTGGCCCTCATAGCCTGTCTTTCTGGCATTATCCAAGGCCTGATTCAGCATTTAGTGCCTTGAATCAGCCTTTCTAGCTTGGTTCAAGGTTAGGATCGACATCTGGGTTTCTACAATTGGCCTTTCTGGGTTGGTCTAGAGATCGCATTGACATTCGATTGCTGGAGCTAGCCTTTCTGGCTTGGTCCAGAACTTAGTTCAACATTTATTCCTGGAGCTGGCCTTTCTGGATTATTCTAAAGCTTTATTTTATCATTTTTTTTTGTTGATGGAGTTGGCCTTTCTTGGTTGGCCCAGAGCTTGACCTGGCATTTAGTGTCTGGAACTGGCCTTTCTGGCTTGGTCCATAGCTTGATTTGGGGTTTGATTTTCTAGAGCTCGTCTTTCTAACTTGGTCCAGAACTTGAGCTAACATTTTGTTTATGGAGTTGGCCTTTCTGGCCTGGCCCAGAACTTTGTTGCAAGGATTGTTGACAGAGATTTTTTATTCAACCATTGGGCTCAGCTAAAGGTTTAGCTTGAAGTGTCGGCCATTCCTGGTCACAAGAGGCCCGATTTTGATTGCATGGGGTTTCTATAAGGCTGATTTGGCCCGATGTACTCGTTGCCACCTTGTGAGGATTCTTTCTTGTTATCGGCTTTCCTTGTACTTCCATCAGTGTATAGATTACACTAATCGATTGCCAGACTGTGCCAGTTAATCGATTCAGCCGCTCCCACTCATGAGGTTGTGGTGGGTCAACTAGGTCATTTGTATTGTGATGAGGCAGTTTTGAACCATTTTCTTCACCTCTTTTTTGTTTGGAAGATATAAGCAATCTTCGATAGTGTGTCCCAACATTAGTTGGGCTCCTTTGACTTATAGACGTCTACAGGCTTCTTTTGATTTGAAAGATGTTTTGGGCGATTTGCCGCTTCTTTGGTGGTTGTACGCCTAGGTGGGGTGGTGCCCCCAGTCTGTCGAAGACTAAGACACACATCGTTGAGACCCACATATGATTCCCCTCTTCCACTCGGATTAGTTCCGAGGTTTGAGGTGCGAAGTTGGGCTTCCAGTACATAACCTTTCCTTTTGGTTGTTGCTCTGCTGCTCTGGCACTTTGGTGGGCTTGCCTGCCTAAGATTTTCTAATTACACAGGCCTTCTTCTTGGTGGCCCAAATTTGCTTCATCTTTGGAGGGCATTCTTTTATTGCATTGCCCCAAATATTGAATCCAGACTCACTTTTTTGTTGAAGTCCATTGTGTTTTCTCTCACTCAATAAAGGAGTGTGAAACTGTTGGAGATCAAGACTGTTGGAACGTATGTGTCCCTTGGCATGGTTGGCTCACCCCCACCGAGCTGAATGCGAAGATTGTCGACAAGTACAATCTTTCAAGAATTGGAGATGACTGCCGCTAGCTTTTTACTTTTGCGACTCTAGTGTCATCCTTTCCTTTCCAGGCTTTTACCTTCCTGGGTTTTCCTGGAATTTTGTTTAGAGCCTTCTTCCTTGAACTTATTGTTGGCTATGCTAAGGACTAGACTAAGAGCCCTTCACTTTGGACTTCTTCTTGGATTTTTGCTTGTCAGAGCTTCTTGCTTGACGTTTCGCTTGAAACTTTGTTCTGAGCATCATTTGGTGCTTTGTCAAAGATTTTCCTTTGGGTTTTCATCCCCAAATATGTCTATTTGACTTTCTAAGTTGATAGTTTGCTTGAGTTGTTGCCTTAGAAGGTTTTGATTCTTCAAGAATTTTTTCACCCAATCGGCCTCTTGGCTTAGTGCTGGGATGAAAACTAGGTAGATTTAACCACACTAGATTGCTTTGATTGTTTAGGTCTCTTCCTTAGTGACCCAAAAGTTGTTTGATACAAAGAAGTTGTACATAAAAGCTCCCTTACTTGTGCTCTAGGGCTTCAGCTTCCCGTCAACACACCTTTCCTTTGTGAGATTTGGACGCCATCTTCTTTCATTTTCATCTTGACTTGATGTAGGCAATGATAGGGTTGCCCTCTTTGCTTGAACTTGAAGGCTTTGGATTTCTACCAGTGCACTAGCTTCAGAACTTGAGACTTTAGGCACTAGCTTTCTTTTATTTCCATCTTAACTTGACGCAATCGACAGAGCATGTTGATGTGATTGTACAATAGGGACATGACAATCCCATGGCAAGAACTACTGGCATCCATTGAGCCACATGTGTTTCACCTTCTTTTTAAAAGGTTGAGTTTTTTCAGACTTGGATATAGCCACAACAAGTTTTCCACCTTGGCGACGGCATTGCCCTCAGCTAGTAGGGAACAACACATAGCTTTAGTTGGCATTTTGTCTTCATAAAGAAGCCTTCACTTTGATGTTTTAAGCAACCACAACTAATGCTGGGGTGGCGTTATGCCTTGCTGGCAAGAGTAGCTTCAGGCATATGTCATGTTGACATTTTGGTTTTGAAAGGAAGTACTTAGCCTTGATGCCCCGGGTGGAAGCTAATTGTTCAGCATGTTTCTTCAGCTTTATTTTCACATTTTGTTTTATTCTTCTCCTACTTTTTAGCCTTCACCAACATAGCTAGAGAAGAGACTTTTACCTTTGTCGGTGGTCTGGGGATTGTCGCACCTCATGTTGGAATCCCTCCATCTTTTAATGGACGCCTTGGCAAAGTACTACCTCCAGCCCTTCAAAGACCAAAGTGTGTAGTATCGAAGCTTCACTACAGCTTTTGTCTCCTCCTGAGATTGATTCCACTTGAGGGCGGGCGAAGTTGGACTTTCGATAAAACCCCCTCCCCCTCCTCTTTTGTCCATGAGGATGATGGGGCTCCAGGCTCTGAGCTTTATATGACTCAGATTCCTACTCCTCCTAGTTTTGTGTGGGTTTACCCGCCCTTCTTTCTTTTATCTTGTAGGCATCTTCTTTAGTGACCCACATTTGCTTCATGTTGCAGGATAGTTGCTGTGTTGAACTGCCCACGTTCTTAGGTTGGGACCCCTTTCTGGAGTCCTTTGATGATCAGCCCATCTCCATATAATTTATTATTAATTTTATATTTATATATATATATGGTGATTAACAAAACATGTTCACACACACTGCTATCTGAAGTTCAATGCATATGTTTTGTCTAAGTACACATCGACTTCATAGAAACAACAATTTAATCACTACAACGATTTCATAAGTCACTTAAACAACGACTTCATAGAAACAATGATTTCATAAGACACTTAAACAACAACTTCATAGAAACAATGATTTGATCGCTACAACGATTTCATAAGTCACTTAAACAACGACTTCATAGAAACAACAATTTGATCGCTACAATGATTTCATAAGTCACTTAAACAATGACTTCATAGAAACAACGATTTCATAAGTCACTTAAACAACGACTTCATAGAAACAACGATTTCATAAGACACTTAAACAATGACTTCATAGAAACAACGATTTGATCGCTACAACGATTTCATAAGTCACTTAAACAACGATTTGGTCGCTACAACGATTTGGTCTCTACAATGATTCTGTTTCACTTAAACAACGATTTGGTCGCTACAACGATTATGTTTCACTTAAACAATGATTTGATCGCTACAACGATTTCATAAGTCACTTAAACAACAACTTCATAGAAACAACAATTTCATAAGACACTTAAACAACGACTTCATAAAAACAACAGTTTGATCGCTACAACGATTTCATAAGTCACTTAAACAACGACTTCATAGAAACAGCGACTTCATAAGTCACTTAAACAATGACTTCATAAAAACAACGATTTGGTCGCTACAATGATTTGGTCGCTACAACGATTATGTTTCACTTAAACAACGATTTGGTCGCTACAACGATTTGGACGCTACAACGATTTGGTTGCTACAACGATTCTGTTTTACTTAAACAACGATTTGGTCGCTACAACGATTCGGTAGAACAATGATTTCATGTCGACAATGATTTCACTAAAACATCGACTTCATATGAAACAATGATTTCATCTCTAGAACGACTTCATATGAATCGACGATTTTAATTGAACAATGATTACATCTGCACATCGATTTCTATTAAATAACAACTTTGTACAGAACATCGATTTCATTACATTAATACTTGGATTATATCAACTTGGTTTCAACATGGATTACATTCTCACTTGACTTGTGATTATATCATCGATTTAATATCAACATAGACTCTCTCTGGGTACAGCCTGTCTAAATACATCAACCCTCTATTAATAATTATATTTTAAACAGCTGTCAAACATTCTCGTTTAAATCTTTCTTTGAACATTCTTTAGTTCCATTCCACATGATATTCAAATAAATTTCAAATCTTTGTGGATTTCAAGTTTTCCCGCGAAAGCATGTTGTATCCTATGTTCTCTAACATTTATTATGACAGTACAAACCTCTGCACGATATATCTTTCCTATAACACACAAAGTCACAATGACAGAATGGCATTTCCTTTCTGGTGTATCTTCATACAGCACAACTACTAATGTTGACTGACAGTTTAGACAAAGATAAGTTGTCTATGTGTCAACATTTATTGTGTTCAGATTTCTAATGGAAACGCACGTCTCAAAGATGGACCTGTCAACCTGACAAGAGGATAGAAGATTCAGAAATTTTTTCCTTGAGTATGTGTGCCCATCCGAGCATTAATGGTTGCAGGCTCACTTGCTCTTTCCTTCGAACCAGACACTCCAACGTGCATGAAGATGTGAGATAACGGATATTTCAACGGATACTTCAACGGTCAATTGGTTCAAAGAAGATAAAAGAAGACTGGTGACTCCAAGCACAACAGATATCTCCTTCAACCTTTGAGAAGCTTGAATATCTCAGTCACCTGAAGAACAACAAGAGCCAGCTCGTCCATTCCAATTTTCTGTAGCTCTTAGCTCTCTGTGAGAATATTGCATTGCCTTTGAGAGCTTGCGTTGATCTGAGAGAGTCCATCTGTGATAATCTTGTGTCTCTCAGACTTCGCCTCAGATCAAGCATTGTCTATAAGCTTGGTCCTGGGGCCTTTCTCTTTCAACTCATTTTTTTGTGAGTATTCCTCTTCGGGTGTGAAGAGAAGACCTGTTGCATCAGGTGGAGTGATCCCTCTTCTGGAATAGAAGAGAAGGCCAGCTGTTGCTGGATGTGTAAGTGTCATTAAGGGGGACTGTACCCTTGTTTAGTAGAATCCCAAGTGGTTGCTTGGGGATTGGACGTAGGACTCCTTGGGATAGGAGATCCGAACCAAGATAAAATTTCATGTTGTCTATGTGATTGTTCTCTTTGTTTTGATTAACACTAACTCTAACTTTCTATCTTAGTGTTGTCTGTCAAGTGTGTTTATTTACAGGAATTTTTAGAAGAAAATTTTTAGCAATCCATTCACCCCCCCCCCCTCTGGGCTTGCTATCTGGGCAACAAATGGTATCAGAGCTGAGTCTCTTCGAGTAAGTAGATCTCACGATCTTAAGAGCAAAGATAAATGGCAGCTCAAGGATATCCAGAAGGTCAGTCCATCAACAGACCTCCTCTATTCGACGGTGAAGATTACAACTACTGGAAGACTCGGATGGAGTTCTTCCTTCAAGGTCTCGATTTCCAGCTTTGGTCAATTATCGAAGAAGGAGACCTCTTGGTAACCAACAGTAGAGACAAATGGATAGACGAAGACAAGAAGAAAATATCTCAAAACAGAAAAGCTAAAAGTATATTGTGATGTGCGCTGAGTAAGAAAGAATTCAATAGGATTTCAGCTTGTAAGTCGGCTATGGAAATGTGGGAAAAGCTGAGGCTCACATATGAAGGAACTGACAAGGTAAAGGAAACAAGAATAGATATTCTGGTAGCTTAATACGAAAGATTTCAAATGCAGTTTGGAGAGTCCATCTCTCAAATGTACAGCAGATTCACAAATCACCAATGGTTTGGCTGGACTTGGAAAAACTTATGAAATTGGAGACATGGTGTAACGACACTCCTTATACCGGTACGGTTACACCAACCCACATTGGTATAATGAACGCCGCTACAGTGGGACATTTACCCAACAATTGTACAATTAGGCTGAAACGTACACAAATATATATAACACATAACAGCGGAAATGAAATAACTAGAAATTAACTCTTATTCCATCATCATCATTTATACACAGTCTATATAGAAAAGGAAAAGCAAATACTTCATAACTGAGAAATTACAATTATTACATTGTCCACATAAGACTACGCAGAGTCTTTTATTACATACTATGAAAGAAGAATATACAATGCTGAATCCAAGACAAAAGTCTCCTACTCCCACTCGAGTCGCTCCTAACAATCTCCTCGGAAGAAGTAGAAATGTCTGCACCTGTACGCCGAAGCTGAAGGGTTGCGGAATTCCCAATATGGTAATCTAGAAGGGGGGTTGAATAGATTACTGTCTCTTAAAAACTATTATCGCGTTCTTTTTCTGAAAGCACAGATTAACAAGGCAGTATCAAGATCTAAACTATGTGTAGATGATGTAGAAACCTATCTAGCGTGTGAATATGCAACGTGTCTATCAAACATCTATCGTAGAAATGATCAAACCATGACACACGCAAATTTACGTGGTTCGGAGTACACAACAGTGTATCCTACGTCCACAGCACACACACACACACAGAATAAACTGCTTATGAGCGAGTTCGGTGACTACAACTCACACACACACGTGTTTTCTGATGTGCACCCACGATCAGAACAACACACACACGTGATCTCAAGCACAAGAGACGCTTGAATCACACAAACACACACACGATTGATAAGAATTGTGAAACAGGAAGAGTTCAGAGTATAGGAGTAAATCCTGATGTGGAACTCTTCTGAGAACGTCTGGATGGAGTTCAAACTTCGACTTGACTGCTTTGGATTGATAGAGAAGGTTGAATCCACGACGATCTATCTTCAGTACTGCAGGATCAACAGATCTTTCGGTCTCTGCACTGCAGACTTGAAGCTGAGCAGCAGCAACTCTTTTCTCTTGGACTTGGCTTTAGGGTTTTTGGTTGTGGCTGCTTCTGTACGAGATTCTCTTCAAAAGGATGCTTATATAGTTGTGTTTTCATATGGAGAGTCGTGGGACTTGAAAACACAATCTCGGATATGAAGGAAGGTTTCCGTATTTGAAGATTCTCTGCGTCTGTCGACAGGTGCTGAGTGTCTGTCGACAGATTGCAACAGATTTGCAATAGACAGACTTCAGGTTGCTCTGGCCTGTGGCATCTGTCGACAGGCGACATCCATCTGTCGACAGACAAGGTCAGTTTTGCCAAAACACAGAACTCTGGCATTTCTGTCTGTGACATCTGTCGACAGGTTTCTGAGCATCTGTCGACAGGTGCTCTTTTTCTGAACATAGCACTTTTCTGTCTGATCACAACTGTGGCATCTGTCAACATATGCCTTTGGGTCTGTCGACAGGTACATATATATAATGTACATGTGATCATTTTCTCATGATTTATGAAGGCTTGGTTATATGCACTTGTACCTACATGATAAAACATGTATAGTTAGGTATAGTGAAGACATAGATAACCAAATATTGTATCATGTTAATGGACATGTATGAAACCTCAATTCAACTCATTCATCATTAAAAACATTGTTTGATTATCATTTATCATTTAGAATGTGAATTCACTTAGTTTCCAGAATATGAACCCAACATTCTCCCCCTTTTTGATGATGACAAAATTATTCAATTAATGCTCATGCAATTGAGGTTTCTTCTCCCCCTTTTGACAACATCAAAAGTAAAGACAACAATCACACTTTGAGATTTGTACAGAACATGTGATTTCATTCATAGGAAAGTGAAACATTCACATGACAAAAGTGTGACTGAAATAACATGAAGGGAAGGAGAAAATACATGAAATATCATCAGAAAGGAACAACATGACTCAGACTGAAATGAAAATACATGACATGACCCACTCCTAAACATCAAATCTATCTATGCAGCATCATCTTCAGGAGCTTGATGGGTGTCATGACGCTCAGTTGCAAGTCTGTCAAGTCGTGTGTCCAAGGTATCCATTCTTGCATTCAGCCTCTCAAAGCCATGTGTCATCTGCACTTGTAGCTGTGTTATCAAGTCCCGAATGGAGGGCTGAGCAGGTACATCAACACCAGCATCTCCCGGAGCATCTAGTGGCTCTGACTGGGAGTCTTCATCATTCTCTTCATCATCTTCTTCATCATCTTCATTATCAACAGCTTGATCGTCATCCCCGATGTAGGCTTCATCCTCGGCAGCAGCAGGTGCCTTGCCCTTGAGTTCCCGGGTGACGACCCCATCCACTAGCTTGTATCCCATGCGTGTTGCGGCAGTGATATCAAAGCTGTTGCGGGAGTTGAGTGAGACACACTCACTGTCTGGAATAGGAATGCCAATAAACTTCAAAAGAGAAGTAATTGGGCAAGCGAAGGGCATGGATCTCCTGGGTTGGTAGAAGCACTGGGTGATCAAGCGAAGCATCAGGAGAGGAAGATTGATGGGTTCACACTCAAGGAAGAAGGTGAACAATGATTTGTGAACATTGGTGACGAGTTCACGACTGCCATGCTTCGGCGCAATGCAAGTGGTGAAGATTTGGTGAATCATGCGGTTGAGGGGAGAGAAAGTGTTGGCATTGAGCTTAGCAATCTCCTTGGTGGGATCATAGGGTTGAAGAGTAAGAAGGGGATAGTACACAGAGGCGTCTGGGTGATGATCAAGAATATCCGCCCCGGTGTTCGGAATCTGGAGGGCAGTGCTAAAAAGGTTAGCAGTGAGTTTAAAGGGAGTGCCCTTCACAGAGGTGTAGAACCCTTGATCGGAGGTAGCTAGGTTGTTGAAGAACTCAGTTACGGCAGTGGGAGAGTATGCCGTATGAGCGTAGAGGAAGACTGTCCAACTCTGAGTATCGAACAGGGGTTGGAGGTTGGGAAAGAGATCGGCCAATGAGTGGAAATCCACATAACGTGGAGGAACAAACTTGGTGAATGTACCGTGAACCCGTTTGAGGTGGAGACGGGGAGGTACGACCAACTCTGGAAGGCGATCATCCCTGTGTTTGGTCCGGCGTTCCTCGTGAACCCTGGATCCTTCGCCGGGCGAGGAGGAGGCGGGACGACGACGTGAGACCAACTTCTTCGCCTTCGGTGCCATGGAAAAGATGAGGCAAGGACGTAGGAAAGGGAAGAAGGGCAGGAGACAGAGGGAAGAGGAAGGAAGATGGAGGTAGGGTTTCCCGTCCAGAAAGGGGAAAGGGATGTATATGGGAGAAGGAGGGGATGATTGGGGTGGTGTTGGAGGTGGAAGGGCCGGAGTTGCCTATTTAAAGAATTGGGGGGAAGTTTAAAAGGCAATGGCCCACCAAATCAGCCCCAAACGGCGTGTCCGTTGGACTTCCAAACAGGGCAGCCGCCGTCTGTCGACAGATGAATTTGGAGCTGTCGACAGATCCCTGCAGAATGTATGCTTGTTGATGTTTGATGTGGAATTTAAAAGAATACTCTTGAGCAGTGATTTTTGACTGATGACTTAAGGTGTATAGAAGGTGAAGACATAATAGAGACCAATCATTTACATGGAGATAAGAAGGCCACTTCAATATCCTTTATGGTTCAAACATAATACTTAATTAGTCTGAAGTTGAAGCATAAAGGAAACACCCACTGACATCAGAAAGAAACACTTTTACTCTTCTCTTTATTAATTAGAGTGTAGGACCACATAATTCTCGTAGTTGAGGTTCAAATGATCAAGGAGAGAAATATCTAAATGCCAAGACATTCAAAAACATCAATGACCCATGGGAATTATCACTCAGTGGAGGCTTCACACTATTCCATTATTGTCTATATTTGCCATTCTTTTATGCAATGGGAAAAAGTGGTAGTTAAGAAGACTTCTCACCTTTGAACATGAGGGTAGACATTATACGTGCCCGTACCCCCAGTTACTCAGTGAAATTGTCCATCATACCGTTGTACAGAGTTGATGAATGAGCCTTTTGACGCGAGGGCAAACATTTGTGATGCTCACTCCCCGGTTACTTAGCAAAAACTCATCATTGCTCTGCATTTTTCCAAATTTAATTCATTTTAAGCTAATGGAATGAAATTGTTTAGAAATAGGTAGCTTTTCTCCAAGTATTGTTTTAATAACCGTAGATCAATGTAGTGATTGATTATCTATCAATTGTAGACATTAAACTCAGTGATCATAATTCCTTTAAAGAAAAAGGGAACCATGTTTGCCTACTTGGAAATGATGTAGAAGAGTTAGGTGTTAAGTTTCGAAAATAGTGAAATGTTTCCAGAATGATAGAACCTAGACTCAACATGAGTAGTATGTAAAAATCACAAGATTGTTGAAAATAGCTTTAATATCTTATGCACATGATGTGGTCATATATGAATTAACACCATATAGACACCTTAGACATTATTAGAGAAACCAGCTCAAGGAGTTTTTGATTGAATGATCTTGAAATTCCAAGTAGAAGTGTGTCTGTCGACAGCTAGGAAGAGCTTGTCGACAGTCACACACAGACAGATGATTGAATGTTCTGCTTGATGTGATGACTGTGTTATCTGTCGACAAGCCAAGTTGTGTCTGTCGACAGCTGCACACAGACAGATTGTAGGCTGTGCGGGGAGGACAAAACCTGTGCAATCTGTCGACAGATGCATGGTCGACTGTCGACAGATGCACACAGAGTTCAGAACCTGTGTTCTGTGGAAGTCTATCTGTCGACAAGGGAAGGAAGGGCTGTCGACAGATCCTTGTTGAAGGCCAGTTTAGAGGAAGATTTGAATGTGAAATGATAATTATTTGTGAAGGAGAATATGAACATCAATCGTAAGGAATGTCCTTCACAACAACACTCATCTAATCTAAACTAGCTCCCCCATGATGTGTGCTCATGAAAAGACACAAAGTTTAAGCAATGCAATTCAATTCTAGCAAGATATGCACACATGTATTCAGCAGACCATTCATGGAATTGAGACTGTTTTTGGTATTTTTCGATTTATGATTTTTTTTTTTTCAGAGTAATTTGGCTAATGAAATGAAACTTACCCCTTTATCCAACATGGATGTCCCTTAATGGGCTCCAACTACGGGTACTTGGCGGAGAATATTTTCTCACGCATAATGAAAGTTTCCAAACAAGCCGAACTTGTTTTTCCACAAATCACCATTTGATATACCCCATAGTTGTTGCTTACAAGGAACATTCATCAAGGACTTGGGATTTGTGTCACTGAATTTTACATAAGCCTAATTCTCTTCTAAGGGATGTGAACCTATCCTCAGCCAATGGTTTTGTAAAGATATCAGCTAGTTGTTGTTCTGTTGGTATGAAGCTAATTTCCAAATTTCTATTGGCTACCTCATCTCTCAAGAAGTGATGACGGATTTCTATGTGTTTTGTCCTAGAGTGTTGAATGGGATTTTTTGATAGATTGATTGCACTAGTGTTGTCACATAGGATTGGTGTGCATCCAAGGTCAATGTCGTAGTCACACAACTGGCTTTTTATCCACAACACTTGTGTTGCACAACTCCCTGCAGCAACATATTCTGCCTCTGCAGTGGAGAGTGCAACCGAATGTTGCTTCTTGGATGCCCACGAAACCATGCAACCACCAAGCATCTGGCAATAGCCACTAGTGCTCTTCCTGTCAATTTTACATCCAGCATAGTCAGCATCAGAATATGAGATTAAGTTAAAGCTACTACCTGCTGGATACCAAAGACCCATGTCATGTGTACCTGAGAGATACCTGAATATTCTCTTAACTGCAATTAGGTGGCTTTCCTTTGGACTAGATTGATATCTAGCACAGAGGCAAACACTGAATTGTATGTCAGGTCTACTTGCAGTAAGATAGAGGAGTGAGCCGATCATACCTCGGAAGTATTTAGCATCTACCGGTTTACCTTTCGCATCACTTTCTAGCTTAATGCTTGTGCTCATCGGCGTTGAGGCAGGTTTTGCAGTTTCAAACTGAAATCTCTTGAGAAGCTCTTTGACATATTTTTCTTGGTTTATGAAGAAGCCATCTTCCATTTGCTTGACCTGCAGACCAAGAAAAAATTGAAGCTCCCCCATTAAACTCATCTCAAATTCACTGTGCATGTGATGTGAGAATTCTTCACACAGTGAAGGGTTTGTAGAACCAAAGATTATGTCGTCCACATAGACTTGAACAACAATGATGTGTGTGCGAACTTTCTTTGTAAAGAGAGTTTGGTCTACTTTACCTCGAGAGTAGTTTTTGCTTACCAGAAATTGGCTTAGCCTGTCGTACCAAGCTCGGGGTGCCTGTTTCAAACCATAGAGAGCCTTGTGCAATTTGTATACATGGTTTGGTTTGTCATGAAGTTCAAAGCCAGGTGGTTGAGAGACATAAACTTCCTCTTTAATGTAGCCATTTAAGAAAGCAGTTTTAACATCCATTTGATATAGCTTGAACTTATTTGAACATGCATAAGCTAACAAGATTCTGACTGCTTCTAGCCTAGCTACAGGTGCAAAAGATTCTTCAAAATCCACACCAAATTCCTGATTATAACCCTTTGCAACCAGTCTAGCCTTGTTTCTCACCACCTTTCCCTCTTCATTTAGTTTATTCCTAAAGACCCATCTTGTCCCAATTACAGAAATTTTGTGGGTTCTAGGAACTAAACTCCAGACATTATTTCTTTGAAATTGGCCTAGCTCCTCATGCATAGCATCAATCCATGAGTTTTCTTCAAGGCTTCTTCAACATTTTTAGGCTCCACTTGAGAGACAAAGGCTGAATGATCCTGTTCAACTATTTGATTAACTTGAGACCTAGTTTGAACTGAATCATTTATGTTACCTATGACATTCTCAAGTGGATGTGCTTTAGAGTACCTCACATTTGTGATTGTTGAAGGACCGGGTTGATCTGGCACTTCAGAAGACTGTTCTGGAGGAGGGGTGGCTGGAGGACTTTCATGTTGCAGTTCATCCTCGTGTTGTGGATCTTGTGCAGGTACTTCATCTTCATTTCTGAACAGAAGTCCGTCATCTTCATCATTGTACCTGCGTAGATAGCCACTGTTTATTTTTGGAACTGACTTAGAGATTGTATTTGGTTTGCTTTGCAGTTCTTCATGTGTTGTATCTTCAGTTTCATCTTGAAACCTGTAAGGATTAGAACTGTTAGATTTGGTTTGAGATTCATCAAATACAACATGTGGAGTTTCTTCCACTTTTCTGGTTTTAAGATTAAACACTCTATAAGCTCTAGAGTGTTCTGAGTATCCAAGAAAAATACCTCTGTCGCTTTTGGCTTCAAATTTGTCCAAATCAGTTTTATCATTGTTATGTATGAACACCTTTGAACCAAAAACTCTGAAGTATCCAAGGGATGGTTTCTTACCTTTCAGAAGCTCATAGGGAGTTTTCTTGAATACCGGTCTTACCATGGCTCGATTAAGAATGTAGCATGACGTGTTTACCGCTTCTGCCCAAAAGGTTCTTGCAAGTTGATTTTCGACCAGAAGCGTACGAGCCATCTCCACCAAGGTTCTATTTTTCCTCTCCACAACCCCGTTTTGTTCTGGAGTTCTTGGGGAGGAGAACAAGTGTTCTATTCCTTGGTTCCTGCAGAAATCAGTGAAGGAGTTGTTGTCAAATTCTCCCCCGTGATCAGTGCGGATGGAGCATATCTTGTGGACATTTCCATGCTCAATTTTATTGAAGAATTCTTCAAAAACATTAAGTGCATCATTCTTATGAGCCAGAAACTTCACCCAAGTGAACCTAGAAAAATCATCTACAATGACAAAACCATACCGTTTGCCATTGAGACTCAATGTTCTAGTAGGTCCAAATAGGTCCATGTGCAACAGTTCATAAGCTTTGGAAGTACTTACCGGTGCTTTTGATTTGAAGGATTTTCGGGTCTGCTTTCCCTGTGCACATGCATCACAGAAATTTTTATTTTTATTGAATGGGATTTCAGGAAGTCCACTTACTAGTTTGAGCCTCATGATCTTGTGCAAAACATTGTAACTCGCATGACCAAGCCTACGATGCCACAATGTTAGCTCATCCTGTTTATTTGCTACAAGACATAAATCATTATTTTCTGGATCATCTAAATCAACCATGTAGATGTTATTCATTCTTTTTCCAGAAAATTTGAGACTTCCTGTTTCCTTATCAAGGATTTGACATGAATCTGATTCAAAAACAATTTTATGGCCCTTATCACACAATTGACTTATGCTAAGCAAATTGTGATGAAGACCATCAACTAATAGTACATTATCTATTGAGTTGGAGGCAAACTTACCAACCTTACCTGAGCCGATGATCTGGCCTTTGTTGTTACCTCCAAAGACAACGTGACCTCCGTCTTTTTCCACGAGTAAACTGAATTTTTCTTTATCGCCCGTCATATGCCTCGAGCAGCCACTATCCAGGTACCATTTGTTTTGATTGTGAGCTGCTAGGCATTCCTGCACATGTGGATTAGACAAGAGGTTTTGGTACCCAAATTACTTTGGGTGCCGTTTTATCATTCATGCCAAACAGTAAATGCTTTGGAATCCAAATTTGTTTGATTTTCTGTTTTATTGGATTGTTCCAGCATTGATTTTCATTGTGCCCAATCTTTTTACAGAGTTTACATGATGATGGCTTATGAACAACAGTGGGCTTTGGATTCTTAGGAGCATGCATAGGCATCTTACCCTTTTGTTGCCTAGTGAACTTAGCTTTAGGGACTTGCTATTTTTCCTTGGGACATCCCTGTTTGGGGTTAGTAGCAAACTCCTTAAGCTTAGTTGGAACAAATGTGGTAGCCTTAGGTTCCTGGTTTTTACCCTTGGATTGATTTTTCCTTTTCTTTGAGGGATTTAGATTGCTAGAACTTGAGGTAGGATCAATGAAATCAGTCAACAGATTTTTGCCAATTTCCTTTGGCTTAGGATTTTGAAACCCAATCCCATGTCTAGCAACAAACACATTGGATCCTAAGATTGCATCTAGATTCTGTTTGCTCTTAACAAAACTAGATAGATCCTTTGATTTGCCTTTTAACTCCTTTTCAGCTTTTTCCAATTTCTCTTTTAGATTAGCATGCTCACTGTTTAGAGTTTCAAGAGAGTTCATTAGATCATCTTTCTCTTTTTGAACTTCTTGAAGCTTAATTTTCATGCTATCCATCTCTTCACTGTGTGTTTGTTCATCTATTTTCATCATGTCAATTACCTTATTCAGAGATTCAATTTCATCATTATTATCAGTTTCATGAACAAGGGAATTAACTCTCTTCTTGAGTGCTTTATTTTCTGATTTGAATTGACAGAATTTTTCAAAAAGGACAGTGTAAGCTTCTTCCCATTCAGTAGTAGAAAATGATTCAAAGGAAGAATTTACCTCAGAGGAGTCATCACTCCTTGCCATAAGACAGTGAATCTCGTCATCTCCCGAGGTAGCTTGACTTTTTTCGTCATCGTCTTCATCACTCCATGTAGCCAGCATTGCTTTGGCTTTCTTGAAGACGAACTTGTCCCTTTTCAGTTTCTTCTTGAGCTCGGGGCACTCTCCTCTCATGTGTCCCTGCTTCTTGCACTCATAGCACACAACATCAGATTTTTTATTAGACGTGTCAAACCTGTTGGTGCCTTTTTGGAAAGGTTTGGAGTTTCCTGAACCTCTTCTCTTGAATTTTAGGAACTTCTTAAACTGTCTAGTGAGCATGGCCATTTCGTCATTCTCACTATCAGTAGAGGTTTCAGACTCAGAACCTTCCTGTTGGGCACTCTTTTTGGAATCTGAAGATACTTTTGGAAGCCTTCAAGGCAATTGACTTCCTTGGATTCTCTTCAGTTTCTTTTCTTTTTACATTTAGTTCATAAGTCATGAGAGATCCAATCAATTCATCCACTTTCATTGTTGAAAGATTCTTGGAATCCTCAATGACAGTGACTTTGGTGTTCCAAGAGGATGGAAGAGACCGAAGTATCTTCCTCACCAAATAACTCTCTGAGTATTCCTTCTTAAGACCTTTCAATCTATTTATAAGTACCATGAATCTAGCAAACATGTCAGAAATTGTCTCATCATGGTTCATCTAAAACATTTCATATTCTGAGACTAGCAGCTTACCTTGGATTCTCTCACCTCAGACGTACATTCATATATCAACTCGAGCTTGTCCCACATCTCCTTTGCTGAGGTGCATGTGGAGACTCTCGAATACTCCTTTGGGTGGACCACGCACTACATCATGTTGAGGGCGCTCCAGTTGAGTGTCCCTTTGGCAATCTGGTCCTTGGTCCATGTATCTTCATCCTGAGGTAGTATGTACGCTCCTTTGCTAACTATCTTCCATAGTTCAAAGTTTTGTGCACGTAGAAACACCTGCATACGGTTTTTCCAATAGGGATAGTCAGTGCCATCAAAGAAGGGTGGCCTGGTCACTGAGTGTCCCTCGGCCATATACCCCTTGGTAGATTCCATTTGACCGTGAATCTCCTGATCGTAAGATCAAATAGATAAAGCAATAAATCGGAGAAACTCGGCTCTGATACCAATTGAAGGGTTGCGGAATTCCCAATATGGTAATCTAGAAGGGGGGTTGAATAGATTACTGTCTCTTAAAAACTATTATCGCGTTCTTTTTCTGAAAGCACAGATTAACAAGACAGTATCAAGATCTAAACTATGTGTAGATGATGTAGAAACCTATCTAGCGTGTGAATATGCAACGTGTCTATCAAACATCTATTAGAAACGATCAAACCACGAGACACGCAGATTTACGTGGTTCGGAGTACACAACAGTGTATCCTACGTCCACGGCACACACACACACACAGAATAAACTGCTTATGAGCGAGTTCGGTGACTACAACTCACACACACACGTGTTTTCTGATGTGCACCCACGATCAGAACAACACACACACGTGATCTCAAGCACAAGAGACGCTTGAATCACACAAACACACACACGATTGATAAGAATTGTGAAACAGGAAGAGTTCAGAGTATAGGAGTAAATCCTGATGTGGAACACTTCTGAGAACATCTGGATGGAGTTCAAACTTCGACTTGACTACTTTGGATTGATAGAGAAGGTTGAATCCACGACGATCTATCTTCAGTACTGCAGGATCAACAGATCTTTCGGTCTCTGCACTGCAGACTTGAAGTAGAGCAGCAGCAACTCTTTTCTCTTGGACTTGGCTTTAGGGTTTTTGGTTGTGGCTGCTTCTGTACGAGATTCTCTTCAAAAGGATGCTTATATAGTTGTGTTTTCATATGGAGAGTCATGGGACTTGAAAACACAATCTCGGATATGAAGGAAGGTTTCCGTATTTGAAGATTCTCTGCGTCTGTCGACAGGTGCTGAGTGTCTGTCGACAGATTGCAACAGATTTACAATAGACAGACTTCAGGTTGCTCTGGCCTGTGGCATCTGTCGACAGGCGACATCCATCTGTCGACAAACAAGGTCAGTTTTGCCAAAACACAGAACTCTGGCATTTCTGTCTGTGACATCTGTCGACAGGTTTCTGAGCATCTGTCGACAGGTGCTCTTTTTCTGAACATAGCACTTTTCTGTCTGATCACAACTGTGGCATCTTTCGACATATGCCTTTGGGTCTGTCGACAGGTACATGTATATAATGTACATGTGATCATTTTCTCATGATTTGTGAAGGCTTGGTTATATGCACTTGTACCTACATGATAAAACATGTATAGTTAGGTATAGTGAAGACATAGATAACCAAATATTGTATCATGTTAATGGACATGTATGAAACCTCAATTCAACTCATTCATCATTAAAAACATTGTTTGATTATCATTTATCATTTAGAATGTGAATTCACTTAGTTTCCAGAATATGAACCCAACAGAAGCAAGAATGAGTCTAAAAGAACTCAACAAGTAACTCCAACCACACGAAACATACGCCACATGGGTTATTCACATTTTCATATCGCACGAGTATCACATAAGCATGTACTTGAATAAACTTTTAAAGAAAACCTAAACATGATTTCTACAACTTACCACACATGATAAATGACTTGTAACAAAATTTCAACAATTTAAAACCTATCACATGCTTTCTACACATTCTTCTACATATTAATCTAAGTCTCCCTTACTCACAATTATAATCTAAGACAATAGTTAACTTGAACATAGAG
Source organism: Colocasia esculenta (assembly GCA_014218235.1). NCBI lineage: Eukaryota > Viridiplantae > Streptophyta > Magnoliopsida > Alismatales > Araceae > Colocasia > Colocasia esculenta. Next base: position 82,036,677 of record CM024754.1, on the reverse strand, counting down.
CCTACACATATTACAAGAGATATTCTTAGCATGGATTCTATCATCATTTTCACATCTATACACATGAATAGCTTGCTGTTTGACATGGATATATCACATTCATATAAGAAATTATCATTTTTACATGTTATACCATTGATTCATATTCTCACCTAATCATTTACACAATTTCACTTATCTAGTTCACATGTTCACACTTTCACACACATGCTCACATATTCTTAATTATATGCCATGACACATAGTCCAAACCACCTCTAGAAGGACACACACTAATCACATCACACACATATCTATCACCTAGACATTTCAGTGATAAATCTTAGTTACTGCGCAGAACCGGGAGAAGCACTCTCCACCCTAACCAGCGGTACTTGTCTGCCTCCAGAATTTAATCCCAATACCCATGGGATATCACACACTATCAACCTTCCTGTAGGGACAACCCATAAAATTTAATACTTAAAAAAAATCTGAAATAATAATTTCTATAAATCGAAATAATAGAAACATACGTACCATTATTGTATGTGCAAGAACACATATAAAAATTCCTTAAAAATTATCAATCAACCCCAAATATTATCCCTAAGTGTTCCACAAAGAAATGCGTGCAACGAAAAATCCGATTGGCAAAGCATACATCACAATGTGACTAATTATCCAAATTTAGAAACTAAGTCGAAAAATTGTTAACACGGAAAGATCACGCGCCCATAAATTAAACGAACATGTCGGAGAGACTTCCAACATCATAAAATGATTACCCATTATCGGAATTGGACCAATGGATCTCTCATAGACCATAAATAAAATCAAGTAAGAAAAATATAATAAAATACTTAACTCAATTATTCCCTAATTAAAAAGGGAAATCCCATAAGATAAATTCCAATAAATAATGGGCTTTGTTAAATAGTCCATATAAAATTTATTAGGCCAAAATAAAGATTTTAAAAAGGAGAATAATGGGAAAATACCCTAAATTCGCAACTTAAATATTACTTAAATGGAAAAGAGGCATTTAATGTATTAAATAAGCAATTTGAGTTAGAATTGGATTCCTAAACCTACCCTAGTTACATGGCCTCGAATTTGGCTCCCATCCTAACCCAATTAGAAGTTGGCAAGCTTGGAAGGAGGAGGGAAAATAGGAAACCTCGTAATTAAAGGGGAATTAGAGTTAAACTAGGAAAGGGAAAGCAAAGAAGCATAAATACTCTCTTAATCGCCCAAGGCCGGCCCTAGCTCATTGCTGAGACTTCCTGAAGGTGGAGAAGAAGCCAAGGAGAGGAGGAATTCGTGGGGAGAAGGCTTCATCAAGCTTTATCCCGAGTTCTTCAAGTTCTAGCCCTAGAAGAGTAAAACGACTAAAGGTAGGCATTCTCACGAGCAAAACCTAATTAATTTCATCTGTAAATTGTTCCATGTACTATGAACAAAACCCTCAAGTTTCATATTTTTCTATCGAGCCAATCTCTTATGGTTGATTTTTGAAATTCTGCAAAAACCATGAACCCGACCCTTCTTCTTTATTCTTGATCTCCATGTATACTCAACCTCGTGCTCTCAAATTTTAACTGGAGTTACTGATGGATATTAGGCATCTTTTGCCCCTAAAAGCCCTAATTTTCATCCATCCTACATCACGAATTAAATGTTGCATGATCTTGACGATGTACTGTCACGATTTAACCTTGACTTGTGTTATAAGTTCCATACCTCTTTGTGGAGTTGTTTTTAGATCAAGTGTTCAACATAGAACTTGTTACCCTATGAGTCTATTGTCATTTGAAACTAATTTCGCTAATTTTACTTTACTGTACCAAGAGTTTTAGCCCAAACATGATCACTGTGTCAGATTCACATAGTCAGTCACAATACGTCTTATTACATAGTCAAACGATTTTTGTTTCTTGATTATTTGCTACTGTACAAGGTATTAGTTGTAATCTAACTAATAAAGGTGGTTTCACCTGATTTGGATCACCCTAGCATTTGTTTTGATTTTTCAAACCCACAGGTGTCAAACCCAATCCAAGTCAGAGTTGGAAATAGGTAGAAAAAGCAACCCAAACATCATTTTCAGGTAGCGACAGGTCGACACGTCGCTACCATAAAGCGACAACATCATGGTCGTGGTCCATACCAAAAATCAGCCAGTTTTGTGGTCTTCGTAAGAAGGCGACAAGATCATGGTCGCCTTCATGTTCTGAAGGTGACAGGCAATGTGTCGCCTTCTGCCTATGTCCACTTAATCGGCCATAACTTTTTCTATAGACCTCGGATTGACGAGCCGTTTTCCTTGCTGGATTCCTCATTCAAAGGGCTTCAATATGGTATATTCATGTGTGATATTGGAATAAAAACTCAATGAGTTATGACCTAATGAAGTCAAGGAATGGGACTGCAATTGCCTTCTAAGGGGCATACATCTTGGTTTCCATCGTTTTGTGTCGTTCTTTGCATGTGTGAGTTTGATCCATTCTAGGAAGGTTCTAGAAAGTCTTATCATGCATTTAACAACCCATATGAGAGTTAAAACATGTTCACATGATTTTTAATTGATCTTAAGTTCATGATCATGCTCTCTACCTACTGATTATTCACTTTCTTGCCTTGTTAATGAACTTTCTAAAAATGCATAGTTACTTGCTAAAATTGGTCATGCATGTTTTAGTACTCATGATACTTGACATATATAGAGTTTCCAAAATTGAAGTTTCCATAAACGGAGTTTTTATAACTAGAGTTTCCATAATCAGATTCACATACGCACTTGAGCGATTCTCATGCGTGGCATGCGCATACACTCTAACACGATAGAAAAGCCCCTTCTTGGCTTGTGGTGAACTCTCCGTCGGATATTCCTTTCGCCGAACTAGTGACCCCCTGACCAAGGCCTCTGTAAGTCTTCTCTGTCCATGGGTTCCCATATGGTCGGCGAGCTGGTTGTACCCTAACACCTATGATACCCTCTAGGGATCAGCAAGATATAAACGGCCTTAGTTCTCTCGCTCTTATCTTGAATTACGCTGGACCTCTGGACCTATGCATAACGAGGCCAGCAGAAGGGTTGTGTATTCCATCTAACTGCCAACGTCGTACGCGTGTGTTGTGGAACTGTTACTATCGCTCGTTACTCGACGTTTCTTGTGCAATGACCATAAGATCTCATCTATACTCTACTCGCTCGTCTATTCACGTTCACTCTACTATCTCGTCTCTCTCGTCTATTCATCTAGTACTCTCTTGGTACTCTTTGAGCTGTGTGGCTCCTGCTGTTTTGTAATGTTCATGACTGTCTAGCGCTATAATATGGGTCTTGTGACTCTACTGTATCCAATGCATATTGTACAGGGCACGGAGAGTGTCCGAAGGGCTCCAATCTAGTCCTGGGGGCAGAGAGCCACCCGAAAATACATGCAGGGGCTATTGACGGTGTTCTGCATTGCACCGGTTCTGACTATACTGTATTGGCTAGACATCTGACTACTATCCTTTTAGTCTGAGGAGTTCAGACGTATTGTGATATTAATGTGCTATCACAAACTGTTATACTATTAGTCTGAAGAGTTTAGACGTACTGTGCGATTACTGTGCTATCGCAGACTGTTACTGAATGGCTGCTGTCCTAGAAGTGACTACTGTCGTATTCTACTAGTGCACCATTGTGCAAGCATACACGCTATCTCGTTACACGCTATCTTATCATACGTACCAATGGGATGGGACCAGAGTGATGAGTGACCTGGAGTCAAATGACGAAGTTACCCTAGTATAATGGAGTCTAGTAGTTATTGCTTTAGATTTCTTTTCAATGTAATGATGTCATTAAGCCCTATGTATTGGCTTCGAATTAGTGGTTGTAATGGTCTTAGTGATTTTATAATGAAATCAAGAGTTTATATCAATTATTGTTACTTAGTTGCTCTGATGTTTGCGAAGTATGCGCAATTTTCGTTACCATACTCGTTGTTCGCGTCTCCATCCGATTTATTCCGCTACTAAATTGGAGAGGCTTGACAGTTGGTATCAGAGCCTAGGATGTCCTTATTAGGATATTTTAAGTCTAGGGATGTTCTAGGTAAACTGCCATAACCGTTTCTAAGTCAACCACCATACCTATGTGAGAGATTGGGTAAAGCTTGGGGTTATGCTAGGAGCTTAACTATATGTATAAGTACCCTAAGTATTAAGAAGGAAATTAATAAGTATTATTGCTCGTAGGAACTAGAGGAGATGGCTGGCGAGCATGCACCAATGCATGAATTACAACAGACCATACAGGGGTTAACTCAAGCCCTTAACAACGTAATTCAAGCAGGAGCAAGAAATGGGGCAGGAGACTTATATGGGAACTTTCAACGAATAAATCCCCCTAGGTTTAATGGAACTCCGGATCCTGATGAAGCTGAAAATTGGGTGAAGGCAATGGAACGGATCTTTAGGGTTATGCAATGTTCAGAGCAGGAGAAAGTCCTTCTGGAAACCTTCCAGTTGGACCGTGATGCTAGAACCTAGTGGGAAGCTGCCAGTCGACAATTACCCAACATCAACATAGAGTAGGATAAATTTTTAGAACTCTTCAACACCAAATACTTTTTCGAGAGGATTCGTGAGAAGAAGGCAAATCAATTTGCCAATTTAAAACAACGAATGATGTCTGTAGCAGAATATGAAGTGCAATTTGAAAGACTAGCACAGTACGCACCACATTTGGTGAGTACGGGGAAGATGAAGGCGAAGAGATTCCTAGAAGGGTTGAGACCTGTGTTCTGGGAAAAATTGGCTCTACTAAACATTGAAGTATATTCAGTCATGGTATTGAGAGCTCAATTAGTAGAAGACATCATGGAACTTCTTGAAAAAATTCATAAGAAGAATGTGTTGAAAAGGGAACGTGCTACTCATTCCAATGATAATAAAGGAAGAAATACCATAGATAGCAAGAGAATGAAAGGGGAAGTAAAGCAGAAGGAATTCTGTAAATTTTGTAAGAAACTAGGGCATCAGATTGATAACTGTTGGAAGAAATTGGGCAAATGCTTGCGATGTGGAAGTCAACAACATCGAGTCATCGATTGTCCAACAAAGAAGAACCAAACTCCACGCCAAGGACGATTACAAGCCCTCATAGATATGAATCATGCCAATGAAGGCGGACAAGGTACCATCACTAAACCCTTAGTTTGTTTTCATATTATAGCAAAGCCCTAAGTGGGGGAGGTGATGGAATGAAATATCCATAGTAAATTGGTAGTCGTATCATATCATATGAATTTGGGGACCAAATTCTTTTAAGTGGGGGAGGATGTAGCAACCCGGAAAATTTAATACTTAAAAAAAAATCTGAAATAATAATTTCTTTAAATCGAAATAATAGAAACATATGTACCATTATTGTATGTGCAAGAACACATCTAAAAATTCCTTAAAAATTATCAATCAACCCCAAATATTATCCCTAAGTGTTCCACGAAGAAATACGTGCAACGAAAAATCCAATTGGCAAAGCGTACGTCACAATGTGACTAATTATCCAAATTTGGAAACTAAGTCGAAAAACTGTTAACACGGAAAGATCACGCGCCCATAAATTAAACGAACATGTCGGAGAGACTTCCAACATCATAAAATGATTACCCATTATCGGAATTGGACCAATGGATCTCTCATAGACCATAAATAAAATCAAGTAAGGAAAATATAATAAAATCCTTAACTCTATTATTCCCTAATTAAAAAGGGAAATCCCATAAGATAAATTCCAATAAATAATGGGCTTTGTTAAATAGTCCATATAAAATTTATTAGGCCAAAATAAAGATTTTAAAAAGGATAATAATGGGAAAATACCCTAAATTCGCAACTTAAATATTACTTAAATGGAAAAGAGGCATTTAATGTATTAAATAAGCAATTTGAGTTAGAATTGGATTCCTAAACCTACCCTAGTTACTTGGCCTCGAATTTGGCTCCCATCCTAACCCAATTAGGAGTTGGCAAGCTTGGAAGGAGGAGGGAAAATAGGAAACCTCGTAATTAAAGGGGAATTAGAGTTAAACTAGGAAAGGGAAAGCAAAGAAGCATAAATACTCTCTTAATCGCCCAAGGCCGGCCTTAGCTCATTGATGGGACTTCCTGAAGGTGGAGAAGAAGCCAAGGAGAGGAGGAATTCGTGGGGAGAAGGCTTCATCAAGCTTTATCTTGAGTTCTTCAACTTCTAGCCCTATAAGAGTAAAACGACTAAAGGTAGACATTCTCAAGAGCAAAACCTAATTAATTTCGTCTATAGATTGTTCCATGTACTAGGAACAAAACCCTCAAGTTTCATATTTTTCTATCGAGCCAATCTCTTATGGTTGATTTTTGAAATTCTGCAAAAACCATGAACCCGACCCTTCTTCTTTATTCTTGATCTCCACGTATACTCAACCTCGTGCTCTCAAATTTTAACTGGAGTTACTGATGGATGTTAGGCATCTTTTTCCCCTAAAAGCCCTAATTTTTATCCATCCTACATCACGAATTAAATGTTGCATGATATTGACGATGTATTGTCACGATTTAACCTTGACTTGTGTTATAAGTTCCATACCTCTTTGTGGAGTTGTTTTTAGATCAAGTGTTCAACATAGAACTTGTTACCCTATGAGTCTATTATCATTTGAAACTAATTTCACTAATTTTACTTTACTGTACCAAGAGTTTTAGCCCAAACATGATCACTGTGTTAGATTCACATAGTCAGTCACAATACGTCTTATTACATAGTCAAACGATTTTTGTTTCTCGATTATTTGCTAATGTACAAGGTATTAGTTGTAATCTAACTAATAAAGGTGGTTTCACCTGATTTGGATCACCCTAGCATTTGTTTTGATTTTTCAAACCCACAGGTGTCAAACCAATCCAAGTCGGAGTTGGAAATAGATAGAAAAAGCAACCCAAACGTCATTTTCAGGTAGCGACAGGTCGACACGTCGCTACCATAAAGCGACAACATCATGGTCATGACCCATACCAAAAATCAGCCAGTTTTGTGGTATTCTTAAGAAGGCGACAAGGTCATGGTCGCCTTCATGTTCTGAAGGTGACAGGCAATGTATCGCCTTCTGCCTATGTCCACTTAATCGGCCATAACTTTTTCTATAGACCTCAGATTGACGAGCCATTTTCTTTGCTGGATTTCTCATTCAAAGGGCTTCAATATGGTACATTCATGTGTGATATTTGAATAAAAAATCAATGAGTTATGACCTAAGGAAGTCAAGGGATGGGACTGCAATTGCCTTCTAAGGGGCATACGTCTTGGTTTCCATCGTTTTATGTCGTTCTTTGCATGTGTGAGTTTGATCCATTCTAGGAAGGTTCTAGAAAGTCTTATCATGCATTTAACAACCCATATGAAAGTTAAAACATGTTCACATGATTTTTAATTGATCTTAAGTTCATGATCATGCTCTCTACCTACTGATTATTCACTTTCTTGCCTTGTTAACGAACTTGCTAAAAATGCATAGTTACTTGCTAAAATTGGTCATGCATGTTTTAGTACTCATGATACTTGCCATATAAAGAGTTTCCAAAAATGAAGTTTCCATAAACGGAGTTTTTATAACTAGAGTTTCCATAATCGGATTCACATACGCACTTGAGCGATTCTCACGCGTGGCATGCGCATACACTCTAGCACGATAGAAAAGCCCCTTCTTGGCTTATGGTGAACTCTCCGTTGGATATTCCTTTTGCCGGACTAGTGACCCCTTGACCAAGGCCTCTGTAAGTCTCCTCTGTCCATGGGTTCCCACATGGTCGGCGAGCTGGTTGTACCCTAACACCTATGATACCCTTTAGGAATCAGCAAGATCCAAACAGCCTTAGTTCTCTCGCTCTTATCTTGAATCCCGCCGGACCTCTGGACCTATGCATAACGAGGCCAGTGGAAGGGTTGTGTATTCCACCTAACTGCCAACGTCGTACGTGTGTGTTGTGCAACTGTTACTATCGCTCGTTACTCGATGTTTCTTGTGCAATGACCATAAGATCTCATATATACTCTACTCGCTCGTCTATTCACGTTCACTCTACTATCTCGTCTCTCTCGTCTATTCATCTAGTACTCTCTTGGTACTCTTTGAGCTGTGTGGCTCCTACTGTTTTGTACTGTTCATGACTGTCTAGCACTGTAATATGGGTCTTGTGACTCTATTGTATCCAATGCATACTGTGCAGGGCACAGAGAGTGTCCAAAGGGCTCCAATCTAGTCCTGGGGGCAGAGAGCCACCCGAAAATACCTGCAAGGGCTATTGACGGTGTTATGCATTGCACCGGTTCTGACTATACTGTATTGGCTAGACATCTGACTACTATCCTTTTAGTCTGAGGAGTTCAGACGTATTGTGATATTACTGTGCTATCACAAACTGTTATACTATTAGTCTGAAGAGTTCAGACGTACTGTACGATTACTGTGCTATCGCAGACTGTTATTGAATGGCTGCTGTCCTAGAAGTGACTACTGCCGTATTGTACTAGTGCACCGTTGTGCAACCATACACGCTATCTCGTTACACGCTATCTTATCATACGCTCTACTTGATACTTGCTATCTTGAGTTATTGCGTTCTATTGTGACTTGATCACATTCAAAGTGCTATATTTTCTCTCGGCTATCTACAGATAACCAAGTGTCATTACTATTTCGATTGATGAAAGTTAATCAAAAGTGCTATACTATCTCGATTGATGAAAATCAGTCAAAGTGCAATTTACTCTTTACATGCCTATCTACTATCATCTCTTCTGGCTATACATGTCGCTTGCTATTTCTTGACAATGACATTACTTGCTATTGCGTGACTTGACTTTAACCGTCGTGCTATACTTGATTCATCTGCTATTTGAACCATGTTATTTGTGCTATTACTTTCTCGACTTTACATGACTCTTTCCATCATTAGTTACTCTGCCATTAAAGCATTAATCACTTTAAGCCTGCTTGATCCTGAGATTTAAGTCCTACTGGGCGTTATCGCTCACCCTTCGTTATTTGTTATTGTGTCTCAGGTAAGTCGGACGATGACGTTATACGTACCAATGGGACGGGACCAGAGTGATGAGTGACCTGGAGTCAAATGACGAAGTTACCCTAGTACAATGGAGTCTAGTAGTTATTGCTTTAGATTTCTTTTCAATGTAATGATGTCATTAAGCCCTATGTATTGGCTTCGAATTAGTGGTTGTAATGGTCTTAGTGATTTTATAATGAAATCAAGAGTTTATATCAATTATTGTTCCTTAGTTGCTCTGATGTTTGCGAAGTATGCGCAATTGTCGTTACCATACTCGTTGTTCGCGTCTCCATCCGATTTATTCCGCTTCTAAATTGGAGGGGCGTGACACTTAATGCACAATTTTTAACACATTCATTTCATGCTCACACATTTACATACTTCAGTATTGCCTAGCATGGTACTACTGTTTTCAATATTAAACATATTCGAAACAAGGCTAATCATGCTGAAATTAGCATATTTTATTAACAACCATATTAACATGTATTAATTGATCAATGCTCACATAAAACCAACATATGTAGTTACTGTTATCATTTCAGTACACAAATTGAACCAAAAACGTTTTACAGGTTACCCATCATGCATACCAAATTTCGCATTTTTTTGAATTACCCACAAATTATGAAAATTATAACAGTGTTCTTATACAAAGTAAACATAGTAAAACTAGCATGGATTTTCATTGTTCAGATCCACAACTCATTCTACACATGGATATTGACAGTCCTAAACATATGTCAATTTCTAGGAATTTTAACTAATTCCACACTATTTATCGGAATTTACATACTAATAAAACATGCTTATTATTTTATCATTCAGAAAATGTAATAATTTACACAGATATCAGAAATTTCCCAAATTTCTAAAGCATGAACTGAAACCAGCAAACATTGCACAGAAATTTTATGACACTTTGATTCCACACAGATTGCACAAACGAAATTTTACAAGATTAAAAACCTGTTTAACATGCATTTCAGAAATTTCAGATAAATAGAGTATTCCACAGAAATTCATAAAAATTGCACAGCATGATCCAATAATGGTATTATATAGCATATCACTTTTACATTATATCCTCATGCGTAAAAATCTGAAAAATATGTCATATAGGTCAGACATGCACACTGTTGCAGTCTGGCGAACTTGACTGCATAAAGGTGGCCGTCTATAAGGTTAACGGCAACAAGGGTCACCGCCAACTCAAGATCTTAACGGCAAGGGATCCCGCCGTTAAGTTCCTGTCTGTGCAAAACACAGACTGAACGCAAGAAACTTGGTGAAATTGGGGTTCCAAGACTCGAATAAAATCCGTAAAAATTCCTGGGACTTATTAAACGCAGGTATGGGTGATGTGAAAGGGTTACTTGCCTCTTGGAAAATCCACAAGCAATGAATTAAGCTGGAGAAACCCTCCTCGGCCCGAGCCAAAGAGCCTTCAAAATTCCCTCGATCCGGGTTCTGTGATGGTCTTTAGGGTCCGCCGGGGTTGGGAAGATGATCCTTGATGTCCAGCCTTCCTTTCAGTCGTAGAAGATCACCGGATGAAGCCTCCAATCGTCGAATTTCAGAGCTCAAAGATTGGGTTTTCGCACAGAGAACTAGGGTTTTGATTCAAGAGCCAAAAGGGTTAGATCTGGCCGGAGATGGGGTGTTTTATAGAGCTAGGATCGGAGACGTAATTGAGTAAGGCTGGGTTACCGTTGGGGGATGGTTTCCTAAATAGGGGGCTAAAATCTCGGGGCGTTTCCGGATCTGCAACCTCAACAGATCTGGGAGGTTAACGTCAACATCACAGGCTACCAATTCTGAGTTGGCGTCCATCGATGTGGCCACTGACTCATTATCGACTTCAACTCATGTTGACGCCAACAGGTCGTCTGCACAGACCTTAAAACTACAAAAGTCATATTTACACCATACCAATACATAAAATATACAATGTACACTTCAAAATAATATCATCCATGCAATGTAATTGTATATATATACATATATGTATACAATAGGTATACATACTTAAATTTACATCAATCTATTAATTAGTTCATTTACATATACATATACATATATCTACACATACAAGCATCTAGTTCTACCACAACAAACACTTATACAAGAAAGCAAAATTCTAGGGCCTTACACATGGTAAGAAAAATACTAAGATCCCTACCAACCTCATGGACTCCAAAGGTTACAGCTATAGAAGAAGCCAACGATCTTAGGAGAATGTCACTTGAAAAACTCATTGGGTCTTTGATGGCTCATGAGATAAATATGGAAAGGTTGGGAGAATCCTCTAGCAAGAAGAAACACAGCAATGCTCTCAAGACCAAAGAAGACACATCTGATGGTGAATCAGAAAGTGATAAAAGTAATGAGAGCAGTGAAGATGAAGAAGCTTTCCTCTCAAGAAGACTGCAGTGCATATTAGCTAAAAAGAAATACCAGTCAAGAAGAAGATATTTCAAGAAAGGTAAAGACTTCAAAAGATCTGAAGGCAAAGAAGTCAAGAGATCTGAACCTATATGCTACGAGTGCAAGAAGCCTGGAAACATCAAGGCTGAGTGTCCAAAACTAAAGAAGACAGAATTCAAGAAGAAGGACAACACAAAGAAATTCAAAAGGTACAAGAAGAAGGCCATGGCTGCTGCATGGAACAACGAAAGTGACTCAGACAGTGAGTCAAGCTCCTACGAAGAAGAAGAAGAAAAGGCCAACCTGGTCTTCATGGCAAACATTGATGATAAGATAACTTCTGACTCATCCTTTACTTCCTACAATGAATCAGATTCAGATAGTTTAGAAGATGCCTTTAATGAATTATACAGTAAATATAAAGATGTCTGCAAACTGTTACAAATAACTAAGAAAAATTATGCATGTCTCGAAATAACTAACTCAGATCTAAAATCTGAAACTAAACAGTTATAAAAACAATTTCTGAATTAAAAAAAAAAGAAATGAACTATTATGTGAAGATATAAAGAATAAAAATGAAAATATATCAAACTTAGAAAATCAGAAAACCACAATCAAACTTAAAAGTGAAATTAACACACTAACAAAAGATAATGAATATTTAATGGCCACAGTTGAAAATTTTACAAATGGAAAATCCTCTTTAATATTAAAAGGAGCAAGAAGATCAGGTAGAAAAAAGTATGGCTTAGGATATACTCCACCAGAAAATGAAGAAACTGTAATTCACCCTAAAATTTATCCAACTCCAAAATTCATAGCTGAACAAAATTCTAATTATAAAATAAATAAAAATAAGAACCATAAGTCAAATAGGGTAATAAACAATATTCCTTGTTGCACACACTGTAACAAATTAGGTCACACTAAAATAACATGTACAACCAAACACTTAAAATAGATTCCCAAAAGAAACTGTGAAGAAGCTAACCAACCAGGACCCAAAAGAACTTGGGTACCTAAATCTCATTGATTTATTGCAAGGAAGCCTTAGAGCATCTAAGTGGTACCTGGATAGTAGGTGCTCAAGGCATATGACAGGTAACAAGAAACTGCTCTCTCATATCAAAAGTGAAGAAGGTACAGTAACCTATGATGATAATGGAAAAGGGTCAGTAATTGGTTGTGGATCTATTGGAAGTCAAGATAGAATCCTTATAGAAGATGTTCTATACGTCAAAGGACTCAAGCACAATCTAATCAGCATTAGTCAGCTGTGTGACAAGGGTCACCAGACCAAGTTTCAGGAATCTAAGTGTTTGATTATCAAGGATGGTGCAACTATCTTCAAAGCCAGCAGAGAAAAGAATTTATATGTACTACATCTAGAAGAATTAAAGGATCAAGACATTTGTCTAGCAGCGAGTAAAGAGTAGAATCCTGAATTATGGCACAGAAGATTAGATCACTGCAGCCTAGATGGAATAAGAAAACTCATCAAACTTGATTTAGTAGATGGTCTGCCGAAGATTAACTCAAGATTAGACCGTATCTGTGAGCCATGTGCAAAAGGAAAGCATGCAAAATCCTCCTTCAAGTCCAAGACAGTAGTCACTACCTCCAAACCACTAGAACTGCTACACATGGATCTATTTGGACCAATGAGAACTACTAGCCTGGAAGGAAAGAACTTTGGATTTGTCATAGTTGATGATTATTCAAGCTTTACATGGGTATCTTTTTTAGAGCATAAGTTCAGTAAAGTAGTTTAAAAGGATAAGAAGTTCAGCATCATCAGTATCCATTCAGATCATGGAGGAGAATTTCAAAACAACAAATTTGTAGAATTTTGTAATAATCAAGGTATAGAACACAATTTCTCAGCACCTAGAACACCACAGCAAAATGGAGTAGTTGAGAGGAAGAATAAAACTTTGTTGGATATGGCTAGGACCATGATATCTGAATATAGCCTTCCAAGATACTTCTGGGTAGAAGCTATAAATACAGCATGTTATATTGTAAATAGAGTCATGATCAGGCCAATCCTGAAGAAGACTGCATATGAGCTGTACAAACAATGGAAGCCCAAGATCAGCCATCTCAGAACGTTTGGGTGTCCATGCTTCATTCACAACAATGGTAAGAGAGACATAAGTAAGTTGGATCCCAAATCCGATGAAGGGATCTTTATGGGGTACACTTCTAAACCTAAAGGCTATAGAGTTTTTAATAAAAGAAGTTTATTGATTGAACAAACCGTGCATATTATTTTTGATGAATCTAACCCTTCCTTAAGAAAGGAATCTGAAAGTGATGATGAAGACATAGATAATCTTACCCAGAAGCTGAAAGAATCTACCATCAAGGATGGTGAAGATCCACCCTTGGAAGAACTACAACAGAAGGATATTGTCCATGATGATCTTCCAAAGGAATGGAGGTACAAAAAGGATCACCCTATTGATAACATCATTGGAGATCCATTAGTTGGGGTAAGAACAAGAGGTAATATCATTCCCTGTGATTATTTAGTCTTTGTATCTCAAATAGAGCCGAAGACAGTCAATGAAGCACTGTCTGATGAATCTTGGATTCTAGCCATGCAAGATAAACTTAATCAGCTCAGGAGAAATTAGGTTTGGTCCCTTGTTCCGAGACCATCAGATCATCCTGTGATTGGCACCAAATGGGTGTTTAGGAACAAATTGGATGAAGCTGGTGTTATCACAAGAAACAAAGCTAGACTCGTTGCTCAAGGCTATTCCCAAGGGGAAGGCATAGATTTTGATGAAACCTATACACCAGTGGCTAGACTAGAGGCTATTCGAATATTACTTGCATATGCATCTGCATTAGATTTAAAACTTTTTCAAATGGATGTTAAGTCTGCATTTTTGAATGGCTATATAAAGGAGGAAGTCTATGTGGAACAGCCTCCTGGTTTTGATGATTTAGATTTTCCAAATCATGTTTTTAAATTGCATAAAGTATTATATGGTTTAAAACAAGTACCTAGAGCATGGTATGAAAGACTTAGTGCATTCTTACTAAATCATGGCTTTATTAGAGGTCAGGTAGACAACACATTGTTTATTAAATCCAATGATAAAAATATATTACTTGTGCAAATCTATGTAGATGATATTATATTTGGATCTACTGATGCATCCTTGTGCAAGTATTTTGAAAAACTCATGCAGGGAAAATTTGAAATGAGCATGATGGGAGAGCTCAACTATTTCCTTAGATTACAAATCAAGCAAAGCAATGAAGGTACACACATTTGTCAAGCAAAATACACCAAGGAACTTCTAAAAAAATTCAGATTTGATAATGCTAAACCACTGTCCACTCCAATGAGCACATCTACCAGGTTAGACAATGATAAGGAAGGTAAGAAAGTTGATCAAAACTTTATAGAGGTATGATTGGATCATTACTTTATTTAACAGTTAGTAGACCAGATATTCTATTTAGTGTATGTATGTGTGCAAGATATCAATCTGATCCTAAAGAATCTCATTTAATATATGTTAAGAGGATCTTTAGATATTTAGCCAATACTCATAATTTAGGTCTATGGTATCCTAAATCCTGTGAAACTAGCTTAGTTGGTTATTCGGATGTTGTCTATGCTGGATGCAAAGTAGATAGAAAAAGTACCAGTGGTGGTTGTCAAGTTCTTGCAGGATGCTTGATTTCGTGGTCTTCAAAGAAGCAAAATTCAGTAGCACTATCAATAGCTGAAGCTGAATATGTAGCTGTTGGAGCTGTTGCACTCAACTCTTATGGATTAAACAACTTGAGGACTATGGGTTGCATATCAAGACCATCACGTTGCTGTGTGACAACACAAGTGCAATAAATCTGACGAAAAATCTAGTACAGCACTCAAGGACGAAACACATAGAGGCCAAATATCATTTTATTCTAGATCATGTATCTAATGGCAATATTAATATTTCATTTGTAGATACTCAGAATCAGTTAGCGGATATCTTTACAAATGCCTTACCTGAAAAGAGATTTACATCTCTTAGAAGGGAACTAGGCATGTGTAATTTGTAACAGATATGTCTGTACGTAACTGATATAATATAATAAATTTTTAGAAAAAAAAATTTCCTACCTCGCTAGATTTAAGTAAATCCACTATTTTTGCGATATCCTCTCTTATCTTGTCGTTATCCACATTTATTGCTCTGCTTTTTCAAAAAGAGCTTTTATATCCTTCGGTTACCCCCGTAATCCTTCCCTCACCGATTCGCTTTATCTCTCTCTCTCTCTCTCTCTCTCTCTCTCTCCTCTCTCTCTCTCTCTCTCTCTCTCTCTCTCTCTCTCTCTCTCCTCTCTCTCTCTCTCTCTCTCTCTCTCTCTCTCTCTCTCTCTCTCTCATCTCTTTCGACTCAAAAGCCTGAAAAACCCTCATCGACTCCAGCACACCTCTCTGTGCTTTCAAAGAAACCATTCCTTCCCACTCAATTTCTTGAGGAGTTATGTTCCTCCTTCTCCCACGATCTTCCAGAACCTTTCCTTACTCGATTCCATGGCTGCCTCTGGGAGCTCCGGCAGTGTAGGTGGTTACAGTGTTGCCTTTCTTATGGCCAATCAACAGGAGAGATACTCTGAAGTGAAGATCAAGCTCTGTGGGAACAAGGCAGTGGACTTAGCAGATTTGGAGAAGCACGGCATGCACAGTATGGTTGAAGCCCTTCAGAGGTTGAAATGGACAGGGATTTGCACAGTCTTAGAACCGAGCTATCCACATCTGGCGAAGGCTTTCTACACTTGTTTGAAGATAGAGGAAGACGGCTCACTCTCCTCCACAGTCAAAGGTAGATCTATTCACATTACTCATGATTTGTTGGAGAGGTTGTTTGGGGTGTCCACAGTTGGGCACAGTTTGAATCAGTGGATATTCATGCCAAGGGATTAGGGATCATCAGAACTGAATATAAACTGAAGGATGGAAAGATAGACATCAATTAGTTCAATGCCTTCAACAGGATCATGCATTTCATAGTTTGTCAGATTTTGGTACCCAGAAGTGCAACCTTTTCATCATGTACCAAGGGAGATGCAGACATGATGTTTTGGGCCATTCAGAAGCAAGACATCAACATGGCTCAAGTGATTATAGAAAGAATGAAGTCTGCTGCAGACACTATTTGGGACAAGAAGAATAAGCTTGCACTGTCCCTTCCCAATGCTCATCTACTGACAAGAATTTTCAATCATCTGGATATAGATTTGAAAGGAGAATTAATGGAAAAGATGGGTCAGCCAATCAGATCAAGGAACCTGAAGAAGAGTGGATTTTCCCTCATTGGAAATGTATGGACCAAGACTTCAGTGGCAGAGAGTGAAGCTATCATTGGAGAAGTCCTTGAAGACCCTCTAGTTCAAGAAGAAGAAGCAGCAGTCAGAGAAGAGTGATGACCAAACTGTCCCCATAATAAATATTTCCATTTATTTATATATTAATTTTGATGATTAACAAATAACACTAATGGATTTCTTGAGCCTTGAGAACAGGAAATAAAAGAAAAATGAAAGTTCAAGACAATCTGGTAAGTCTCATCACTTCTATCCAAGTCTTTGTATCGACTTCTTTGATAAGCAGAACGATTTCCTCTTTGACCGGAAAACTCAAAACAAATCGATACCGTATCAACTTCTTTGATAAGCCGAACGATTTCCTCTTTGACCGGAAAACTCAAAACAAATCGATACCGCATCGACTTCTTTGATAAGCAGAACGATTTCCTCTTTGACCGGGAACTCAAAGCAAATCGATATCGCAACGACTCTTAAAGACATCGCAACGATTTCTTTAGAACTCGCAACGACTCTCTGTCATAACGATTTCTTTAGACATCACAACGATTTCTTTAGAACTCGCAACGACTCTCTGTCATAACGATTTCTTTAAACCTCGTAACGATTTCTTTAGAACTCGCAACGACTCTCTAGCCGTAACGATTTCTTTAGAGTTCATAACGATTTCTTTAGAATTCATAACGATTTCTTTACTGTTCATAACGCCTTGCTTTGTATAACGATTTCTCGTAACGATTTCTTTAGAACTCGCAACGACTCTCTAGCCATAACGATTTCTTTAGAGTTCATAACGATTTCTTTAGAGTTCATAACGATTTCTTTAGAATTCATAACGATTTCTTTACTGTTCATAACGCCTTGCTTTGTATAACGATTTCTTGTAACGATTTCTTCAGAACTCGCAACGACCTGCTTGTTGTAACGACTTCATAAGTTATCACAACGATTTCCTTACAGTTCATAACGACTTGCTATAATTCATAACGATTCATAAGTTATGAAGTCAGCAAGATTCTTTTTATCGAATTTCTTGATGCATCAGCATAATGCCTTTTAATAGCGTTGAAAAGTCAAAGTCATATCTTGTCCGTTGACTGCTATGCATTTAATGCTCTCTGATCGTATCTCCCATGCATGCAGACAATATCTTCCATTTCTATGCTACTCTGTCTACGTACTTTTTTTAGACAGAAAGGAGCCTTGCTATATACTGCAATATCTGTTCCATCTCAACTAACAATAGACAGCAGTCTTAGCTGTCTTCTATTCATTGATGATATGCTTACAGATATCTGACAAGACTCATCTGGACAACGTTGGACACAAGATACAAAGTTCTATGACATCTCTTTGGCGTGTACACAAGGATAAAAGACTGACGATCAGAAGCTTCCTTTGTGACCAGTCTAACGTACACAAGGATAAGAGACAACGGACACTTCAACGTTCGAATTTGAATCAGCAGTTTAAATAGAAGACTCAAGTCGGAAAAGAGGACATACGGAGAAGCAACGTTTTGACTTTAGAAGAAGAAAGAAATCCATCTCTTCGAGTCCTCAGAAGATTGAAACAAGAGCGAAGCTTCCACTCCAACCTTGTTCTTAGCTCTTAGCTCTCTGTGATCAAAAATAGTTTTTATTTGTGAGAGCTTGTGTAGTCCTTGGAGAGAAAAACCTTGTTAAATCTCTTTCTCTCTCGGGGGCTTAGGAGCTTCAGTGTGTAGCTGGTCAAGCTAGAGTCTGAAGCCTGTTTCCACACCCTTTTCTTATTAGATTGTGTTCCCCTTCTGGACGAAGGAAGACCTAGTGGTATCCAGGGTGGTTGTTGTTCCCTTCAGGCTGAAGGAAGACCATTGAGGCTGGGTGTAAGGATCCTTAAGGGGGATCGTACCCTTGGTAGTGAAATCCTGAGGTATTGCTCAGGGACTGGACGTAGGTCTCCTGTGGAGAGGAGTTCCGAACCAGGATAAAAATCCTTATGTCTTGTGGATGTGTTTTGTGTGATTGTTGTCTTGTTCTCTCTAACTCTAACCTTGTTATTAAGTTGTGCAATCCTTTCAGTAAACAGGTTTCAATCAGAGATCGAAGTTTTTAATAACCCATTCACCCCCCCTCTGGGCTAGCTAGCTGGGCAACAAAGAGGAGCCTCCTGCTCCTGCAAGAAGGATTGAGGACATTGCACCTGAACACATTGAGCAATCTATTGAAGAAATTGTCCCTCCTACAGTCCCTGCACCTGCCATTGTTGAAGAAGTAATTGCTGAAGGTACTGCTCAATTTGAGGGGGAGCATGAAGACACAGTTGCAGAGGTTGTGGCACCAGGCCACAGTGAAGATGTTCAGATGGAAGATGCTCCAGCTCAGGGGGGCCTGAGATTCCAGAGAAATCAGATATTCAGGGGGAGCCCACAGCCAGTGCCCCTGCTGATCAGTTTCAAGAAGGTGTAGTTGAGAGCACCTCAGATGATGATGTGGAGCCAACTGTTGGCTCAGGAGTTGGAAGTAAAGGTGTTGCTTTAGATATTCCCCTGCTCACCAGGAAGGCACACCACATATCCAAGAAGAAGAAGCTTCATGTGCACATAAATCCAGTCAATGATAGACTGAATGCTCATGGGAGATTTCTGCTCGTTGCAATCAGATGTCACTTCCATTTTCCTTAGTCAAAGCACTGGAGCTAAAGAGATTGGATCAATTAAAACTGAGCTCTAAGAGATGAAGAATGAGCTGGGTAGCCTAAAGAAGCTAGTAACTGATTTATCAGATTTTGTGAGGGTGCATCTGTCAGCTCCTGCCCCTCCCGCTCCCACTCAGTCTATGGCAGATGTTAGCACAGAGCCATCAGGGCCATCTGGATTAGTTGAGCCAGCTACAGGGCCAACAGGGCCAGTTGTTGAAGAATCAAGGCCACTAGGGCCATCTGAGGAAGTTAGGCAATCAGGGCCAGGTGTAGCTGAAGATATCAGTGATGGGCCATCCGGGCCATCCAAGCCAGTGGAGTCAGTGGCAGGGCCAACCAGGCCTCAAGAATCTGTAGAGGAAGCTGTTGTGCCCCCAGAGCCTTCTGAATCTCTCAATCTTTAGACTCCAGCTCCTTCCTCTCCACCTACATCCTTTACTGCCCCTCCTGCACCTGAAACCTTCAAGAAACCACTTCCTAAACACATATCTTCTCCTACCCCTTTCCCAACTGCCACCTCTTCATCATCTCCTCCTCCCTCCTCCATTCCTCACTCCACCTATGAGGCACCTCCAGCCTCATCCTCTTCTGTTGGTCCCTCCTCAGTAGGTCCCTCATCTGCTGGACCATCAACTCAACCATCTCCTACTTCATCTTTTGGTTCTTTTCATCTACCTACTCCACCCTCCTTTATCACCATCATTCCGGAAGGAGCCAGTGTCATTCCTCATACTGTGTAAGACATCAAAGATGAATTTGAAGAAGCCATCCTTCGCATAGTTCTTGTTGTCTCTGTCCACATTCACAGGACTGATTCCCAACCTTCCTCCAGTCCTACTCCTAAGAAAAGAAAGACTTCTTTAGCTCTTATTTACCTTCCAATCAAACTCTCTTTCCTCCTCTGTGGTATTCTCTTTCTGTTGTCAACCAAAGGAGAACATTATATGTTGAATATCTCTAAAAGTGCACTTTTGCAGCCACTTTTGGTCTTCCCTACCTTAACCTCTCAGAACATCTTAATATCATTCTTCCTACCTCTACTCTTCCTAAGGCTAAACAAGCCAAAATCATATCTACTGCTGAGTCTAAGACTGAGGATCAGTGGGCCAGGGCCAACAAAGCTCTCTACAGAAAATTTGAGGTTGCTAGGTCCAACATCTTTCCACCCAAAGATCACCCACTCACCTTATCTGAGTGGTTTGTCTGCCAGCACAGAGATTCTTGGGGTCCCCTCATTCAGAAAGAGATCAAATTCATCAGGCAATTTCAAATGTACCAAGATTACTGCTTTGTCAATCGCCTGCCAGAGGTCCAGCTTGGTCAATTCAGAGGAGCCATAGCTTTACTCCGCATAGAGAATCCTGTCAACACCCCTCTTCAGGTTGATTTTGCAACCTTGAAGATACCAGAAATTGCCTTTCTCCTCAAGCTTCACTTTCTATTTATGGAATCTGAAGTAGGTCCTATCATTTTGAAAGATTTGCAAGAGTCATGGCCAGGATATTTGTTCATAGGGGAAGTCCTCTTGCCTTTCATAGATTCATCTTCAGAGAATATCAAAGAGGATCCATCAAGTCATCAGTCTTAGCACCTATCCTCTCAGAGTCTGGAAGATTTGACAACTCTGAATGGTGCAAAGCTTATCCTGAGACAACCATCCAGCTTGAGCAACTGAATTCCTCCCTGCACAAGTCAAATCAGTTGATTCTCTCTCCAGAAAAATTCATGGACCTTAACTCCATAAATCTGGTGTCAGATCCTTACTCTATCTGGATTGAGAGATACAAGATCTTCATAGCCTTGAAGAAGGATTTGCTTGCCAACAAGCTCCACTACCCTCTATCTATTGACAAGTTTCTTCAGCATGCCAGCTTTGGGACTGCTGGACCTTACAAGTCATCTCTTAGCAATCAGGAGTATACCTCCTTCATTGAAGATCAGAGACTCCTCCACATCAAGAGGCTTAGTCCTGAGATGGGGCCTTCTTATAATATTACTTGGGGTGTATTTAGACATCTTTTTAAAGAGCAGGAAGTTCAAGCTTGGCAGATCATAACTAGTCATGCTTCTAGATTGTCTTCTGACTTCTACATGCCTACCCCCCTAATGAATGAAATTTCATTTCTTGGCTCCATTTATCTTTGTCTATCTCCATTTTCTCTTCTAACTATCTAATTCTTTTTGCTTAATGACAAAAAGAGGGAGAAATTATTCTGAAATACATTCCTTAAAAATAAATTTTTTTTCTCTATATATATGCAATTCTCTATGTTTTGTCATCACCAAAAGGGGGAGATTGATGATCAGTCCATCTCCATATAATTTATTATCAATTATATATATATGGTGATTAACAAAACCTGTTCACACACACTGCTATCTGAACTTCAATGCATATGTTTTGTCTAAGTACACATCGACTTCATAGAAACAACGATTTGATCGCTATAACGATTTCATAAGTCACTTAAACAACGACTTCATAGAAACAACAATTTCATAAGACACTTAAACAATGACTTCATAGAAACAACGATTTGATCGCTACAACGATTTCGGAAGTCACTTAAACAACGACTTCATAGAAACAACGATTTGATCGCTACAACGATTTCATAAGTCACTTAAACAACGACTTCATAGAAACAGCGATTTCATAAGACACTTAAACAACGACTTCATAGAAACAACGATTTGATCGCTACAACGATTTCATAAGTCACTTAAACAACGACTTCATAAAAACAACGATTTGGTCGCTACAACGATTTGGTTGCTACAATGATTCTGTTTCACTTAAATAACGATTTGGTCGCTACAAGTATTTGGTTGCTAAATGATTCTGTTTCACTTAAACAACGATTTGATCGCTACAACGATTTCATAAGTCACTTAAACAACGACTTCATAGAAACAACGATTTCATAAGACACTTAAACAATGACTTCATAGAAACAACAATTTTTTCGGTACAACGATTTCATAGTCACTTAAACAACGACTTCATAGAAACAACGATTTGATCGCTACAACGATTTCATAAGTCACTTAAACAACGACTTCAAAGAAACAACGATTTCATAAGTCACTTAAACAGACTTCATAGAAACAATGATTTCATAAGACACTTAAACAACAACTTCATAGAAACAACGATTTGATCCCTACAATGATTTCATAAGTCACTTAAACAACGACTTCATAAAAATAATGATTTGGTCGCTACAACGATTCTGTTTCACTTAAACAACGATTTGGCCGCTACAACAATTGGTCGCTACAATGATTCTATTTCACTTAAACAATGATTTGGTCTCTACAATGATTTGGTAGAACAACATTTCATGTCTACAATGATTCACTAAAACATCGACTTCATATGAAACAACGATTTCATCTCTACAACGACTTCATGTGAAACAACAATTTTAATTGAACAACGATTTCATCTACACATCGATTTCTATTAAATAACGACTTTGTACAGAACATTGATTTCATTACATTAATACTTGGATTATATCAACTTGGTTTCAACATGGATTACATTCTCACCTGACTTATGATTATATCATTGATTTAATATCAACATCGACTCTCTCTGGGTACATCCTATCTAAATACATCAACCCTCTATTAATAATTATATTTTAGACAGCTGTCAAACATTCTCGTTTAAATTTTTCTTTGAACATTCTTTAGTTCCATTCCATATGATATTCAAATAAATTTCAAATCTTTGTGGATTTCAAGTTTTCCCGTGAAAGCATGTTGTATCCCATGTTCTCCAACATTTATTGTGACAGTACAAACCTCCGCACGATATATCTTGCCTATAACACATAAAGTCACAATGACAGAATGGCATTTCCCTTTTGGTGTATCTTCATACAGTATAACTACTAATGTTGATTGACAGTTTAGACAAAGATAAGTTGTCTATGTGTCAGCATTTATTGTGTGCAGAATTTCCAGTGGAAACACACTTCTCAAAGATAGACGTGTCAACCTGACAAGAGGATAGAAGATTTAGAGAATCTTTTCTTAAGTATGTGTGTCCATCCGAGCATTAATGGCTGCAGGCTCACTTGCTCTTTCCTTCGAACCAGACACTCCAACGTGCATGAAGATGTAAGACAATAGATATTTCAGCGGATACTTCAACGGTCAATTGGTTTCAAAGAATATAAAAAAAGACTGGTGACTCCAAGCACAACAGATATCTCCTTCAACCTTTGAGAAGCTTGAATATCTCAGTCACTTGAAGAACAACAAGAGCCAGCTCGTCCATTCCAATTTTTTGTAGCTCTTAGCTCTCTGTGAGAATATTGCATTGCCTTTGAGAGCTTACATTGATCTGAGAGAGTCCATCTATGATAATTTTGTGTCTCTCAGACTTCACCTCAGATCAAGCATTGTCTATAAGCTTGGTCTTGGGGCCTTTCTCTTTCAACTCATTTTTCTGTGAGTATTCCTCTTCGGGTGTGAAGAGAAGACTTGTTGCATCAGGTGGAGTGATCCTTCTTCTGGAAGAGAAGAGAAGGCCAGTTGTTGTTGGATGTGTAAGTGTCCTTAAGGGGGACTGTACCCTTATTTAGTGAAATCCCAAGTGGTTGCTTGGGGACTGGACATAGGACTCCTTGGGATAGGAGATCCGAACCAGGATAAAATTTCCTTTTGTCTGTGTGATTGTTCTATTTGTTTTTATTAACACTAACTCTAACTTTCGATTTTAGTGATGTCTGTCAAGTGTGTTTATTTACAAGAATTTTTAGAAGAAGAATTTTTAGCAATCCATTCACCCCCCCCCCCCCCCTCTAGGCTTGCTATATGGGCAACATCCTTATCTTGTCACCTCCCTTGGGGAGCACAAACTTGTTGGAGGTAGAGCTTGTGGGGACGTGTTTGTCCTTCGACATGATTGGCTCACCTCTGTCGAGCTAGATATGAAGATTTTTGACAAAAATAGTCTTTTTGGAGTTGGAAGTTGCCGCCTTGTGCTTTGTGCCCTTACAACCCTAACGTTGCCCCCTCTTTGTGGTGATGGCTATGTAGGAGATTGTGTTCACCGAGAAAACTCACCCTTGGATTTGACGAGGCTTGATA
Organism: Colocasia esculenta; assembly: GCA_014218235.1. Lineage (NCBI taxonomy): Eukaryota > Viridiplantae > Streptophyta > Magnoliopsida > Alismatales > Araceae > Colocasia > Colocasia esculenta. The sequence continues at coordinate 82,012,041 of CM024754.1, read as the reverse complement.
CCACCAACAGCAGCATACTTTGATGTTGTTGTTGGAGCCTTTTCCAAGCTGGACATGAAGATTGTCGATGGTGATCGTCTTACCAGATCTTGAGGTGATCGCCATCGGCTCTTTTATGGCCTTTGGGTTGCCCTTGTTGAACAAGGGTGACACCAAAGGAAATTATATTAACCAAGTAAACTCGGCCTTAAGATGTGTGGGACTTAATTCCCCCATCAGTAGTGGTGGAGGTATGTCTGCTACCCTCAGCATTAGCAAGCTTGTCGCCCCCGCGGGGGTGGGTTTGTGCCCCCCGTGTGGTAGCGAGTTTGGTGCTTTTAATGTCATCTTGTTGTCCTTCATAGCCACGGGTTTGATGCCCCCAGCGATGGGCTTGTTGCCCTTTGTAGCAGTGGGATTGATGCTTCTGATACCTTGCATGGTTGTGGGATTGATGCCCCTGATGGTGGGCTTGCTCCCTGTGACCATAGGCTTGATGCCCCCAGTCACTGGATTGTTGTTTTTGGTGCCAGTAAGTTGTTGCCTCGAATGCCTCTGGGCTTGATGCCTCTAGCTATTGGCTTGTTATTTTCAGTGTTAGTAGGCTCGATGTCTGCCCCGGCTTCTAGCTTAGTGCCTTCGGTGTCAGTAGGCTTGATGGCCCTGAATGGCTTGTTGCCTTCAGGGACCACTGACTTGATGTTTTGAGCTGTTGGCTTGGTGCCTTGTGGTGCAGTAGCCTGCAACGACCAATAGGCCATTAGTGACAGTGGACATTGTTTTCTTGTTATTGTTATTGTTGTTCGCAAGCTTTGGTGCTTTGACTGCGAACACTGGTTTGTCCAGAATGGACATTGGAATTTCTCTTTACTGACCCCTCCTTGAGATGGAACAATTAAGATCAGGACTTTTGATGAATCTCAACATTATTATGAAAGGTAGGAAGGGTCCCACCGGGTGTGCCAATTGTTGGAACATGTAAAAAAAAATTCCTTTTAAAAAGTAAGATAGAAAAGAAATTGGGAATATGATAAGGAGGTTTCTTTTTTTGCGCGTGGGCATGCCAATCTGTCAAACAGACAGAATTTGAAATCCGCTTGATGTTGGAAATTTACATGTCCATTTATTGGATGAGTGTGCCTATATTTTGGCATATTTCTTCCGTGCATTATTTTATCAGGCGTTTAGGGTTTCATGTATTGGACCCTTCCCCACCGACTGAAGTCGGTGTTAATTTACATCGAATTGAATTCGAATACCTTAAATAATGATGTCGAGATTCACCTTGACACAAAGTCCAAAGAATTTGAAAATTGAAATTTAGATTACAATTTGGTCTTTCAAGGCCCTTACAATTGGTCTCGATTATATAATCGGGTCTTCAGGATTACGTTCCATTGCAGTTGGACTCTTTGAATTTTCTCCTAACTGCATTTGGATTGATTTACTTCATTTCTGTCACGATCAGACAATTGAATTTACTTCTGTCATGATCCGAAGATTGGCTTTGCTTGATAGTCATAATCATTCTTTTGATTGTGATCAAACCTTTGGAGTGGACTTGGTGTCCGTAAAGGGTATTTCCGCACAAAGCCGAGTATATATGACCCTCTTTGTCTATTTGTTGCAGATTTTACCCTTTCTTGGGTATTTTGCAATTTCATACCCTTCCTGGGTTTTTCAGTAATTTTATACCCTTTTAGGGGTTTTATTACAATTTTAACCCTTTATGGGTAGAATTGCAGTTTATGACCCTTTCTGGGTACATCTGTCATTTCTTTGACTTTCTTGGCATTCCTGCCATTTATTGACCTTCTTGGACACTATCGCCACTTCTTGACATTCCCGAGCGTTTATGTCATTTCCTGACCTTTCTCAAATATTTCTGTCATTCCTTGGAATTATTGACATTTATACCATTTCTTGGTGTTTCTTGGATTTCTGTCATTTCTTGACAACCCCAAAACTTGGAGTGGCCAGCCATAAGCCAAACTCAGGAGAGCACACAGCGCTTCAGAAAAGTGACATGGATCCTGCTCCACCGAGCCATGTAGACGGTATGAACCAAGCTTGACAGTCATTTCTTTGACATTTCCAGGACTTTCATATCATTTCTTGAAAACCCTGGTTTTTTCATCATTCTCTGACTTTCTTAGCCATATGCTGAACTCAGAGAGCGTACGCCACTTCAGGGAACTGACGTGGGTTCCCGCTCCCCCGAGCCGTGCAGACGGTGCAAATATGACCAAAGAACTGAAAACTTGACCAATGTGTCTTCTGAAGAAGTTTGGACAATATTATATTTGTATCATTTCAAGGACTTCTCTATAATTTCTGATCTTTGGAGACTTTTCTATAATTTCTGCCCTTTCAAGGACTTTCATGTAATTTGTGCTCTTTTAGAGGCTTTTCTACAGTTTCTTTCTGCCCTTTTAGTTTACTTTTCTACAATTTCTACCCTTTCAATGTATTTTTGTAAATTCCCATAGATCGAAGGTTCTTGTGCAGTTTCCATCTAATAAAGTATTTTTGAAATTCCCACTGTGGAGGGCTTTTCCTGTCTGGCGGTGAGCCGAGCAGATCCTCCAAAGTGAACGGAAGTCTTGCCTATTGGGATGATCACCTACAAGATTAAACAATCATCAAGGGGACCCGATTGAAGAACCGGGGAGAACCCTTCGATGCTCAAGTCAAGGTTGACTGGAAAGAGGTGATGATCAGTCCATCCCCATATAAGCTTATGAATTATATATCTATTTTGGTGATTAACAAAACTTCAATAAAGTGTCATCTAACAAGTTTTCATGAAGCTTAGGCACAGGAAGAAAATCAGGCGAAATCAAGAAAATATGTAGGTATTTCTTACGTTGTAGCATTTAAAATACAGAGTAGGAAATTTCTCTAAGTACATATCGACTCTCCATATGCTATAACGATTTCATTAGAATCATATTGATTCCTTTTCATAAGGATTTGTAGTGTCATACCGATTTCGGTCTCATAACGATTTCTTACTTCTATCGATTTAATTTTCATAAGATTTGATAAGTGAGAACAACGATTTGCTCTCACAATGATTCTGTTTCTCATAACGATTTGATAAGTGAGAACAATGATTTGCTCTCACAACGATTCTGTTTCTCATAACGATTTGATAAGTGAGAACAACGATTTGCTCTCACAACGATTCGGTTTCTCATAACGATTTGATAAGTGAGAACAACGATTTGCTCTCACAACGATTATGTTTCTCATAACGATTTGATAAGTGAGAACAACGATTTGCTCTCACAACGATTATGTTTCTCATAACGATTTGATAAGTGAAAACAACAATTTGCTCTCACAACAATTATGTTTCTCATAACGATTTGATAAGTGAGAACAACGATTTGCTCTCACAACGATTCTGTTTCTCATAACGATTTGATAAGTGAGAACAACGATTTGCTCTCACATGTGTAGCAACCTGAATTTTTAAGAAAATAAAATTTAAATAGTAAATTAAAAATTCAGCTAAAGGGATATTCAATGAAAAGAGCATTAAATAAAACCATTAAATGGAAAAGAGTAATGGGCTTTGCTTAATGGATCCTCTAGAACTTATTGGGTCAAAATATGAATTTACAAAGGGAGAATAATAAGAAAATACCCTAAATTCGGAGTTTAATTATCTCCTAATTGGAAAGGGGTTATTAAAGCAATAAAAGTGGCAATTAGAGTGGAATTGATTCCTAAACCTACCCCATATAGTCTAGCACGAATTTAGATACTATCCTAACCCAATTAGAGGTTGGAAAGCAAGAGAGGAAAGGTGGAGTTAGGAAATCTCGTAATTAAGAGGAATTTGAGTAGTAGTAGGAATAGGAACTTGTATTTATATAAATACACCTCTTAAACCCTCATGGCCGGCCCTAGTTCGTGTAAAGGGATTCTTGGACGTGGAAAAGAGGCCAAGGAGGAGGAGGAATCGAGGAGAGGAAGATCCATCAAACTTCTTCCTTCGTTCTTGGAGTTCTAAGCCCTAGAAGATATATCGAGTCAAAGGTAGGCATTCTCACAAGCAAAACTAAATCAAATCCATCTATAGGTAGTTCCAATCACCAGGAACAAAAGCCCTCTTGTTTCATAATTTTTCATCGAGCCAATCTTTTGTTCTTGATTTTAGAAGTTCTACAAACATGATAACCCGAGTCTCATGTTTGAATCATATCTCCATGTACACTTGATCCCATGCTACGAACGTTTTACTGTAGACACTTCATGTTGTTAGGATCTTTTGCCCCTGAAAGCCCTAATTTTTGTTGAGCATGTTGCTCGAATTAAATCAATCTTGCTCTCTGTATCATGTTCTGTGTTACTCGTTATGTTCATGCTCAAACCATGTTCAAACCATGCTCTCTCTCTCTAATTCCTATTTACTGGAAGTACTCTCGCATGTCTAGTTTCATTTGCCCCTTGTTTCATGATTTTTCATCGTGTATACAATTAGTTATGATTTTCTGAACGACCCTGTATCAAAATTTAATATTTCTGTACCGTAATCCAAGACGGAGCAGAACTCTGTCAGACTCAGTCCACGGACTTGAGAACGCGACGGCCCAATAGGTCGCGTTCTCAAGCCTTTCGCGACGCCTCTTCTTGTCACGTTCTGAATGCGACAGGAGACCCCGTCGCGTTCTGGCCACCTGAGCAGACAGCCCTGTCGCGACCCGTACAGAACCCTATCACGTTCCATCATGACCCTGTCACGACCCTTACATGGGTATGTCGCATTCACAGGATTTTGATGAAAACCCATAAAATTTATTGCTCTCACTTTCTAAAATATTCTTATGCTTTTTAATAGTCACACACGCAGTAAAAACACCTATTTTAAATGGAGCCATAGTGAATGCTTTAAATTACATATTCACGACTTCTTTTCTATCTATGATTTCTCTACACATGCACACATATGAACCATCCATCTATGGCTAAAATCTAGCATAAAATATCTCATAATGTATCTGGTAATTTATTGCAATAAAGTATAATAATTGCCCTATTTTAAAGGACTTGTATTCGTTTCTTGCGTTGTTTATATACCGATATCGACACTCCACTGTTCTAGAATTCCTCTAGAACGTCGAGCACCTGTTTTTATAAACACACTTTACTTGGCTTGTTGAACTCTATGTCGGATATTCCTTTCGCCAGACTAGTGAACCCTTGCACAAGGCCTCCGTAAGTCTCCTCTAATCATGGATTCCCACATGGCCGATGAGCCGGTTGCACCCTAACACCCATTACACCTTTAGGGGTCGATATGATCCAAACGGCTATTAGAAGTTCACTCTCGTCTTGAATCACGCCGGACCTCTGGACCGGTGCTTAACATGGTCAGTGGTAGGGTCGTGAGTTCCACCTGACTGCCAACACCAAGTGCGCGTGTTGTGCAACTGTTACTATCGCCTGTTTACTCATCGCATTACGTGCAATGTCCACTAGTTCTCATCTGTACTCTACTAGCTCGTCTATTCACGTTCACTCTACTATCTCGTCTATTCATCTAGTGCTCTCATCTACTTCTTGATACTCTATATTGGCCATTGTCTGATTGTCTAAAGATAAACAATATAACTAATGCCTGGCAATATATAAAGGGCCCGATCTGGTCCTGGGATGTGCGCTTGAAAGTGCTAGTGCCCATGGGAGTTAAATGATTAGAGTGTTTGGCATTACACTCAAGTGCTATCTATCTCGACTATCTATATGATAATCAAAACACAAAACGTGCTATACTCTCTCGATCTCTAGAATGACAAACAAGTGCTATACTCGTTGTGCTCTTATTATACTTGTGCTAGTTGTGCTATGGCCATCCTGCTATTCGTGTTATACTCGATACTTTTGCTATTTTTGGAAACTATACTCGATCTCGTGCTATTGTGCTATCCTGTTACCTGTTGCGCTATCTCTTTCTATATTTTGACTCTCTTGTACCTGCTATCTTTAGATACTCTGCCATTAAATGCGTTAATTATTTAAAGCCTGTTTGAGCCTGAGATTTAAGTCCTACTGGGCGTTATCACTCACCTTACGTTATTTGATGTTGTGTTCTCAGGTGAGACCGAGGATGACACATACACTCACGAGGAAGGGAATGACCAAGAGTGAAGCCAGGAGTACCCTCGAGTCATTATGTTATCTTAGAGTTGTAGTTAGTTATTTCCTTTTTATTTCAATGTAATTGGGCCCTATAGAATGGCTCTGATATTAGTGGTTGTAACTAGACATTTGAAAAGTTATTAATGAGAAAGATTTGCTTTAGTATTATTCAATGTGCAATGGTCTGATGTCTAGTATACGCTCTATACCTTTTCTTGCAACTGCCTTCGCGCTCCGATATTCCGCGTTGGGGCGTGACACAACGATTCGGTTTCTCATAACGATTTGATAAGTGAGAACAACGATTTGCTCTCACAACGATTCGGTTTCTCATAACGATTTGATAAGTGAGAACAACGATTTGCTTTCACAATGATTCTATTTCTCATAATGATTTGATATAGAACAATGATTTGCTCTCACAACGATTCTGTTTCTCATAACGACTTGATAAGTGAGAACAACGATTTGCTCTCACAACGATTCGGTTTCTCTTAATGATTTGTTAAGTGAGAACAACGATTTGCTTTCATAACGATTCGATAAGTAAGAACAACGATTTGGTCGCTATAACGACTTGATAAGTTACACAACGATTTGCATGTTGTAACGATTCAATAAGTCACAACAACGACTTGGTCTGTGTAACGATTCGATAAAGCAAAACAACGATTTGATCACTACATCAACTTGATAAGTAAGAAAACGATTTGGTTATAATGACTTGTTCATAATGATTTTCTTATACTCTCATAACGATTTGTCTCTACAACGATTTGGTTATGATTGTATAACGATTTATGTTCACATCATTTACTTATACATATGCAACGACTTATATAAACAATGACTCATCACTCAACGATTTCATAAGTCATACTCATAACGATTTCATTACAACGACGTGTTTTTTAAACATATTTCAAATGTTTTTGAAAGTCAAAGTCTTCCCTCACTTTTCTCTGATATCCATGCATTATTATGACTGAACATTTCACTGCACAATGCATGCTCAGATATCTTATATTCCATGCTTAATTGGAAACATCTTTTTGGAAAAACAGAATGGCATTTCCATTTTGATGAATATTCATTCTGACATTGACTGACAACAAGAGACAGCATAGCTATCCATCATTTAGCATTTATTGTGTGCAGGTCTCTAACAGCACAACCATTTACAACGTTGGACAAAATGAAAGATAAAAGATATTGAGATGGATCTTCTCTTTGCATGCATGGAACGTAAAGGACCGTTGATTGGAAGCTCTACAATACCATGCAGTCTACCGTATACCAGAGCATAGAGACAATGGACATATCAACGGCTACTTACTCAAGAGAAGATATATATTCAAGTCTGAAGACTCTTGGATGACAACTTTTGGAGATTCAATCTTTCACGCAAAAGAGTCTCAACAGAAGAGCGATTTTCATTCCCAACTCTTGTGTAGCTCTTAGCTCTCTGCGTCCATTGCAAAGCTTTGAGAGAGCTCTAGTGTACTGAGAGACTCCTTCATTATAGATCTTTCTCTCTCAGTCTTGCTTCAGATCAAGCATTGTTCTATGAGCTTGGTCTAGGGGCTTCTCTTCTCTTTAAAAAATTTCAGTGTTGTTCCTCTTCGTGTTGAGAAGAGAAGACCTATTGATAACAGGTGGTTTTATTCCCTTCGTGTTGAAGGAAGACCTGGGTTCCAGGGTGTTGTATTCCTCTTCGGGTTATGAAGAGAAGGCCAGCTGCGGCTGGATGTGTAAGTGTCTGTGAGGGGGACTGTACCCTTGGGTAGTGGAATCCTGAGTTGTTGCTCAGGGACTGGACGTAGGACTCCTGTGATAGGAGGTCCGAACCAGGATAAAATCCTTGTGTAGTGTGATTGCTTGTTTGTGATTGGTGTTTTCTTTTACTACTAACACTAACAGTCAAACGTAGTGTTTTGTGTGAATGTTTTTGTG